>CM041296.1:30649488-31254488 GCA_023052935.1 Piezodorus guildinii | reverse complement strand
AATATATATGGGTATGAGTGTATTTAAGATGTTCAAAAATAAAATAAAAGTCTCATGAAAACAACGCGTAGAATAAATAAAAGTATTAAGTATTTCATTATTTATTTTGTGCTCATACTTGTTTATTTATTGAATTTTTATATGTTAGTATTAATAATTGATTTTATTAATGGAATTCAATATATATATATATATATATATATATATAAATTTACTATAAATATGTATTTCACACAATGCATAGATTTTAGTCCGTCTGCAGAATAGCGCTCAACAAAGAAAATTTCTTTGCAAATATTGTGTGAAAAAATATTAATAAAAACATAAAACTAACTGAACTTTTGATTTTTGATTTAAATATTAAACTCTGAAATGAGTATATGTATGTATTTTCGGGCCCTTTACATGATAATTGTATAATGCTTTCCGAATTTCACCATTTAGATAGTTTTTTTTTTTTTTTTTGTTTTTTTTTGCACAACATTGCCCAGCCAAACCAACGCATCCTTATTTCCAATAACACTGAGCAGACCTCTACATTATAGTGCATATTCTCTATATCTTTATCATTACATAAACTATAATAATGTAGTTCTACCACCCTTACAACATTACAGAAAATATTCTCTGATTTTGATTATTGATTTTTTGAGCCTCCGGCAGTATCTATCAGATATATATAACAGTTCTCTCCTAGATCATAATTTAATTCCTTATATAGTTGATGATGTACAGATTTGTTAACCTAGATCAGTAAACTATTTCTGAAATATATTCTCATATTCTCTATTAATTCTTTAAAACATTGCTTCTTTCCATCCTTATAAAATATTTTGTTATTATATCGTTTAATCATTTATGGTGTAGGTGTATGAAATAAACATTGTCCTTACCTATTGAGGTGCCAAAAAAGTTTGTAATCGGGACGTCTAAATCTTATCCCAAAAGGATAACAAAAATATAACAATGACTTTTTCTCTACAAATGTTAATAACTACAGTCCTTTTATCTTTAAAATCCACTTTACAGATATATCAGAATTTTTATTTTAGTTTATACATACATGTATAAATTAAACGCGTTTCTAGAAGATTCCACGTCCTGGCAAAAGACTAATTACTCTATCCCTCATTTTCTCTTTGATAAGAATTTTTTTTTTTTTTTTTACACTTATTTAACTAAAGAGTTACACAAATTAAAAGCAATCTCACTGTAAAAAAAATGTACGTGCTTTCATGTGGCTTTCTTTGGCTGCAAGAGGAGCTTCGCATTAATTATAAAGAGGAAAAAATGTTGTAGGAATGAATCTTAGAGTATTCAGAAGTTACTTTGAGTATTTTTTTTTCACGTTAATTACTGCCTTTTGACTATCTGAGTATAGGAAATGAAGAAAGAGGTCTAATTTACTCAAGGACTACTAAGAAAAATTACAACATTATTATAAGTATAATATATATTTCTATAAATATTTAAGTTTATATATTAATATATACTAAATTTTCTTATTGTCTTTATCTACTAAGTCCTTCGAAGGCCTACTTTTTACTATTCTGCTTATTATTGGGTACCTGAGCAATTTATTTCATTTATGGAGTCTCAGTTGAAATAAAAAAATTGTCTTAAAAGAGGATGATATAATTTACGTACACTTGTATGACAATTTCTCTCTTATGAATCACTTTTTTCTTACATTTTTAGAAAAAAAATTAATGGTTTTAGCAACTGCTAAACCTTCTGAGAAACGTGAATATGGTGTAGTTCACATTAAATTATATATATATTTATGTAAATTATATATATATATATTTTTATTTTATTCTTTTCTTATATAGCATTTCCAAGTCAATTGTAACCTTTTCCAAGTCAAATGTAACTTTTTCCAAGTCAAATGTAACCTTTTCCAAGTCAAATGTAACCCTTTCCATTTCAAATGTCACCTTTTCCAAGTCAAATGTCACCTTTTCCATTTCAAATGTTACCTTTTCCAAGTCAAATGTCACCTTTTTCTTCACTTCTAGCCTTAAATATTCCGTTTTATTTATTTATTTATTGAAAAATAATTAGTTTAATTAACATTATGACTTTTTTAATCATTTTGGCATATAATAAATGATATTTTTTTTGGGTCTCTTAGATATTTGATATCAAGTTCTGTTTTTTACTAGCTAATATTTAAAAAAATTAATTATCGTCTATTTAGTTTTAAGATAGTTGTTGATTTTGATTTTTTAGATAGGAGGGGTAGTTTTTTGAAATAATTAATGTGTTTTCGGGTATTATAATTAAATTTTTGATCGCTCGCGTGCATTTTAACTCGCATTAAATTTTAATGTTTTTTATTGATATAGGGATTAATTAATGTGCTTTCGGGTGGTTATGATTACGTTTTTCGAGCTGTATTTTTTATCGCTCATGCGTATTTCAACTCGCATTTACTTTTAATGTTTTTTATTGATATAGGGATTAATTATTTTGCTTTCGGGTGGTTATGATTACGTTTTTCGAGCTGTATTTTTTTCGCTCGCGCTTATTTTAACTAAAATTTACTTTTTATGTGTTTTCGGGTATTATAATTAAATTTGTCGAGCTGTATTTTTGATCGCTCGCGTGCATTTTAACTCGCATTAAATTTTAATGTTTTTTATTGATATAGGGATTAATTAATGTGCTTTCGGGTGGTTATGATTACGTTTTTTGAGCTGTATCTTTTATCGGTCATGCGTATTTCAACTCATATTTACTTTTAATATTTTTTATTGATATAGGGATTACTTAATGTTCTTTCGGGTGGTTATGATTAAGTTTTTCGTGCTGTATTTTTTATCGCTCTCGCTTATTTTAACTAAAATTCATTTTTTATGTTTCATATTGATATAGGTGTTGAAAATTGTGTTTTCGGGTCCTATAATTATGTTTTTTTAGTTTTATTTATTTATCGCTCCCGCGCATTTTAACTCGAATTTACTTTTAATGTTTTTTATTTATCTAGGGATTAATTATTTTGCTTTCGGGTGGTTATGATTACGTTTTTCGAGCTGTATGTTTTATCGCTCATGCGTATTTCAACTTCTATTTACTTTTAATCTTTTTATTTTTATAGAGATCTATCCTTGTGTTTTCGCGGGGTTATGAAAATGTTTAAAAGCTTTTTTATTGACACTCGTGCGGATTTCAACTCGCCTTTATTTTTGATATTTTTTTATTGATATTGGGATTGATTGTTTTGTTTTTGGTTCTCATTATAACGTTGCTAGAATATACATCGTTTAGGTTTTTTATAGTTTTTTTTTATTATTATTATTTTATTAAAGGATAAGTTGTAGTTCCTTTTCTAGCGTCCTGAGTAATTTTTTCAACTAAATCTTTTGTAAAGGATCCGCTTCCTAACTTGGTCTTACAATTATTTGATAATTTAATTGAGGAATCGTTTATTCTATTTTCGGGTGTTCTGATAACATTATTTGAACCAAATTTGTTATCGCTTTTACTCATTTTAAGTTTCTGTTTCTATTTCATAAATATTCGATAGAGGGATCGTTCATAGTGTTTTCGGGAATACTAATAGAGTTTATGACATTTATTTATAGCTAGTGCACATTTTAACTTAAATGAAAAGTGATCTAGAAGAATGCGCAATCGCAATGTAACGTCCAAATCAAAAATGTAATCAGATCCTGCAAAAAAACAATAAATAATTTTTACATCATATTATAACATAATACCTACGGTTTGTAGAAATTCCCAAGCGCATAAAAGAATAAAGTTCAAAACACGTTATGAGAATCCTCTAAAACAAAAACAAAGAAAGACCACTGCAAATGCAAGTTTAAATGAGAGCAAGCGACAATAAAAACAGCTTAAACAACGTAATCACAAGACCCGAAAAGATAATTACAAACGTCTATAACAATAAAGAATATCAAAAGTAAATCCGAATTGAAATACGCATAAGCGATAAAAGATACAGCTCAAAAACGTAATCATAACCACCCAAAAGCACATTAATTATCTCTATATAAATAAATAACATTCAAAGTAAATTCGAGTTAAAATGCGCGGGAGCGATAAATAAATAAAACTAAAAGAACATAATTATAGGACCCGAAAACACAATTTTCAACACCTATATCAATATGAAACATAAAAAATGAATTTTAGTTAAAATAAGCGAGAGGGATAAAAAATACAGCACGAAAAACTTAATCATAACCACCCGAAAGAACATTAAGTAATCCCTATATCAATAAAAAATATTAAAAGTAAATATGAGTTGAAATACGCATGACCGATAAAAGATACAGCTCAAAAAACGTAATCATAACCACCCGAAAGCACATTAATTAATCCCTATATCAATAAAACACATTCAAAGTAAATTTTAGTTAAAATGCGCGGGAGCGATAAATAAATAAAACTAAAAAAACATAATTATAGGACCCGAAAACACAATTTTCAACACCTATATCAATATGAAACATAAAAAATGAATTTTAGTTAAAATAAGCGAGAGCGATAAAAAATACAGCACGAAAAACTTAATCATAACCACCCGAAAGAACATTAAGTAATCCCTATATCAATAAAAAATATTAAAAGTAAATATGAGTTGAAATACGCATGACCGATAAAAGATACAGCTCAAAAAACGTAATCATAACCACCCGAAAGCACATTAATTAATCCCTATATCAATAAAAAACATTAAAATTTAATGCGAGTTAAAATGCACGCGAGCGATCAAAAATACAGCTCGACAAATTTAATTATAATACCCGAAAAACACATAAAAAGTAAATTTTAGTTAAAATAAGCGCGAGCGAAAAAAATACAGCTCGAAAAAACGTAATCATAACCACCCGAAAGCAAAATAATTAATCCCTATATCAATAAAAAACATTAAAAGTAAATGCGAGTTGAAATACGCATGAGCGATAAAAAATACAGCTCGAAAAACGTAATCATAACCACCCGAAAGCACATTAATTAATCCCTATATCAATAAAAAACATTAAAATTTAATGCGAGTAAAAATGCACGCGAGCGATCAAAAATTTAATTATAATACCCGAAAACAAATTAATTATTCCAAAAAACTACCCCTCCTATCTAAAAAATCAAAATCAACAACTATCTTAAAACTAAATAGACGATAATTAATTTTTTTAAATATTAGCTAGTAAAAAACAGAACTTGATATCAAATATCTAAGAGACCCAAAAAAAATATCATTTATTATATGCCAAAATGATTAAAAAAGTCATAATGTTAATTAAACTAATTATTTTTCAATAAATAAATAAATAAAACGGAATATTTAAGGCTAGAAGTGAAGAAAAAGGTGACATTTGACTTGGAAAAGGTAACATTTGAAATGGAAAAGGTGACATTTGACTTGGAAAAGGTGACATTTGAAATGGAAAGGGTTACATTTGACTTGGAAAAGGTTACATTTGACTTGGAAAAAGTTACATTTGACTTGGAAAAGGTTACAATTGACTTGGAAATGCTATATACAGTTATCTTATATAATTATTTGTGTTTAACAAAATATTGTATCTGTATTATTAGTATTATGTATGCATTATTAGTATATATGTATGTATTATTTCGTGTATTATGTAAGGTGTTTAAGGGCGATAAATTTTTTTTTTTTTTTTAATAATATTGCTTTATAGGGAAATAATACAATCTGCCACTATCTTGGGCAATAATAATAAATGCATTATTATCTATTAGGGCTATAAGAAGTCATTCATACCATATGTACACAGTAAAAACTAAACAGACATAACAATATTTAAAAAAAAAAGAGATAATAATAATAATGCATAAATAAATAATATATATATATATATATATATATATATATATATATATATATACGTATGATAAATTTCTAGATAATTACGCCCGTAAATCGTTTACTCAAATTATTATTTCTTAATTTAGAATAATTAACCTGTATAATTTCTTTACAATGCATAATTGATAAAGATAGACTTAAATTAATAATAATTACAATTTATTTTTCTTTCTTTTCTTTTGTTCATCATTTTTGTCTTTTATATATTTTTAAATTTCATTATATATATTTTTATTATATATATATATATATATATATATATATATATATATATATATATATATATATATATATATATATATATATATTTTCCTTCCAAACTATTTATATAATTAATTTATTATCAATATTTTATTTATGTTATATTATGTATAATTTTTATATTGTATTTTATTATTTATAAAGTATGTATTATTATTAGTATATATGTATGTATTATTAGTACTATTACTATTATTATATTGTATCTGTATTATTAGTTTAGGGCTAAAATAACCTTTATTTTAAATTAAATTATAATTAGTTCAGTATTGTTTTGCAGTTATCGGTCACAAAAAAATTATTTTTATAATTATATATATATATTTTTTATTTATTTTATTTTATTTTATTTTTTTGTTTGGTACAAATATAATCTAAAAGAGACCAAACTAAGTTATTTAAGAAGACATCTTGTGCGTGCAAGTCTTGTCTTTCACTTACCTTACTTTAAAGATTGTTAAAACGTTAAATACTTATATTTAACTTCGATGGAAATATGTATTTCATATTAAGTAAATTAACAGTAGAAATTATTACATACAACAATCATTAAGTTTTATCCGCTTGTCAACACAACTTTGTATCGGATATATATAACAATTGTTTTCTAAACCTTGAGCTTTCGCCCAAGATTTCTAAATCCAGGATCAAACATCTTATCTACAGAAAGTAATTTGAAATTATAGATGTTAAACAATAGCTTGTGTCCCACAATACCTATCCCTTCTTTCCCACCTTCATTAATCCCCTCTACTATTCCTAGGTATGAGAACACCCTTAATTTTAGATGAAGATCATTCCGTTTCAAGATCAGAATGAAAAAAAAAAAAACAGAATGATTTTTAAGTAATTATAATTATTATATAACAGTACTTATGATCCTATGTTCGTGATGATCTTCTTCAATGGCACAACAACTCGTGAAGAATCAAGCCTCCCTTAGTCTGAGCCGCCAGTCTCTCTATTTTCAACCCACTTTTCTGGACCTAAAAATCTTTTCCTCAAGGAGCTTTTTTGAGATTTCATCAATTCTTATTCTTGCAATAGATATGCTCTGCTCATCTTAGACGCCGGGAGTTCGAAATTAAAAGAGGCATAACTGTTGTGGGATAGTTCTGCGACTAATGGGATATTTATGTCATTATGGATGATTTTATTCGTAAAGAAATAAGGAGCATTTAGGATTTTTCGAAGGATTTTGGATTGTTAGGATTGAATACCAAAGGAATTAGATGGTTTAGTAGAGCCCCAAATCTCGATTCCATATGTCCAGATAGGTCTAATGATGGTAACATAAATGAGCTTTTTGTAATAGATTGGAAGTTTTGAACGTTTGTTGAGTAAGTGTTGTAGTAATCTGTATCTACGGGCACTTTCTTGTTGTTTTGACTTTCGTATGAGGATTCCATGTAAGACTTGAAGATTTGTTCAACAGGTATGAGTGGGGTACTCGTATAAGTGAAAGTAAAAAGTAATAAACTTACTTTAGTTTATTTAAGTGAGTGATTTATTAGCTGACGAAATCGGTTGACGGATTTTAATAGAACTAAACTATTAGAATAAAAAAATGTCCTATAGTACCTCTTACTAAAGAACATTTTTTTCAAAGTTGATATTTTCACATATTTGTATTCTAATGGTTATGTTGTATCTAAATCCGTCATCAGATTTTATCTAAGAAACATAAAAATCCTTTAAAAAAGTATTTGAAAATTGCATTTCATTCCAAATGGTACTAAATCCACATTTCATTTCATTCCCAAAGGTACTGTATCCATATTTCGTTCCAAAACGTACTATATTCTATGTAACAGATATATCCTTTCCTTTCATTTCCTTCCAAAAGGTACTATATTTCTTACTATACGGCAGAAGCACCTAATCCCGTAATATATCACCGTTAATTTATTGTTTTCATCATTTTATGCATTTTTATTGGTTCATTTAGCCCGTTATTTTGATCACTGATTTTAACCTAATAATCAGTTTTTAGGCTATTCGGAACAACTTAGTTGCGTCGCTTTGGTTCTTTTAGGTTGTCGATTAAATTAAGTTTTTTCATAGTATTTCTTCTTGCAGCAATATAAATTTAGTTTAAAATTTTTTCAGAAACTCACATTTTAATAGAAAAATTGTATTTGATGCAGCTAATAGTTGGAATTAGCATTCCACGAACTTGCTAAATATGTGAAGAAAATCCGTGCCTGATCTAACTTAGTCGTTGATTTTTTTATGTAAAATAAACGCTCAAAAGTTATTATTTATCAGTATTTATGGTTAAATATTGTATACACGTCGTTAATAATATAGTTAAATTTGCTAAATTCACACAAATAGTAAATACAAGTTTAAAACAAACTTCATAAGTACAATTTTTTTTTATTATAGTGCTATAAATAGATAAATTGAGACGTTGATATCCAAAAGGTACTAAAGGACATTTTTTACGGAATTGATTTTTTTACATATTTGTATTATCATTATTTAGTTTTCATCCAAATCTTCTATTTGATTTTATCTAGTGAACTCTCAAGTCCATAAAAAAACGATTTATAAATGCGGTCATTTTCTAATAGTACTAATTACACTTTTAGTTTGGTTCCAAATCACACTACCACATTTTATTTCATTACTTTAATATGGTGTTATTAGTATATTAAAAAAAACAATTCTAGTTTTTAATGCAAAAAGACCCAAATTAGCTAGTTTAAGCATACAGCATTGAGAGATGTTCGCGCTTCCTGTAAAATTTCCTGGAACGGATATAGTACCTTTTGGAAATCAACGTCTCAATTGTCCTTTGAATATTCACATTCTTTATGAATAATAGATAATCACTGTAATTAACCAACAACGAAAGATATTTCTCAGAGGGAGAATAAGGAAATATACATAACTTAGTAATTAACGACGTTAGTGGGATCATTTGTAGCTGGGTGGCTAGCGTAACAGCCTCCCATGCAAAAGGTCACGGGTCCAAACCCGCAGGTGGTCCTAGGATTTTTTAATGGGAGTAAAAATGCTTAGCTACGCCGTCCTTCGGAGGGGACGTTAAAAGGTGGTCCCGAGCCTGTGCGATGTCAGGTACTCGTTAAAGATCCCTATTCTAATAAAACCTGGATAGGCAAAATTTAGGACTCCCACTGTAGCATCGTCCGATTAGCCACAGCAGCATAAAGGGACGTTAAATAAATAAACAAACAAACAAGGCGTTAGTTATCGGTAATGTTGTATCAGGAAGGTTATAGTGACTGTTACCAACTTATCTCGCGTTATATTCTTCCAAAAATTACTATATCCCTTCTAATTCTTTCCAAAAAGTACTATATCCATGTTTCGTTTCAAAAAGTAATATATCCATATTATATTGTTTAAAACCATCTGAAAAGTGCAATAATTTGGAAAAATGAGTTGGTAACACACTAAAAAATCAACTTTTGATTTTAATAAAAAAAAAAAATCACATAAATTGGTCCAATAATAAATAAATGACAGGTTTTTTCGTTTCCTGTAAAATTCTCTAAAGTGGATACAGTACCTTTTGGAAATGAACGCCTCAATTAACGGTGAGCGGGAAGAGCTCTAAATCCTGGGGTAGCTGGCAGAGGAGGTTATCAACAAGTCCCGTACTAATTCTCGTGAGGATATATCCCTCCCCAGCTCTCTTGGAATTAGGTTTTGATGATGTTTCTTATAGCGGCTGCTTGGCCTGCCTCCAGCACACTAACTACCACCCGCTTCCTATGTGTCCTGTCCGACCAGATTTACTTTGGGAATTTAATCCGGATGGATGTACGCCCTCTTGTCTGCCTAATGGCCCTCGCTAAACGCTTTATGCCTTCCCTTTGTTGATTCCATATTTATTTACGAACCTTCCTCGATATTTTCCTTACTTCTATGTGAACGTAGAGAAGCAAAATTTATATTTCTGTTTGGGGTATCTATTGTATAGTTGATGTATGAAAAATAACTTTTTAAAGAATAACGAAACAATTTCATCGGGCGTAATAATTGTTTTCTCAAAATAACTCTGGCATAATTGAGGATGTTTACTCCCATATAAAAACCCCAAATGCCGAGTTATAAACCAAAACTTTAACAACAAGAATGATAATATTAATTAGCATTGCGTAAAAAACACTAAAAAAAATTAATAAAATAATAAATAGCATCAATGATGACAATAAATATACAAAATTGTCTTTAAATGATCAAATGAGAGAAGGAGTAAAGAAAAAATAATATATTATAATATTTAAAAAGCAACAAAACAATGGAATAAATAAAAATAGGAATGAAAATATACTTTAAATAATAAATAAATAAATTCTTTATAATCCTAGGACATAAATAAAATATACAGGTTCCTTTAGAATAAAATATACAGAATGTACAAAATGTGTTTTGGTGTCTCAGAGTAAATTAAATACATATAAACAAGTTAGTAATTACTGATATAAAATAGTCATTTTTAAGTAGAGAAGAAAACGACAAAAATAAAAGGTTTATTTACAATTCTATCCATATATTCATTTAGTGATTAAATATGCGGGATTTGAAGGTAGATACAGAGTCGGAGTGACGGTTGGAAGGAGTGTTTAGATTTCCATTGTTTTAAGGATGACTTTACTACCATTGATGTTAAGAAGTGTTGTCATTTTTCACCTCAATATACTGAAATCAGTTGGCATCTGGTTGGGAAGCAAGAAGGTGCTAGAAAGGCGAAATTGATATAAAGATTGGGAAGGAGCATGGCGGATGTTTGATGGCAGAGTATTCTAGAAAATAACGACCGTACTAAAAAGGAACATTCATAACTATTTTGGTTATGTGGAAGGCATATAGAGGTGGGAAAAAACGGGATCTGGTTTCCTTTTTATGGGTTGTTAATTTAAATACAATAATCAGTTAAATAATGAATACAAATAAATCCGGAGACAGGCGGCGTTCTCTAAAACTACCAGTAAACGATTTTTCAGGAATTTGACACTAAAATACCAAAGCATCCGACGATGATCTTAATCCCTCGACGTTGATATGATTTGAATTGGTGGCCGATTAAAAATTTTAGAAGGCAATAACTTAGTTATCATGTATATAGTTTTCTAAACATTACAACGTGATTAACTAAAAACATAAAAAATATGGTGCGGGGAACACACGACTTTCACTTACATCCGTTATTAAAATCGATAAAAGAATTTTCAAATACAGTTATAGAGAAAAATGTGTGAAAATAATAAAGAAATTATTAAAATGAATTTCTATAGAAACATGCGTTTCATTAAAAAATCTATATTATTATTATCCGAAACAATCATTTAGTTTTATCGGCTTTTCATCACTCTCTATTCACATTTAGAAGCTTGTGTATAAGATAATATTTTTTCTAAAATCTTTAGCTTTCCAACGGTACTTATACATCTAGTTCTTATGTTCAAAAACAAACAAATTGAGTTAAAAAAATGTTTGCAGTTTTCTTCTTTAGTTAGGGATCAAATTCGTTCATCTTATATCTTTACCTGTTTTTAATCGTTGATAACAAGATTATATTGTTATTTTTTTAGCATCTACAAAATTAAAGGTACTTAAAAAGAAGCAAATTTAAAATATGGGCAATAAAATAAGCCCATCAAATTTTACATCAATATATAGAATTTAATAAAAATCGTTAGAGCTGTTTTTAAAAAAACAGTAAAAAAGTGCGGAATGCATGGTATAAAGTGGCTCTTCTGGCTAGGTAATTTTGATGAAAAAGATTCTCTAACATCTCGGGCGAACAGTTGTCATAAATATGAAATTTCAGTTTCATAAGACTTTTCGTTTACGTGCGGATTTACCACAAACACACACACTAGACCTTTTTTCAGGCTTGGTTATTTGGACTCAAGGGACCCTAAAACGTGTATTTCCGTTGAAAACTGGAATTTAAAAATTTTCACAATCGCAAAACGTTCCCATATTATATATTTCATATATAGATAAGTGAAAGTAATAAATTATAGACTTATATACGCAGATAACTCAGTTATTTCTGAAGATAGAGAAAAATATGTAAAATGTTTTATGATCAGAACAAAAAATAATTGAAATCGGTTAAGAAATAACTGAGATATTAAATTAGCAGTGGAGATTGGCTAATTCTCTTTGATTAATTTATCGCTCTTCATATTGGTTAACTGCCTATAAATGGCTATATAAACTGTCACATTCTAATATAGTTCTTTAGAAATATGAAAGCAGTTAAGACAGTTACAATTGTAAAAATGTGCAAAATGAATGGTATAAAGTGGCTCTTTTGGTAAGGGAAAGTAAGTAATCGTATAAGTATTGCGTAAAATATAAGGGAAAGTATTGCGATCGTAAAATTTTCGAATTCCAGTTTTCAACGGAAATACACGTTTGAGGGTCCCCTGAGTCCAAATAACCAAGTCCCGCAAAAAGGTCTGAGTGTGTGTGTGTGTGGTAACTCCCGGGCGGAAACGGTAAGTCCTATGAAACTGAAATTTCATATTTAAGAAATCTATACGCCTAGACGTTATCAAACCTTTTTCATCAAAATGAGCTTACCAGAAGTTGTACCTTTTTTCGATTTTCACAAAAACGGTTCCGACTATTTTGATTAAACTTGCTATATCGATGTAAAAGTATATGGGCTTTAATATCATGTAGGGTTCATTCTGATTAAAATGGTCTGACAGGTAATAAATGCCGATATTTTAAATTTTCTTCCTCTAAAGTACCTTTAATTTTGTTGATTCCATAAAAATAACTATATTTTCTTGCTACCACTGTTGGAAAACAGGTAAATACATAAATTGAATGAATTCGATACCAAACTAAAGGAGAAAACATAAAAAACGTAAAATGTTCTTTTTTGAACATAAGAACAGTAATATACATGTATGATATACCGTTGGAAAGCTAAAGATTTTAGAAAAAATATTATCATATACACAAGCTTTTAGAAGTTAATAGACAATGATGAAAAGCCGATACAACTAACTGATTATTTTACAAAATAATATAACAGATTTTTTAATAAAACACAAGTTTTCATAGAAATTCCATTTAACTAATTCTTTAATGGTTAACTCATTTTTATCTCTTACTGTACTTGACAATTCTTTAGTCGATTTTAAAAATGGAGGTAAGTGAAAGTCGTGTGTTGCCCGCACTAGATTTTTGTTGAAAAAAGTTACTGTAATATCCTAGGCATATACTAATCTTAAACACGAATTTTTACTCCTATTCGACTTTTTTTTTTGACTTACCACAGTCACACTCACACAGAAATTTTTGTTGGATCTTAAAACATGTATTTGCGGTGACAACTCGAAGTCAAAAATTTCTAACATAAATAAGTGAACGTAATACCTATCTAAATCACAAAGTTACATTCTATAACCGTAATCTACTCTTTACCCATGATGAGATCTCTTTCTATTCCAGATGAAACCAAAAGCCCTAATCTCGCCAAAGGATCTTCCTTTCTCCCGTATTCAATTCCGTCACTAATCAGTTAAGATCTACTGTACTTCTTTGGACCATCAAGCATATCTTTTTTTCTGGAATCCTTGACCTTTCCATGGTCAATTTCGGCTTTCAATCAGCATTAGGAAATAGTGTCAAGGAAGAGCAGTATTGATAGTAATAGATCTTTGCGACGATACTCCACAATCGACCTATTTATATTAAATAAATATTTGATGCACAAAAATTAATAGGAATGTTACTAACTAGCAGTGGCCCATGACTTCGTCTGTGGCAATTTCTGTTATTATGATCGCAATTAAGAGGTTTTGAAAAGAATATATTTTAAAGTACTTATGCGTAAATTACATTTTTATTTTTATTTTTTAGTAACAATAGAACATACTGATATTCTCCGCAACCCTTGACGTAAATCGCTTCTTACATGTTTAAATGTTTGCCCCTGCGATTTATTAATATTTACGACAAAAGATAAATTAACGGAAAATTGAATAATTTTAAAATTAAAAGGTAAATCATTTGGAATCTTTGGGACGCGAGGTTAATGTACCCCGTTTTCTCAAAAATGTTCTCTTATTCTTCACTCCTGTTGGTCGTAGCGTGATGTTACATAGCCTTTTTTTTTTTTTTCAACAATTTTATAAAGTATTATTATTATCTGTCTCAATTTAGACATCAATAATAGTGGTGAAAGATAACATACATACTACATTCATACAATATTTACACAGCAATAATATATATATATACAATAATAAATCAATAAAATGGTAACAAAGTCTATAAATCACTCATACACACGTCACACATACATCACATTAAGTGGAGAATCCAGTCAGTGCTAGAACTCCAATATATACATATTTACAAGAGGTCCGGGGCCACTGCCGTTTCAACCTTCTAGGTGGATTGTATGGATGAGTGGAGCTGGATAGGTATTGAGCTAGAGGATTAGGATAATGAATGAGGTTCTGGTGGAATTTGGAAAATTTGGATGGAATTAAGTCTGAAATAAATGAAATATTAATGTCGTGGTGCAAGGTATAGTTGGAGACGTAATAAGGAGCATTTACTATTACGTAGGACACGTATTCGGAGGACTTTGGATTGAAAGCATTGAATGCATTTGATGTTAAAAAGTTTAGCTGACCCCACAGTATAAGTCCGTTGGATAGGCTTCAGTATTGTCTTGTTTATTAATAATTTGTTGTCAACTGTAAGTTCAGAATTTCTGTTGAGTAGTCAGTATAGATGTCCGAAGTTATATAGCCTAAATTCGATAAATAGTCTATCCAACACAAAAAGAATTTTTCAATTTGAACCAGTAGTTTCTGAGATTAGCGCGTTTAAACAAACAAATTCTTCAGCTTTATAATATTAGTATAGATTATGAAGTAATTTTTGTGCCTAAATTTTACCTACATCAAGAATATTTAAGTAAGGGAAACTATTTTGATAGTGAATTTTTTGTATTTAAGTTTTCAACGGAAGTACATGTTCTTGGGTCTCCTGAGTCCAAAATGACTAAGCGCCGCTAAATGGTCTCTGCGTATTTTAAGTCTAACACACCCAAAATAAAAAAAATGTAATAACATTAGTTGGTGGTTTAATATATACAGCTATATTACCCTACTAACTATTCTATGTCTAGTAACAATATTAAATTCTTCTTTATAATACAATCGCGCAATGTTTTTAAACCTAAATTTATATAATAAAAGAAAAAAAGCATGGCACTCAGCGGACAGTGTATTATTTTCCAACTGCTTGTTGATTCCCACTAATTACGATATGAATACAGGGGTATTGTGGATTAAAATCTGTTCGGGGACTAAATTCAATTTCATTCTAGGGGCGGGGGCCAGGCTAAGCTCGGGATGGGGTAAATATAAGTATGATGGCTCAAGGGAATATTGGATATGCAAAAACGCCCTTCCTAAGTAGCCGCAGTTATTTGGCACAAAACGGGAGAGCAGTTTTGCCATCGCCTCTGGCCACCAAATTGCCCGGAAACGCCCATCCACGTCCTTTGGAATTGCGTTAAATCTATTTCCGCTTTCATCTTCCCTCTTCGACATACTCCTTTCCGAATGTAACATCAGTATAAGTTTTCCCACTTACAATCCGTATTGTCAAAAATAATCATTCAGTACCATCCTATTACAATACTGCAGTGTAAAAATATAGTAATCAGAGGTTTCATAATGGCGCATTCACAAATAAACTGTTTATCTTTGCGACTATAATAGTTAAACAAATAAATATCAAATAGAACACATTAAAACTTACCTCCGTTTTAAAAATCGATTAATGAATTTCCAAGTACAGTTAGAGATAAAAATGAGTGAAACTATGAAAGAATTAATTAAATTGAATTTATATAGAAACGTGTGTTTTTATTAAAAAACTATTATATTATTATCTAAAATAATCACTTAGTTTTATCGGTTTTTAACCACTCTCTATTAACTTTTAAAAGCTTGTGTATGAGACAATATTTTTTCTAAAATCTTTAGCTTTCCAACGGTATATCATACATGTGTATTACTGCTCTTATGTTCAAAAACAAAAATTTGCATTAAAAGAAAAATTTTTCTGTTTTCTCCTTTAGTTCTATTTCAAATGCAAACAACTTACATATTTAGCTGTTATTTATCAATGCTAACAAGATAATATGGTTGTTTTTTTAGAATCTTCAAAATTAAAGGTACTTTAGAGGAAGACAATTTAAAATATCGGCATTTAATCGCTATCAGACTATTTTAATCAGAATGAAAGCTACATGATATTAAAGCCCATTGAATTTTACATCGATATAGTGAGTTTAATCAAAATCTTCTGAACCGTTTTTGAGAAAATCAAAAAAAGGTGCAAAATGCATAGTATAAAGTGGCTCTTCTGGTAAGCTCATTTTGATGGAAAAGATTTTGTAACGTATATTTGTCATAAATATGAAATTTCAGTTTCATAGGCGTTTCCGCCCGGGAGCTACCACACACACACAGACCTTTTTGCGAGACTTGGTTATTTGGACTCAGGGGACCCTAAAACGTGTATTTCCGTTGAAAACTGTTATTCGAAAACTTTCACGATCGCAATACTCCCCTTTACTATATGTAGTAAACATATATAAAAAAGTAAAAATATATATCACTAGAACATGCTATTTTCGTAATCATAAACGCTAATCTACTCTTTAAACTTCACACAATTTTATCTCACATTTCACCTTCCCAGCTTTTACACTTCTGTTTCATGTGTACTACTAAATTACCTAAACGCACATTTATATTTCTTTCTCAAATGATTGTTTGATGAATGATTCAGTTTTCAAAGAAGTTGTTAATAGAAGAGGAAAAATACATCTTTTTTTGTTTAAACTAATTTATTTTTGTACCTATTTGTTAGCTCAATGTTGTAGTTAACGTGATCTAAAAATTGTCGTTGACTCTCTCTATGACGTACTTCATGACAAAATAGTTAGTTTTTACAACAAAAAAAGAAATTAATAAAAAAAAATTCTGTACCTCTACAACCCTCGAAGGGTCGTCCTTGGGATCAGTATAAATTAAGATTTGTATTATTTCTTAATATGTTATGTTACATCCTGTCCTTTGGAATACGGAGATATCTTCCGAGAACAAACGCCGAATTTTCTCAGCCATAGTTGAGTCTATCCTGACATACGCTTCAGAAACATGGACAATGAACTCCCGTTTGTATTCGAGGGTGCAAGCGGTGGAGATGGATTTCTGGAGAAGGTGTATACGGGTCACCAGGCTGGACAAGGTTAGAAATGAAGTTGTTCGCCAGAGGATGGAGGTGGGTACATCGGTGAATGAAAGGATCGGGGCACGCCGCCTTAGATGGTATGGACATGTTAAAAGAATGAATGAGGTATGTTGGCCCACTAGAATCCTGGATTGGGTTCCACCAGGAAGGAGAGAGCGTGGACGACCCAGAAGCAGGTGGATTGAAGGAGTCCAAGAAGAAATGGCTGGCCGAGGCCTGCAAGAAGATGATTGGTTGGGCCGAAGCGCTTGGAACTCTGCACTGACTGGTGGAGGCAACCCTTGATGGAACGCCTATAAAGTAAAAAAGTAAACTAAGTATTATTTCTGGGCCAACGGTCGTGTGATGAAATGATTAGGCCGAGAACATACTCAGCAGCCAAGATTTTTCCCATTTAGGGTAACCACTTTGCCCCAGATGGATCTCCATACCCTTGGGTTGACCCTCGCTGAAATAACCGAATAAATAATTCTGTGCTACAGCCGGAATTCGAACTCTTCTCATAGACTGGAGTAGACTAGTGTTGTGTCTATACCACGTCTGTTACAGAAATTACACTTAAGGTACTCTATTCAGGTTATTGAATCCTAAAACAAAGACTACCTAGTAAAATATAAGGACAATTGTGGTGTCGGATTTCAAGAGGATGTTAACTAATAAATATTAATCACACGTCCCTTACCATTCATCTCGAAGATTAAAACGGCAGAGGCCGCAAGGACGTTTTGTAAATCTGTTTGTTTTAAGTTAGGTATTATTAAATTTAAATTTTTTTTAGATCAACGAAGAACATTGGAAGGGGTATTTTGGATCTAGGGTGAATAATGTTGTAAACTTTGATAACGCTATAACCTTCCGCCTCTAATTCTTCTTTTATCATATCACAGCTCAGTGTAGGGTGTAGATTTTTTATTACAACGCGGAACGGTCTATCTTCTTGAAGCTGATAGGTGTGGTACTGAGCATTTTTCGATTTAAGATATTTGATAATATTACGATATGCGTCCGAGTCAGTTGGCATTATTACTGTTCCATTGAGGTTAGATTTTAGTGTAAACTTTTTCTTCCCAGCTTCTTTTATAAGATCTTCACAAAATTGTGCAAAACTATAGACCGATTTTACATGAATTGGTGGTGGTTTAGAAGTAATTGGTACTGATTCAGTGGGATTAGCTTCCTCTTCTACATTTAAAACATTGAACGGATTTATGGATTCAAAACTTTTTTGCCTGTTTAACACAGGGGAAACAGTTCTCGGGGAGACTGATTTTCTTCTAGAGACCTTAGTCCATTCTCGAAGTGTACTTGGGCATTCGGTGGAGTCTGACCTTCGGGTACGGTAAGCCTATTATTATTGTTAGAACAAATTTGACTTTATTGAGTAATTAATTAACAGATTGTAACAAAGGAGGTAAGTGAAGATTGTGTGCTGCACGCACCAGATTTTTCGTTGAAATATTTTTAACTGAAATGATTCCAACACAAGATTTGTTTTGTTTTTTTTGTAAGAAAATATATTTTTTCAATGATTGAGTTTCCTGGATTGAGGACCTACCACTCAACCGGTAAAAGAATAATTCTATAATGCTCTGAGGAACTTTTAGTAGTAGCCGTGAAGTTGCTGGTTTAATGGCCTAAGAAATGCCCTACGCTTGTTCGCCAGAACTCGGAAGGGACATTCAACAAGTTTACCAGAAGGGAAACTCGATAATTGAATAACATTTTTTTTTCTTGTCGAGTGCTTTTACGGGTTCAGATTCGTCCCTATCAAGAAAAATATCGAATCCATGTAGTGTGTGCTTAAAGAGAAGGTTGGTTACTTTTTTTTTAAAGAATGTTTTGTTTAATTCAATTTAATTATTTGACAAAACATCACAAAGTCCAGGTGAGAAATAAAAAAATAATAAATTAAATCATACATTTACTAAAATTTTATGGACGAAATTCTATAAAAGCAAGAACAAAAATAAATAAATAATTAAACATATATATATTTATATAAACACACTTATGAGTATTTGGTGTGTAATAATGCTCATCTCGTCCATAGATTACGAGGCGATATAAATTAAAATCATTATGCATTCCTTAAACGTAAATAAAATTTTGGTTTATTATTTACAATAATGCAACTCTGTACTCCACCAAAAAAAAAATTACTCCCTCCTCCTTCGAAATTTGAGGGCTTTGATATGTTGATATCCGCTGATTAAATTTAAAATAGCGGCCGATCAAATATGATTAATTCAATAACTCTGTTTTTTTGAAGATAGATCAAAACTTTTTTACAGTTTAGTAAGGTTTTTTCACTAAGAAATCGCGAATAATTGTAAATAAGAAAAGGTCAAAAAAATAGATTCTATGAATAAATATGCCTTTAACTCAGTTATTTTTTAAGATAAAGAAACAAATTGTATAGTTTTATTAATTATAAAAGAAAAAAAAATTTAAAATTTCACTCTATATACGCCCTTAATCTAGATATTTTTGAAGATAAATAAATACCAATTATTAAATAAATACTGAAATTCGTTCTTAGTAATATTCGATAAAGAATTAAATTTTCTGCAAATCGGAAGAAGAATCATTAAAATCGGTTTGAAAATAGCAGTGGTGATTGACCATTTTCCTTTGAATTATTTTTTGCTTATTTATATTAGTTATTTGGATTTGAACATCTATATAAACAGTTATATCCTAATATAGTTATTTGTAAATAATATAAACTATTGTGTAATAATTTGCAGCGTTTTTTTTTTTTTTTACTTTTGTAAACCTTTTTTTTCTCGTTTTCGTGACCTATTTTAACACAGAAGACATCTTATCTTTCGAATTGCATTAATTATCGGAATTGTACCCGGTTTACAAATTATTAGCACTCGGGTGCTTTAAGATAAGTTTTGTTTAAATAGTAACTCTCTTGGTTCTGATATTCTCAAAGTTGCCGAGAAATGTTTTGCTGACATTAAGTAAACAGAGTCCTATCCAAATAGAGAAGAGATTGCTATGTAACGACTTTTCTTCGCTAAGACATTGTTGTTCCTCTTTAGAGTAAACAGAAATATATACATGAGTGCGTAATTAGCTATACAAACATATTATTTATTTATTCATTTATTATTTATTTATATTCAATATTAAATCATGATTAAACTCATTCATAAGTTGGAATTTGATAATATCATGGCAAAAGCTCGAATGAAAACCGCTGCAAATTATTACACAATGGTTTATTATTTTAAAATTTTTATATTAGGGTAGAACAGTTTATAAAGCTGTTTACAGGCAATTAACTTATATGAAAAGTGATAAATCAATAAAACAAATAACCCATCCCCACTTAAGTTCAAAAAAAAATATATAAGCTATTTTAAAACCGATTTCAATGGTTATTTTTTTGTTTTGTATAACATTTGTAAAATTAAAATTTTTGTTATTCCAAATTCGGTAGTCGTGCGGTGGACTGACGGATTTTGTTTTTATTCGTTAAAGAGCTCTACGTATGTCTTGCAACATAAGACCTCAAATTTGGGAGGAAAGGAGTGATAATTTTTGGTAGATTACAAAGCTCCATTATGGAAGATAAACTAAAAATGGAATATTGCTATTTCTGAATCTGTGTTACAAGGTATAAAGCATTTAGTTGTCATAAATATGAAATTATCGTGCTAGACTTACCACACACACACAGACCTTTTTTGTCGTACATAATTTAGAATCAGGCTTACAAGCGTATATTTCCGTTGAAAACTAGAATGGGACAATTTTCTCGATTGCAATACTTTCTCTCACAATATATTTCATATGTATGGCAAGTGAAAGTAAAAATATTTTATAAATGTAATTTTGGAATTGAAAACAAGTTACAATTCGATTGCTGCATGTGATTGCTTATTAATTAATTCTCTATAGCATTTGAAATATCGATATTCTAACTCCTTGTAATTACCATATATTGCTAGAAAATTCAACTACCTCCGGCAGGCAGTATCGTTCTCGAATAGGGAGATTGAAACCAGAATAGGTAAGGCATAAAAGAAGTTCTGGAGCCTCAAATGAGTTTTTAAAGGTCGACAAGAAATTAGATATAAATCAATCACCATTAACACCTCTATCATTCCTGTTCTGACCTTTGGATACCAAACATGGTTGTTAACCAAGAACGTGGAAAGAAAGATACATGTCTCTCAAAGAAGAATGGCAAGAATAATGCTAGGGGTCTCTCTAAGAGGCAAAGTCAACTCAGTCCGATTGAGGAAACTATCCAGGCTGGTCGGCACTATTACTTATGTAAGAAAAATGAAGTCGATTTGGGACGGCCATGTCTTGAGAAACTTCGAATACAGTTAAGCGAGGAGAGCTACAAATTGGATCTCTCTAGACAGAAAGATACGCAGAGGTCGACCACGCAAGCGCTGGGCCGATAAACTAACCAAATCCAACTCATCTTTCTGGGCGTAGCTGACATTTGAAGTGCCCGAAGTCGGCCGTCCAGCCTTTTTTGATACAAAGAAATGGTCAAGAATACTTCTAATGTCTTAAAGGGTGCGTGTTAAACATTTATCATGGTATGAATATCCCTTGACTGCTCATAATACTCTTGTTGGCTAATAGCTGGTCTACGAAGTTTTCGATACTAAGGGGGGGCTAAAACCAAGGAAAACATAAGAGGTTAGGTAAAGAGGTAACGGCATTTGAACTTTTACCGACATGGCTTATAAATATTAGTTATTATCAACATTAAAATTAACCAATGATGAATTTAATCCCCTCAGTATCCTTAAAACGTAACAAATTATCATTAATAATCATCCCTCAATTTTTATTTTTTAACGGTTCAATGAAAGTGACCGATACTGTCAGAAGGGGTAACTGGAATTACCATTAATGAAGTAAAGGCTTGATGAAGGAGAGGAGGTGGCGGCGGGGCGATAGAAAGACTTTGCAAGTGGAAGGACCTAAAAAGTTGGGTCAAAGAATAAATAAATACAATTAAAAGAGAAAGAGGGGAAGGATACTTTATGAATAAGGAATTAATCCTAAGGATTCCCTTTGATTCCCGGCCTCGGGCTAAAGTACATCTTAATTCCTTTAATCTTCATATTGCTCCTAGCTCAGCAGCCCTTATTCAGCTTATAGTCCTTAGAAAAAGCTGCTCTGTTCTTTCCGTCCTTCGGCCCTTTAAACTGCATTATTGATTATAATTTTTTGTATTTACTGCCTGAATATTTAAATAAATTGCGTGAAACACACGACTATCAGTTAATCCCTTTGTTAAAAACAATGTAAGAACTTATAATTTAATAATGATGGAGTTTTTGTTTACCGTAGAGAAATTAGATGACGAAGATGGTTGGGGGTGTGGTCATAAATTAGAAACACACATTTAAAACAAGTGATATTTTAATTATGTGCCGACGTTTCGGCCTGCAATGTGGACCTTCATCAGGGCTAAAAGAAACAAAATAACAACCAATGTAATTATAGACTTAATAATGCGTTATGTATATAATAATAATATGACGGTAATATAATATGGGAACTAGATAAAATTAAATGTAAAAAGATAATAAGATGACAGATATAAAGTATGGAAATAAACAACATTAAGATGATAGTTATAAAGAATGGAAGTAAACAGAATTGAGATGATCATATTGTAATAAAAATATATAAAGAGAGACTGAGCAAATGAAAAAATGGCAAAAGAAAAATATGTGAACAATTAAAATTTTAAATATGAACTATTTTGAAGTGATATATGACGGTAATATATTAAAAACATACTGAAGGAATTAGTCCGGGTAGCGGTCATTAAATGAAACAACTGAATAGTTTCAACTATTTTATTGTTTGCCAACGTTTCGACCCCCATTGTGGGTCATCATCAGGGCTAAAAAGATACAAAAAGGATACATTTAAAATAAGATTACAAATACTATTTAAAAAAAAAAATTAACAATTTCACTAGAGAATGTCAATATTATAACATAAAAGAAAATAGATGTGTAAAGAAATCAATTAATTAAATTACAATGATAAAGGTATACTAATGAGAGCTATACAGACCAGATAATGACTAAAGATAATGTACAAATATATAAGAAAAAATTACATGAAATAAAAACCATTAACAAAATGGAGTACAGTGGAGATACGTACCGTCTGGTAGGTGAGTGGAAACTAGGTTCAATTTGGTTATAAGGAATATAGGCAGGTAGATAGGAAAGTACGTACAAAAGGTTGGGTAAACTGGAAAATACGTACCATATTTCAAGACGGGATCTGACAACAATGAGTAAAATTGTAATATTAACATAAAAGGAAGTGTTCAGATTAAACCTACAATATTAATAACATCATAACGGTATTAGAAGATGTTTTAACAAGATTGTTGAAGTAAAAACAATATAATACAATAGTAAGAATAATAATGTATAAACTATATATAGTAAAAACTGACTACCTCCCAACCAACGTTTTAATAATTATTGTACATGTATTAAGACATTAAAATTAACCAAGTGAAAATATTATGACAAAAAATAATAATAAGTAACAATCATTGACAGATCATATAGTGGATACAAAATAGTAAAATAATTACAAATAGGAATAAATTGAATTGTAAAACCATTAAGAATTTATTAAGTGCAGAAACAAATGAAATAGATACATATATAAAATAAATGTATACATAAATAAGTAAAAAATAAACCAATAAATAAACAAAAGGTATACAGTGGGATGGACATGGGAAGCTGTATTACTTAAGAGAGTTTAATATATGGCTATAGGTGGAGGAGATGCACTGTTTATCAGTTTTATGATTGACAGGATTAGATTGGAGATGGATGTGGACGGATTCAGCGATGAGTCTTTTTTTATGGTTGGGAACAGAATCTAAAATGGAACAATCTTGAAAGTTAAATGAATGATTAAAAGTTATGGAGTGTTCGGAGAGTTTTGAGGCTAGAAGGTTTCGAGAGGATATGGAGGATTTATGTTGAGATATGCGGGTTTTTAAGTAGTTTTTTGTTTCACCCACATAGGACACGTCGCAATCTAAACAAGGTATTTTATACACAATATTTGAGCGGTAGAGAGGATTTATCGGGTCTTTAGTATTAGTGAAAAGGTGGGAAAGTTTGTTCTGGGTCTTTGATCCTAGCTTTAGGGAGGGTAAGGAAGATTTAAAGGATTTTTTAATATTTTCAGACAGGTGTGGAATATACGGTAGGGATCTATATTGAAATATTGTGGGTGAATTTTGGTCTTGTATTGTAGGGGGAGTAATGGTCGTTTTTACGTTGTTGTATGAGTTTATGAGTTTTTTAATGATATTAAGTGGGAAGCTGTTTAGGGTAAGGATCTTTTTAATGCGCTGAATATTGGTAGGATGGTACTGTGGATCAGACAAGGAGAGGCAATGGTGGACGAGATTTTGGGCAACATTAATTTTTTGATGGTATGGGTGCTGGGAGAAGAAATTGAGGAGTCTACCGGAAGGGTGGATTTTGTGTACCAATCAGTGGAAATAGAACCGTCCGTATTTCTTATTATCAGTAAGTCTAGAAAGGGAATTGTTGAGTTGTTTTCTTTTTCTACTGTAAAACGGAGGCGTGGATCGTAGGAATTAAAGGATTTAAGGATATCTGGGATTTTTTCAGGGTTTATTATTAGGAGGAGGTCGTCAACATATTTCTTAATGAAAAAGATATCGTTTTTATAAATTTTGGTTATGAAATCCAGGAGGTCATTGAGAACAATATTAGAGAGATCCGGAGCTAGGCAGTTTCCCATTGCTAGTCCAGAGACCTGATTGTAAAATTTTCCCTTAAAAGTGAGGTATCCTGTTTTGCAGCAAAGTTCCAGTGATTGTAAGTAAGTAGAAAGATTTAGCGTGGAGTGAGGTTCGATAATGGTCCAGTGTTTTTTAACTAAATGGAGAACTTTGTCAATGGGAATATTAGTGAATAAGCTTTCGGCGTCAAAAGATGTTAAAATGTAGTTAGGGGGGATTTGAAGTGATAATAATTGTTGTCGGAGGTAAAGAGAGTTTGTAATGTCGTAGGAGTTTGTACGGCTGAGTATTTTTAGTGACGGTAGAAGAAATTTACTGAGTTTGGAGGAAGGTGCATTGATGTTTGAAATAATGGGACGGAGTGGATTACCTGGTTTGTGAATTTTCGGAAGGCCATACAGACGTGGGGGTAAGGAACCCCCAATGACCTCCTGGATTTCATAACCAAAATTTATAAAAACGATATCTTTTTCATTAAGAAATATGTTGACGACCTCCTCCTAATAATAAACCCTGAAAAAATAATAACTAATAATAATAACTCAACAATTCCCTTTCTAGACTTACTGATAATAAGAAATACGGACGGTTCTATTTCCACTGATTGGTACACAAAATCCACCTATTCCGGTAGACTCCTCAATTTCTTCTCCCAGCACCCATACCATCAAAAAATTAATGTTGCCCAAAATCTCGTCCACCGTTGCCTCTCCTTGTCTGATCCACAGTACCATCCTACCAATATTCAGCGCATTAAAAAGATCCTTACCCTAAACAGCTTCCCACTTAATATCATTAAAAAACTCATAAACTCATACAACAACGTAAAAACGACCATTACTCCCCCTACAATACAAGACCAAAATTCACCCACAATATTTCAATATAGATCCCTACCGTATATTCCACACCTGTCTGAAAATATTAAAAAATCCTTTAAATCTTCCTTACCCTCCCTAAAGCTAGGATCAAAGACCCAGAACAAACTTTCCCACCTTTTCACTAATACTAAAGACCCGATCAATCCTCTCTACCGCTCAAATATTGTGTATAAAATACCTTGTTTAGATTGCGACGTGTCCTATGTGGGTGAAACAAAAAACTACTTAAAAACCCGCATATCTCAACATAAATCCTCCATATCCTCTCGAAACCTTCTAGCCTCAAAACTCTCCGAACACTCCATAACTTTTAATCATTCATTTAACTTTCAAGATTGTTCCATTTTAGATTCTGTTCCCAACCATAAAAAAAGACTCATCGCTGAATCCGTCCACATCCATCTCCAATCTAATCCTGTCAATCATAAAACTGATAAACAGTGCATCTCCTCCACCTATAGCCATATATTAAACTCTCTTAAGTAATACAGCTTCCCATGTCCATCCCACTGTATACCTTTTGTTTATTTATTGGTTTATTTTTTACTTATTTATGTATACATTTATTTTATATATGTATCTATTTCATTTGTTTCTGCACTTAATAAATTCTTAATGGTTTTACAATTCAATTTATTCCTATTTGTAATTATTTTACTATTTTGTATCCACTATATGATCTGTCAATGATTGTTACTTATTATTATTTTTTGTCATAATATTTTCACTTGGTTAATTTTAATGTCTTAATACATGTACAATAATTATTAAAACGTTGGTTGGGAGGTAGTCAGTTTTTACTATATATAGTTTATACATTATTATTCTTACTATTGTATTATATTGTTTTTACTTCAACAATCTTGTTAAAACATCTTCTAATACCGTTATGATGTTATTAATATTGTAGGTTTAATCTGAACACTTCCTTTTATGTTAATATTACAATTTTACTCATTGTTGTCAGATCCCGTCTTGAAATATGGTACGTATTTTCCAGTTTACCCAACCTTTTGTACGTACTTTCCTATCTACCTGCCTATATTCCTTATAACCAAATTGAACCTAGTTTCCACTCACCTACCAGACGGTACGTATCTCCACTGTACTCCATTTTGTTAGTGGTTTTTATTTCATGTAATTTTTTCTTATATATTTGTACATTATCTTTAGTCATTATCTGGTCTGTATAGCTCTCATTAGTATACCTTTATCATTGTAATTTAATTAATTGATTTCTTTACACATCTATTTTCTTTTATGTTATAATATTGACATTCTCTAGTGAAATTGTTAATTTTTTTTTTTTTTTTTTTTTAAATAGTATTTGTAATCTTATTTTAAATGTATCCTTTTTGTATCTTTTTAGCCCTGATGATGACCCACAATGGGGGTCGAAACGTTGGCAAACAATAAAATAGTTGAAACTATTCAGTTGTTTCATTTAATGACCGCTACCCGGACTAATTCCTTCAGTAATTCTCAACGGTCAACTAATTATATCCACAATTATTAAAAACATAGTTAAGAGTATAGGATATATATAAAAAGAACATAGTCATTAAAAAATAGAAACAGTATGAATAAATATATAATTTTAAATTTTAAAATTATGTAATATTAAACTAACAATTATATGTCAGGATATGTAACAGAGAAAGATATGAATATGAAAAGAGGGAGAAAGAAATAGGCGATGAAAAGAGATCCTAATCAATAAGAAAAAAGATACATACTTGACTCTGAGACGGTGTCTAAAGAAGTGATGTTTTTCTGTTTAAAAAACGCTCATTGCGTGGAACGTTCATTTAATTTTATTTATGTTCCCATATTATATTACTGTCATATTATTTTATATACCTAACGCAATATTAAGTCTATAATTACATAGGTTGTTATCTTGTTTCTTTCAGCCCTGATGAAGGCCCACATTGTAGGCCAAAACATCGGCACATAATTAAAATAGCACTAGTTTTAAAGGTGGGTTCCTAATTAATGAACCGTCTTCCTCATAAAATTGAATAAAATTAGAGTTTAAAAAAATTCAAGAATTGCATCAAGTTCGACGGAAACATGAGATTTAGATTAAATAATCTAGCAATAGAAATTATTATTAACAATAATTACTCAGGTGTATGCACTATTCGTCTTTGATTGTTACGTTTTACAGCTTAGTATATATATATATATATATATATATATATATATATATATATATATATATATATATATATTTTTTTTTTTTTTATTTAAATCCTTACCTTTCTAATACTCCCTTTCACCTGTTTTATTCAATATAGCTTTAGAATATGTCATAGAAAAGGTGAGGTGTACCGAGGAAGGTTTAAATATGAGTGATAAGATTCCGGTTTTGGGGTATGCTGATGATTTGGTACTGCTAGGTAAAGACACGGAAACCATACAACTAAATACACATGTGTTAATAAAAACCGGTAAAGAAATAGGACTCGAATTAAATACCAATAAGTCGAAATATATGATTAGTAGCAGATACGGTGGCAATCTTGGTGGTATTGATATATTAGGGCTTACTTTTGAACACGTAGAGAAATTCAAGTATTTAGGTTCAATGATAAGAAAAAATGAAATCCAGGAAGAAATAAAGTCCCGGTTAAAGGTGGGAAATGCGTGATTTTATTCATTTGCTAAATTACTTAACTCGCGGTTTATATCTAAAAATTTAAAGGTTGGAATTTGTTAAACTATTATTCTTCAGACGGTTCTGTACAAATGTGAAACGTGGCCGCTTACTTGGAAGGATGAACAGCAGCTTAAGGTTTTCGAAAATAAACTGCGTGGAATATTTGGTCCGAAAAGAGATGTGGCCACTGAGGATTTTAGAAAGTTACACAACGCGGAATTGTGGAGCTAGTATCCTGTGAATATAATTCAGTTGATTGCATCGCGGAGACTCGTATGGGCGCATAAAGTTATCGGGCTGGTAGGCGTCCGAAAGGTAGGCCGAAGCGTCGATAGGAGAATTGCTTTAAGGCTGATCTCGGGTGCTCGGGCTTGAACAGTGAACATTGGGAGAGTCTGTGCAGGCCGAGTTTGGTGGTATCGGTATCGAACCTTCGGGTTCGGTAAGCCTATTATTATTTATTTACGTTTCTAATGATACAGTAAATATCCACATTACTATTCTTAGGCTTTTTTATTCAATCAGTAGCATTTTATACTGCTTTGGCTAATCCGACGAAGTTACGATGGGAGTCCTAAATTTTTCCCATCCAGGTTGAATTATTATATGGATCTGACAACACGCAGTCTCGACACTACCAGTCCCCTTCGAAGGACAACATAGCCAAGATTTTGTTTATTCTCTTTAAAAATCCTAGGACTATCTGACGAACACCCTCATTGTTAATATTATTAATAAGCATTATTTGGAAAGAGAGGATCCCCTAATGTGTTTCATTTAGTTTGATGACATTTTTTTAGATTAATGATTAGCATCTCCAAATTTTAGGGACTAATGCTACCCAGGATTCGCGTAAAACAGAAATTAAAAGGTTTGTCGGAAGACCTGGCATCATACAGGCTGACACCACGTTTTTACGTCCCTTCCAAAGGAAGCCCTCAACTGTGCATATTTTCCTCCCATTAAAAATTTGTAAGACCACCTTCCAGGTATTATCTTTAAGTTCTAAAGAAAAAAAATGTATTCTTTTTCGTTGGAAACATACGATTTAGATTACATAATACGACTATATTAAATTGTTAATCAGTGATTAGTTTTTCCACTGTTCGTCACATTATGTTACCTTTTACGACTCCGCATATAAGCTAGTAATTTTTCTAAAATATTTCTCTTTCTAACGGTATATTATACCTCTATATTAATAATAATAATAATAAATTCTTTATTTATTCTGGGACAAGTCCCTTTTGAATAATTTTACAAAACATACAAAAAGAACTTTAGTGTCTTAGAGTAAAAACAAAACAAACAAAAAATAATAGAAAATAAAAAAGAACAATAGTGATACATTAAAAGGTAGCTTCTAATAGTAATAATTCTAATCAATAATAACAAAACTAGACAAAAGATAAAACAGAAAAATATGTCCATATATACAATATTTTAATTAATAGTGCTTTACTGTTTTAATGTTAAATTATTGAAATAATATAGTTAAATATACAGGTCCACCACAATGTAAGATGTTGCATTTTAATTATCGTTTCTATATATTTTATTTAACTAATTTAAAAAAAAAAATCTATTTAGGGCTCTTTGAAAATTGAATAGAGAGGAAGTGGTCGAATAGACGGGATTTGAAGGTCTGAAGAGTATCAGAATATCGGGTATATGAAGAAATGGAATTCCATACGAAAGAGGAGCGGATTAGGAAGGATCTGTCGAAGACTGCGGTTCGATGAGGCGATACATACAGGTCTGAAGGCCGTGAGCGAGTGTTGCGGGAATTAATGGAGGATTTGAATGAAAACATATCTGAGATGTAAGATGGGCGGCTGGATTGGAGAACTTGGAAGAGGAAGGTTGCTAGGAAGTATTTACAACGGTAGGAGGGGTAAAGCCACTTCAACTCTTCGTAGAATCTGGTAAAAGAAGTTATTACTGTTTTTATCATATAAAAAAAATACATAAAAAATATTTTTGCTCTTTTGACCTTTAGTTTATTACCAAACTCGTTAAACTGGTACATTTATCAGTTTTTCATCAATTTTAACCTGATGAAATGATTTATTTTTCAATTTTACAATATTTAAGGTACTTTTGAGAAATAAAATTTAAAATATCGGCATTTAAGGTCTTTCAGACTATTTTAATCGGAATATAACAGACATGAGATTGGACCCCATTAAATTTTACATCGATAAAGCGAGTTTATTCAAAAGCATATTATGAATTAGCACTTTCAGTCCGCCTTTTTGGATTAGTCAGTGTAACATATCGGACGTATAGTTGTTTTAAATTTCATTTTCTAACTACTTTTCTATTTCGGGCTAGACGACAAACACATACACACATTTATTTTTGCGCTAGTGATCATTTGGATTAAGGAGACACATCAAGTATTCCCGTCCATTGAAATTCGAAAATTTTCATAATCCCAATACTTTCCCTGACTATATATTTCGTATTAAAGGTGATAATGTTTTACACGATTAATTAAACGAAAATTAAAATAACTCATTTGCTTTAATATACATGTAAATGAAACCCACATGTTCGAATGAATATAAAATGAGGGAGATAAAAAAAACGTAATGGAGGATAATGCAAATAATTGTGCTGTTAATATCATGATTTTATGTTTGAATCAAAAGTTTAATTAAAACGGTATTTTATTAAGCCCGTATAGTACCCATTTATAACGTGTGTGTTAGATTTTATGGTGTGAAATTACATTTGAATAAATATTGCTTAATTTGTGGACATCTTGTTGGAAGTTACAAACCTGCATAATGTTTATGTTAATATATATTGCTTGTGTTATTTTTCGTTCATTACTATTGTTTTCTTTGGCTAATATTGTGTATTTGTAAAATAGAATTGGAGTCTTTTTTAAAATATTTATTGAGATATAATTTAATGTGTTTTAAAATGAACAGTAGTAATAGTGATAAGAGACCACATTCTTACAATATATGCAGAAAATAATGATAAAGTCAAATTTCATAAAATAGAAAATAAATCAATTCATATATATATATAAAAAAACAACTAAAAATCAAAATAACAACCTATAATTGATAATTAGTAATGTGTGTTATCTATTTGTATTTTATTAGGATATATAAATTAAATCTAATCGACGATTTTAATTTTTTTTTTTTTTTTTTTTTTTTTTTTTTTTTTTTTTTTTTTTTTTTTTTTTTTTTTTTTTTTTTAAGAATCGCTGTATTAAAATACACTCAGGAGCAAAAAAAAAACGACCACCATACATTTATTAAAAACTATGAAACAGTGGATATATTTATCTATCCTAGAGTTGTTGTTATGGTTAGAATATGTAAATGATAATATGTTAAATATTTAGGGATTATTATAGAGGTATCTTTGAGGGATAAGAGATACGAGCCTCTGGGCCCAAGAATAATGTATAAATCAGTATCACTATTATCATAGATAGGCCAGTTCGTACTCTTTATTAGCCACTCACTCCGATTTTGTTTTAAATTTCTTTGACCAGACTTTTCAAAAACAGAGATGTGAATCCATCGACATGTGCAGAAATATTCGCCTTAGTAAAATATGAAAGAAGCAAACGAAACATCGCAAGATCGCTGGACATCTGTCTTAAGAATAATCAGGCGTTATGAAGGAACTGACGAATACAGGAGGACACCTGGATCAGGGTGCCGACATAACCCCTGACGACAAATGTATTGTTATGAAGTTGTCACCAGACTCCTTCTGAGACAGCTTTGAGGCTACGCTCAGAGCGGAATGTGATGGTTAGTGTAGATACAGTGGGTAGGAGATTGCATGAAGAGAGCCTGTATTCCAGAGTTCTACCCTAAAGCTTTAAATTATCGGCATAGGTCAAATGAAGAATGGAGCAATATAATCTTCACAGATGTGTCCAGATTTTTCCTTTATACTCCAGATGGACGAGTAAAAGTATGGAGGGAGACGTGGTAAACGGTTTCCTCAGTTTTGAATTGGCGTCAGTAAATGCCCAAATTTAGATTACTGATGTATATAAAATATTTTGGTTAGCAAATATTGGAAGCGATTCCCTGGAATGAAGTTGGAATTTGGACCCTCGAGTGCCGGAATCCCTCAATATTGCATTGATGGCCTGATGCAAAGTATATCAAGAAGGTTGAAAGCTATTATATTAGTAAGAGGAGAAAACACATGCAATCAAGCCTCCAAGTCAACTGTCAGATAAGAGGACTTGTTTATATGATTTTAGATATTCATACAGAAGACTCTTTTACTTAAATTGAGAAGATTGGTATTTTTTATTTTTTAGAAGTGCAATATCTTTTCCTTAGAAAAAATTTCATTTTTTCTATTAACCCTGTTATTTACCTTTAAATAAAAAATAACTTTTTTAATAAATAATTTTTTTTTTTTTTTTGGCTGTAGGGTGTATCATAACCGCTCGAGCGGAAAAGAAATCTTAATTGAAACAACAGAAATAAGACGGTAGAATGATTTATTGACTATCTCTAAACATTTCATAAGATATTGAAGTTAGAGTAAAATATTTACAACATGCTAATAACAACTGTATAGGAAATAGAGATATAACTCAAGGATTTATGTCCTTCGAACTGCATAAAAATATTATTTGAAGAGATTGGAAGAGGACATGAAGTGGCCATAACATTTGAACATAAATGGTAATAAATGCGATTAAGAAATATAATAACATTTTATGGCTTTACTCTATAATAGATCTTATCTACGTTTCTCTAGCCTCTATCTATCTATTTCATTTCCAATAAATAGTAAATAAATTGACTAGGTCATGTTTATTTTATGTGTATTTATATTGATCATAAAGACATAGAGCATTATTCAAGTTAATGCAAAAATAATTCATGTCAAAGTATGTCTGTCCTATCTTCATATAGATAATATCCGTCTAGTCAAAAATAGTTCCATGATCTTGTGGTGCAGTGGGTGGTATAACAGCCTCCTAGGCCCTAGGTTCGAAATTGGCAGGTGGCCTTAGGTTTTACTGAAGGAGTGAAAAATCCTTCGTTATGCCATAATTGGACGTAAAATGGTGGTCCCGAGTCAGAGCGATGTAAGGTACATGTTAAAGATTCCTAACATAATTAAACTTAGATAGGAATAAAATAGGACTCCCAATGTTGCATCGCCTGATAAGTATCACAGTATCATAAATGTGATGTTTAATAAATAATATTTTCACGAGTTATTCCATCAACTTTTTTACATGCAGAATTTCGCCAACATACAAGCTCAGAAAATTTTGGATTCTATATGCACATGCGCCTCATAAATTCACGGAATAGTGAAATAGACTCAAAATAAAGAAAAACACAAAATAACTTTTTAACCAAAAACATTAAGACCCATCACTCGTTTACCCTGGTATGTCAGTAACAAAACTTTACACACAGGCTCACACATACCAATGGTACAAGATCACATTCGGGCTTCATACTTAATTTTTTTTTTTTTAAACTTTACGGACATACTAACAAACTCTTTAAAAACACGGTCACGGCAGATATGCCTGCAAATTTTTCAAAGAAGGTGGCTAAGGGATCTTCTGAAATAAAATATTTTTTAAATTCAAATTAGAGCTAGATACCAATAATTATCGACCTCCCTTATTTTCACAGTCTGAGCCACAGGTGTGGATATAAATAATAAATGGAAAAAAAATTCTATGAAATTTAATGAAACCAATTAATCACCTGGAGTTTTAATTCCCTCAACCTAAGCCTCTTCGAATTCCACATAACAATGTTTTATTAAAATAAGAGTAAGGAGTCATTCAAAGAAATTATGAAATTAGCTCACAATTTTATGAAAACTGTTGAAGAAATTATGGGTTTGATAAGAGAAATGAAAATAATTGAAAACATCAAGAAGTTTGTTGAAAAAAGCTATAATTGTTATTAGAGATAACATCAAAACTCTAGGCAGTTATAGGTTTCAGTGATAGTATTGTATGTTCCTGTTTCACAGTTGTAACTGATACTTATTGTCACATGTTTCATCTACTTTCAAAAAAAATATTCACACACTTATTTTTAAAAATTACCATATACGTCATAAATATAACCTATGCAGACTTACAGTACTCAGGTTTTAGGCTCATAACAAAAAAAAAAAAAAAAAAAAAAAAAAACCAGACCATTGAAATCTTGCTATACAATTGTTCAAAAATTATGGATTATTCTAATATAAACCAGAATGGATATAAAACGTTGCAAATCATTATAGTAAGTTTTTACAGCTTATATATCTATTAACTATTTATTTATTTATCAATGTTTACGGCGAAAACGGTTTCTTTAATATTTCTTTTTCGTGTTAAGTAAGTCAACGTAAGCCCCCAAACTTTGAGGGGGGATGGGGAGGATTATGCATTTTTTTTTTTTTCTTTTTGGTCAATTACTAAGGCTCATTATTGAAAAAAAAAAAAAAAAAAACAACAACTTTAAATTAACTTCTTTGATCGAGTTTAGCACCCAGGACTGCTATACAAACTCCGCAAATTCCTCTCTCTGACATATTTTCTAATAATCCGCTCCTACCTTACAGGTAGAACCTTTAATGTTAATCATAACCTCTCCTACTCCTCAGTATTCAATCAGTCAGCCGGTGTACCTCAGGGTAGCATCTTAGGCCCAATCCTTTATTTCGTTTATACAGCTGATATTCCTATTCATCCTACCACTGTTCTCATTACTTACGCTGATGACACATGTGTGTTATCCGTAAGTAGTGACCCAACGGTTGCATCACAATTCCTACAGTCTCACATCCAATCCATTGAAGAATGGTGCCATAACTGGAGAATTAAAATCAATCCTAATAAATCCCATCAATTTACCTTTACCATTCGCCGCAAGCCTATGAATACCTGTCCTACTGTATCCTTTGGCAACATTCCATTAATCCCCGTTGAACAGATCCGCTACCTTGGACTCCATCTAGACAAGCGCCTTACTTGGAATCCTCACACTAGACTGAAACGACAAGAAACATCCTGCAGATACCGCTTACTACAACACTTACTAAACAAACGTTCAAAACTCTCTATTTACTACAAAATACTCATTTACATCACGATTATCCGACCTATTTGGACCTATGGCATTGAGCTATGGGGGTCCACTAAACTATCAAACTCCTCCCGCATCCAATCCTTGCAATCCAAAATCCTACGAAAAATCCTCAATGCTCCTTACTTTATAACTAATAAAGCCATAGAGACCTAAATATCCCAATGGTTGCAGACTTGGTCAGCAATAGATACACCTCTTTTAATTCCAAACTACCTGCCCACTCAAACCCGCTTGTCCGTAACCTCTCATCTACATCTATTCCCGGTAATCCTCTGAGGCGCCTGAAAAGACGGTGGCCTTGAGACCTGCTCATGAAATAAACTTTGAAGTACTACCACTGGGTAGATTCTTTACATGTCTATTCATGCCTGTTATTGTCATTCAGCCATTTTACTTATTTTATTTGTATATACAGTTGTAAAAAAACAAACAATAAAATATAAAAAAATTTCACTTCTTTCCTATTTCGTTTTATTTTATTTCGATTTTCATTAATATTATTCAAGTAAAATGTCCTGATACTAGAACACCTTACATGTTTTCTCTATCGCCAATAATAACAGAATTATTATTAAATCACATTTCTTTTAATTGGTTACTTGAATGCATAGGCCAATTTAAAAAAAAAAAAAAATTCATTCTCTACCGAACAACACAAGCGATTGAAAATAAATTTATACTAGATTTATTTACTATTTCATCCTCTTTATTTTAATTTTCAAAGAAATAATTCAAATAAAAATTGCTGTTTCCAGAAAACTTTAATGTTTGGTATTCATAAATTCGTAAGGTCGACATACGGATTTTTTGAATATTCTTTATTCGAGCTCTACGTATATTCAACCATAAGGCCGTAAATTTGGAGGGAGGGGTTTAATTCGTTTTTACGATTACAAAGGTTCATTATTAAAAATAATAAATCAAAAATAACAAAAAAACAATAGCACCCTGTTGTTGGATTAAGGCAAGAGCCCTCCAGTGGTATTTAGCGAGATAAGTTGAAGACGAGGACACTTATGGAAATGCGGGAATAACGGGTACAACTGGTCCATTAGAAGTTGCGCAGTAACCCTTGGAACAAAGGCCCTGCTTTGCCACCTCTGCGATTTGCATAATTGTAATTTTCTATTACAGGAGTCTATTGTCTCCGGGTCGGGCCCCCTCTCCCCAGTCCTCGGGCCAACTTTAATATTGCTTCAGGGGGCCCCATTCCGGCAACGGCTTGTCTAGGCACCCATTCACGTCGGACGCATTCTACATCTTTCTTACTCAGTGGAACTTCTAATATATATTTTATAGAAATCTGTTACCTTACTTCCGTTGTTAAAATCAACTTAAGAACTTTACAATAAAGTCACATATGAAAAAAAAGTCATGCGGGTAGCACACCAATTATACTTAACTTTTGAGAAAATCGTAGAAATGTGCAAAATGCATGATATAAATCGGCTCTTTTAGCTTAGCGATTTATTTGTAAAACTTGATGTATCATCTCAGACATAAAATATGAAATTTATTTCTGTACAACATATCGTTTTCCAGCCAGACTTACCTCATACACACCACACGCAAACCATTTTGCTGGACTTGGTCATGGGAACTGAGCGAACGATAAAACGCGTATTTCCTGTGTAAGTTTTCATGATCTTAATACTTTCCCTTATTGTATATTTTATATATAGTTAATTAGAAGTAATATTAACTGTATATTGTTGTTTAATATTTTATTAATGAATTTGAAAGCTCGGAAATATGTTTAGGGTGCAAAGGATTACATAGTAAATATTATCTTAATATCGTACCATCATTACTAAATCCCGCATTATAAAACCCCTCCTCATGATTAATACTGATTTTATTTTTTATTTTTTATTTTTTTTTATTCATTGAGCAATATTACAATCTGTCCAATTCAGGACATTTTTAATAGTGATAACGTACAACATTCATACTACATTCACACGATATATACAAAACTATAAATTTATAATAATAATAATATAAAATATACATATATACAAAATAAAATTAATAAAAATATATACAATAGTCACTCATACCTATATACAATTCACAAGCATACAGCACGTGAGTGGAAAATCTAGCCAATGCTAGAACTCAATATACATGTTATAAGAGGTCACGAGGCCACTGCCGTTTCAACCTTCTAGGTGGGTTGTATGGATGGGTGGGACTGGATAGGATTGAGCTAGAGGATTAGGATGATGAATGAGATTCTGGTGGAATTTGGAAAATTTGGATGGAATCAGGTCTGAAATAAAAGGAACATTAAGGTCGTGGTGCAAGGTATGTTGGAAACATAATAAGGAGCATTTACTATTGTACGGAGGACTTTGATTGAAAGGATTGAATGCGTTTGATGTTAGTACGTTTAGCTGTTCCCACAGTTCAAGTCCGTAGGTCCAGATGGGCTTCAGTATTGTCCTGTAGATTAATAATTTGTTGTCAACTGTAAGTTCAGATTTTCTGTTAAGTAGTCGGAATACTGATTTTAGATAGAATAGTTTTATTTCCATATTTGCAGTATAAAATACTTTTGTTAACTATATTTTTAAATGATTTCGGCGATCCTTGAAATCAACAATTTAGGATGTTTCTCTAAACACTAACTAAACATGTATTTGAAGGTATGATAGTAATGGCAGTAGAAAATTAAAAAAAAAACATACTAATAAAATAAAATAAAAATAATAATGATATGTAATAGTAATAGTTACAAAATGAAATAAATTTAGTGGGAGAAAAATGAAGAAGTAAATGGATAAAATTAATGTGTTATAAAAATAATACTTTAGTGATTTTATAAATAAAGCAAATTAAGACAGTAACATACTGATTATAAATTAGAAGAGAATTTAAAAAAAAATACTTATATGCGTTCAATATTCTCTAGTTAGAATTTATCAATAACCTGTTAAATAGGGTGTAACATTAAAACTATTAACATAACAATAAGTGTTTTTTTTTAATGTTTTTATTAATACAAAATATGAAAAAAACACATCAATATTTAGGAGAATTGTAAGAACATATATCTCAATAAACCACAGAATCTGCAAAATGAGAATAATCTGACAATCCTTCTGTATCAATAAAAAATTAGGACTAAAAACTAGAATGCTTGAAATGCAAAACTGAAGCAATATCTAGCAGCAGTAAAACCTGAAGCATTTTAAGTCAGGCTCTCAACTGAAAGGGTAGCTCTTAAAACCAGGAAATATAAAAAAGAAAGATTCTCAGAAAGATCATAGGAATCTGAAGAGAAAGGTTTTTTTACACCTCCAGTAATAAAGATATATATTGGGTTGGAAAAAAAAATGCAGGATTTTCAGTTTTCTTTATTTTATTTATTTATTTAACGTCACTTTATGCTACTATGGCTAATCGGACGTTGCTACAGTGGGAGTCCTAAATTTTGCCTATCCAGGTTTTATTAGGATAGGGATCTTTAACGAGTAACAGTTTTCTTTTACTCAGTTTTCTTTAAAATACCCCTTAACACACCACACAGTTTAAGTTTAATGGATCATTCATTTTTTGAATGTCAAGACCTTAATCCTCATCCAAAATATAATATATATTTTTTTTTACCTTTGTAGCATTTTCCTTCTTAAACATAATTTAGTCTTAAGTAAGATGTCAAAGCGTGATATTCTTGTACTTCAGTTTTAGAAGACGGCCAGAAGCATCAACGAAGTCTTGAGGCATTAGTAGCATTGATGGGTGCACTGTTCGACCGTGTTCCGAAAAAAATCGAGAGGGAGATTTCGGTAGAGGAACATAACCTTAGCAAATCGACCGTCGATGACAACATCAAAGCGATTGGAAAAGTACAGTAGCTTGAAAGTTGGGTTTTACACACATTTTACAACCTCCAAAAAAGCTACGTATGAAGTTTGAGCTAAATTATATAGCTGAAACCATAACGATTCTCCTCTCTCTAAAATTGTCACTTGAGTTAAAATTAACTTTAATTTGGTCTAAAGAGAGATGAGGACACTCGCGATTTCAAATGGTTACACAACGTGGAATCGCAAAGCTCGTGCGGTCAGTATAATTGAGTAGAGAGCATCGCGCAGAGGTAGAGCGTAGCGTCGATGGGAGGATTGTGTCAAGTCTGATTTTGAGAGATTGGGCTTGAAAAGTGATTCCACTGGTCTCTGTAGGTATCGACAACGAATTTGCGAGTCCGCCAAGCTAATTAGTAGGCAAGTGAAAATAAAAATATACAATATACAAGCCACCATGTTCATCAGCTATTGAATCCCCCGTGACTGGTCTCGCTTCTAGCTGTCAGATGTCCTTAAAATTATATTTTAAGCCTTATTCTATTATTACTTAATTCGATGCAATGGCATTTTGCCAACGTTTTGGGACTGGTGGAGGTATTAAGAGAGAAACTAGCCGATTGGCAATTTGTTTTGTAGTTTCATCTAACTTTACCTCCGGTCGCTTAATGGATTGTTCTATTGTTAGAATGTTTACAATTTTACGGACATGGAGATCTTTTAACTCCCAGAGTGAACTATTCCTGCATATTCTTTTGACCATCCCATTTTGAAATTGCTGTAATTTCTTCTAGTATTAATAAACCTTGATTAATTTATTCCATGAGTGTCCATGAATGCATATTAGTCTACGGTTTATTTAATTAAATTTAAAAAAAAAAACACGATTACATTAACATCAGGCGTGTTGGGAGTATCTCGACAGCACAACATTTTCCAAACACCCAAAAAATGGTGATGGTTACTATTTAGTTGGATACACTATAGCTTCTTAAACCATAGAAAAATCATTTACTCCAAACACAATGTAACCAAATCAATGCAATGATCTAAAATATCCAATAATGAAGCCGTCTTTAGTCAATCGGAAGGAGCCCATTACGTTGCATGACAATTATTATATAATAGATATATAATTACTTAGTCAAGTAAATTATAAAAGGTTAATATTAATAACAAATATAAAAATAAAAACACACAAAAAAAAACAAACAAATAACATCAAATGAGGTTAGATAAGTATTATCAGAGTCTAGATTTATCGCATATGTGCGGAAGATTGATTTTTGAAATGGTGGTTAAATAATTGGTTTTTGGTCACCATAGTCTCAGCAAATCTTCACTATCTTATCAGTCTTATCATTTATATTGTTCACAACAACAAGTCATATAAGATTTTTATCTGTAAGTCAGACACACATAGCATATATTTAAAATGTTTGAACTTTTTCCCCGATGAAGTCAAGCCCTGAGGTCTGAAAAGACAGAGATGTCTAACTCCGTATTCTTTCAGTTAACTCTGAATTCAATTATGGATGGTTTTTCGTGCGGTTCTTTTACTGACAGGATATAAACTATATAAAGGAAATTGCTAATGGTTGATGTAAGAGTAGGATTGGGATATAGCCGGCCCTAATGATGCATTGAGCATCCCATTCTCGAGGAGTACCCTTTTGAAAGGTGAGGGAGGGAGGAGGTGAGAATGACAGAGAGCTCGGATTGGAGGAACTGAAGGGGACCATTGGGGTACTGATTACGGCTACAACAGCCCAAAGACCTCCTTCCTTTTAATTATTTTTAATGGGGACTGGCCCCGGACAGGCAAAGCACCCAATTTTAGCTGCCTCGCTTTAAATTACTCAGGGACACCTGAACCCGCCCTTTTCCCAGTGGATTAATTTAAAAGCCTCATTTTCACTTCCTCCTCCTTTCCCTCTCGTTCCTAACCTGCCTCTGGATTGGTCGGCACCCTTCCTTCCTATTGATAACTGTCTGCGGCATAATAAAGTAGAACTAAAAGCAAAGCGTACTAGTGGTTTTGGAAAATTGGGTAAACAGTGAGATGCCATGGGTAATTGGTTGAAATAATTTAGGCTTGTGAAAAAAACTACACAGCGGTATAACTTCAATGTTTATTTAAGTAATTAGTTCCCGAGACCATATTCTTTTTAATCGCCTCGGAGGGTTATCAGGAATATTTGAGGTTGATAGGTTGCGGACAAGAGAGTTTACATGGGTTGGAATTTCGGAATTGAAAGTGGTATATCTGGGAATTGAAAGAGCTGCGACAAATGGGATTTTATGGTCGTTATGGATGATTTTATTTGTGACGAAGTAAGAAGCAATTATCATTTTGCGAAGGATATTGGATTGTAAGGACCGGATGCAAGAGGAATTAGATGGCTTAGTAGAGCCCCAAATCTCGATTCCATATGACCAGATGGGCCTGATAATGGTAACATATATGAGCCTTTTGTAATAGAGTGGAAGTTTTGAAAGTTTGTCGAGTAAGTGTTGTAGTAATCGGTATCTACTATCTATGAGGATTCCAAGTAAGACGTTCTTCAAGATGGAGTCCTAGGCATCAGATTTTTTCTACAGAAGTGAGTGGGGTGTAATTAAAGAATGCAGTGGGGCAGATCATCGGTTTGCGAAGAGTAAAGGTAATTTGGTGGGATTTTTTTACGATTTATTTTAATCCTTCAGTTTAGGAAACTTATTTATTTTATACTATACAAGAATTTACATAGTTCATACACATCAAGTGGAACTTTTTGATATATCTTGTCACTGACAGTAAATAAATTTGTTATATACGAAGAATAACATTGATTTTGAAATGATGTCATTTGGGTGGTTGTTATGTAACTTTCATTATGTAAATTTTTCTTTACCCTCAGTTTGACACGCTCTAGCTCTGTTTGTGCTGCATGGATCGAACAGGATTGACAAGTTTCCAAGTAAAACATTTTTTGTGATAAAATAGCGGTCGCTAAGACTTATCGTTTCGTAGCTATATTGGTTTCAAATGGAAAAAAAAGTCACGTTTTACTTACACTTACCTATATATAATTAATATGTATAGTAAGGGAAAGTATGGCCGTATTGAAAATTTTCCAATTCCAGTTTTCACTGGAAATACACGTTTTAGGATCCCCTAAATCCAAAAGACCATGTCCCATAAAAAGGTCTGTGCGTGTGTATGTGTGGTAAGTCTTGCACGAAAACGAAAACTCTTAGGGAACTGAAATTTCATATTTAAGAAAACTATATAGTAGAAGATATATTTTCCCAATAATCAAGAAGTGTACCAAAGCCTCTTTGAAACGATAATTTTTACGGTTTTGCCCAAAATATTAGAGAATCTCCCACCATGCGCCCTGATGATGACCCACAAAGGGGGTCGAAACGTTGGCAAACAATAAAATAGTTGAAACTATTTAGTTGTTTCATTTAATGACCGCCACCCGGACTAATTCCTTCCAGTATTACTTTTTTTGTTGGTTTTTCGTATCAAATATATTTCCCCAAAGCCTCCTAATGCCCTGCTATTAGGAAGACTTTAAATCTCACTAGCCCAAAGCGCGCATTAGGAAGAATACATTTCAATTCGAATGTTTCAAGTATTTTTTTCAGATTAAAGTTCAATACACTGCAAAATTAAATAGTATTTTTAAAACGCTGCAAATTATTACACAATGGTTTATTATTCCCAAATAAATATATGAAGGCATGCCAGTTTATATAGATGTTTAAAGGCAATTACCTAATATAAAATGCGATAAATTATTTTTATATTTGTTTATTTATTAATTCAGTCAAAAGAATAACGTGGAACCCACATACAAGACTTAAAAGAAAAGAAATCAACCGCAGACTCGGCCAGTTATACAGACTATTAAACAGAAAATCTCATCTTACATTTGACAACAAAGTATTAATATACAAGACAGTACTGAAACCTATATGGACCTACGGACTTGAACTGTGGGGGACAGCTAAATACTCTAACATCAAACGCATCCAATCCTTCCAATCCAAAGTCCTACGAACAATAGTTAATGCTCCCTATTATGTTTCCAACTGTACCTTACACCACGACCTTAATATTCCATTTATTTTAGATCTGGTACCATCCACATTTTCTAAATTCCATCAGAAACTTTTTCATCATCCTAATCCTTTAGCTCAATCCCTATCCAGCTCCACCCACCCCTACAATCCTCCATGAAGATTGAAACGGCAGTGGCCCCGCGACGTTCTGTAAACATTTATACTGGAGTTCTGACACTGGTCAGATGCTCCACTCATGTACTGTATGTTTGTGGCTATTGCGCCCGAACTCAGCCTCTACTAGCTAAGACCAGTGATGCGGCTGAGAGAGAGAGGCGCTGGGATCTCTTGGATTCCGCTTTTTTCCTCCACAAGTGTATGTATTGTAATATTTCTCAATAAATAAATATTTAAAAAAAAAAAATTAATTCAGACGTCGGACGAACGGATTTTTTAAAATTTGTTATAATGGTTTTGCGTACCTTTGAACGTAGCGCTCAAACTTTGAGGAATTAGGGGGTATTATTATAATTTTTTTATTTATTATTATTTTTTTTGGTGGTCTATTATAAAGGTTCATTATTGAAAATAATAAATTCTCCACTCACCTACAATGGGGCCTGATGACCCACAATGGGGGTCAAAACGTTTGCAGAAAATAACTGGTTGAAACTACCTAATTGTTTCATTCATCGACCGCCACCCGGACTAATTCCTTTATGAAAATAATTACCCAAAAAACTAAACGGATGTTGTTTTAAAAATATGCTTTTTATAAGTGTTAAACTGTCCACAAAATATTAAGTAGTTTCATATTTTATTAAGCTTATCATAAAAACGGAATCAAAATTATCAAAAAAATGTATTGGACAGTGCAACTGAAACACATAAGGAACTATTAAGTGGTCTGAAACCCCATTAGTGCGGTGCCCTATTTAACAATAAAAAAATTGTGAAGACATTTTTTGAAGTTTGTGTGATTTCTGAAATTTTGCTTTTGGCCAAATTACCGAGTTCATGGGACAGTTGTTTAGAATCCTAGTGTTTAGACCTGAAAATATCTTGAATGAGTTCCCACTAAAAAAAGATTTACATTTGTATTTAGATTTTCTCGAGATTTGTACTCCAGCTGGAAATCATAAAAGCAAACGTATAAAAATAGAACAACCAACAAATTTAATTTGTTTATTTTTTCTCCTTTTTTTTCTTTACGTCTTCTTCGCCAGGCACTATTTTTATGGTTTTAGTCGGTCCTGAATTTTATAAAATAAATGTAATTTTTTTTTCGTAAAAGAATATTGAAAAAATAAAAGTACTATTCCAGACTTACCACGGACCGAGAATCGTGTAAATGATATATTTTCAGCAATACAGTCAATTTTGGATTAGTTATCTTAAGTACGAGGTTTTAAGTAAGAATAGCATGTTTAAAAGGATTTTGTTATAGCTTAAATCTTATTGCGTAAGTTTATTTTATTTTATTTACTCAAGTTTAGATTTATTTGAGTACTGATATTAATAAGTTATAAAACAATTATGAAATCGAAATCTGCATTATAATAGGTTATTTTTACTAGTTCAGATGAATTTTGAACAATAGTAGAAGAAATCCAACAATTCCTTTTCTCAATGAAATATATTTAATTTAAGTAGCGGACTTATTCAATGTTTTATCTCTTAAAAGTGTATAATTTCAACTTTATTTTGTTTTAATCCTGAACCATACCGATGAGCAAGCTGTTCAACGGTTCTAGCGGTGTCTATTTCTAGAAGTTACAATTTTCCTGATGCACAACACATCTGGAACTATCAAAATAGCGAGACGCTTGATCATGAATGATTTGCGCATCTGTGGATAAAACGGAGGCGAACATAGCACCACCTGTCATTCGACAACATAAATAATTTCGTTCTTATTGAAATACGAACACTTCTTCGTTGCGGTTTCGATATTTTGATATTGTTCAAACAAAAATTCTAAAATTGCGAGGGAAATGGAAGGATTTTTTTCATTGGTATATTTTATACCTAGAGGAATAAAATATAATTAAAAACCTATTCTCATATCTACTTGATTATGTGGATCTCACTCCTAAAATCGCCCTGCAAAAAGCCTAAAACGCAGGCCGAATTGTTGGCACTATTAAATTAAGTTTCTACTTAATCGTGTGTTAATTTGACTGCACCCTAAAATAATGTACTTTATAAAATTCGTGAAAATCGGTCGAGTCCGACTACAAATTTTCTTATAAAAACATTATTAGTGATGGTATATTCACCGTTAGCCCAGTGTTGGTTGCCTAATAATTAAAATACATGCACTAAAAAATAAACGCTGCATATGATAAAATAAAGACAACAGTTGCACCTTTTTTTTTTTTTTTTATTTAAATAAATTTACAACTGTATTGATTCAATACAAGTAAATTGGATTGATTTGAGATTAAGACACATGATTGTCCTGTGAAGAAACTACCCATTGGTAGAACTCCAATGTCCAATTTATGGTGAGAGGTCTCTTGGCCATCTTCTTTTTAGTCGCCTCGGTGGATTGTCAGGAATAGATGTTGAGGAGAGGTCACGGATAAGCGGGTTTGAGTGGGCAGGAAGTTTGGAATGGAAGGATGTATATCTGGATCGGGCTAAGTCTTCAACTAATGGGATATTTAGGTCTTTATGGATAATTTTATTTGTAACAGAGTATGGAGCATTAAGGATTTTTCGAAGGAACTTGGATTGCAGGAATTGGATGCGAGAGAAATTTTATGGTTTAGTGGACCCCCATAACTATATGCCGTAGGTCTAAATAGGCCTTATAATGGTTATATAAATGAGTTTTTTGTAGTAAATAGAAAGTTTTGAGCGTTTAAGCGTAAGTGTTGTAGTAATCGGTATCTACGAGCAGTTTCCTGTCGTTTCAGTCTAGTATGAGGGTTCCATGTGAAGCGTTTGTCTAGGTATAGTACTAAGTAAAGGATCTGTTCAACAGGAAGTAACTAAGATATTGTTAAAGGATACGGTGGGGCAGGAAGTCATAGGTTTACGACGTAGAGTGAAGGTTATTTGATGTGATTTATTTTAATTCTCCAGTTCTGACACCATTCTTCGATGGCGAATATCAATAAAACTAAAAAAATTACATTAATTTATTATAATTTTAAGACTTTACTTACACGTTTGATAAATAATTATATAGAATAGAATAGAAAATAATTTTTATTCTGGGACTAGGTCCCCTAAGAATAATAGGTTTGTACAGTTTAAATATACAAAATGTCTGGCCAACAGACCGAAGGAACATAATTTCTACTAATTACATTTATGGGTTAATTTATGTGTATTTACATTTATATATATGCAATGATAACATAAAGTAAAAACAATTTCTAGAAAATATTGTGTTGAACAAACTTAAATATAAATTTATAGATACCATCGTTTAAATATATACTATGAACAAATATTACTTTCAAAGTTTATGTCAGGGATATAAATATCACAGTTTTTAAGCGTCTTTTAGAGATAATAAAGGTATTGGAAACATTGGGATTTGAATGAGGAGAGAGAAGCAGCCTGGCGGATATGAGTAGGTAGAGAATTCCAGAAAGTAGAGGACCGGACAAGGAAGGAACAATCAAAAGTTTTAGTTCTATGGGTAGGAAAGTAAAGGCCGGAATGGCGCGATCTTGTTTCAAGTGAATGGACTAAAGATTTAAATTGGAGAAAACTGTAAATATATGGAGGGTGTTGGGAGATAATGATTTGGTAAAGGTATGTATATTATATATACATATAATAGTTTCAAATATCGGTATGAAATATCAGTTTTTTTTGTAATTACAAGCTATCTTAAAATATTTTATTATCCTGGGTCATTTTTTAACAGGTAAATACTTTATAGTTTCATTGTTTTTTTAAATACAAGTGTGTTAATAAAAACCGGTAAAGAAATAGGACTCGAATTAAATACCGATAAGACGAAATATATGATTAGTAGCAGAAACGGTGTCGATCTTGGTGATATTGATGTATTAGGTCATACTTTTGAATACGTAGAGAAATTCAAGTATTTAGGTTCAATTATAACTAGAAAATATAAAATCTAGGAAGAAATAAAGTCCCCGGTTAAAGGTGGGAAATGCGTGTTATTATTCAGTTGCTAAATTACTTAGTTCGCGGCTTCTATCTAAAAACTTAAAGGTTAGAATTGATAAAACTATTATTCTTCCAACGGTTCTTTACGGATGTGAAACGTGGCCGCTTACTTTGAAGGATGAACAACGGCTTAAGGTTTTCGAAAATAAGGTATTGCGTAAAATATTTGGTCCGAAGAGAGATGAGGCCACTGGGAAGTTTAGAAGGTTGCACAACGTGGAATTGCGGAACTTGTATCCTGTGAATATAATTGAGCTGATTGCATCGCGGAGACTCAAATGGGCGAGTAAAGTTGTTGGGCACGATGACGAGAGGATTCCGAGAAATTTGCTGCTTGGATTGGTATTTGCTGATCCGACTGGTAGGCGTCCGAAAGGTAGGCCGAAGCGGAGATGGGAGGATTGCGTTAAGGCTGATCTCGGGAGCTTGGGCTTGAATGGTGAACATTGGACGAGTCTGTGTAGGCGGAATTTGGTGGTATCAGCATCGAACCTTCGGGTTCGCTAAGCATATTATTATTATTATTAATTGTTTTTTATTAAACCTTACTCTCGTATCTCCAATAATATCTCCATTCATAGTACAAGAAAATTATGTATATTTTTATACATAGTCTGGTATTGCATAGTAAACATTGCAATTCTTCTTCTTAATGGTATATTTGACGATGAAAATTAGTGGTTCATCTCTTGCCTTGAATATTCATTTTACGTTACTCTTTTTTGTTACTGGATAAATAATTGTTTGTTCCTAGTTGAAATGTCTGTCTACATACATTTAATTTGATAGACCTTTATAATGAAAAATAAATACACCATATATATATTTTCATTTATTTTTATAGGCGATTATATTAACCATTTCCTCGATAAAGATTAACCGATTTTAAAGATTTGAATTTGAGAGTAAGGAATTCCGCTGGAGACCAGCTCTGCCGAACGAGAATAACTGTGGAAGTTTACATTTAGTTGTTTACAGCGGGCCACTTGTAAAGTTCCAATATTAGCTGAGGCGATAACATTCGAGGGCAAACTAACCAGATTTGCCTAGCTCCTTTCATTTTTTCTCTCTTCTATTGAAAATTTATTTTCTATGAATTTTCACCTTCGTTCGTTTGACTCGATTTTAAATTAATAATCTCCTTTTACTGAAATTTATTTTTACACAACAGGTAGCAGTACTAGTAAAAAAAAAAAAAACGCCGCAAATTATTACACAAGGTTTCATTATTTCCAAATAACTATGTTAGAGTATAACTGTTATATAAAGCTGTTTACAGATGCTAATCTTTTTGATGTTTCTCTATCTTCAATAATAACAGAGTTTTGGTGGAATTACATGTATGACAATTTGTGACTTGAATATATATAGGGGTTACCTGTAGCATGGTGTTGATTTTTTTTTATCTCTAAGTGTATTTAAAAAATCTTATATTAATTTTAACAACTGAGGTAAGTGAAAGTCGTTTGTTGCGTGCACCAACAAATTTGTCTTTATATGTATTTAAAAAAAAATTAAATTGATTTCAAGAAAGGAGGTAATTGAAAGTAGTGTGCTGAGCACACCAGATTTTTTAATTTATGCTTAGATCAATTTAGGAAGAACTATTTAAAGTTGATTAAAGTTATTTTCGTGATTAAAGATCTTATTAAGAAAGCGAATGATTATAATCTGTCTGTACGTCTTCTATTTCTAGACTATGAAAAATAATTTGATATCCTGAAAAGGGATTGCATTCTTAATATGCTAAAGAAGAGGAACATCAGCCCAAGAATATGTAAGATATTAGGAGACATGTATTCAAGAGCCAACGCGGAGTATAAATTAGGAAACTTAAAAGTAAAAATGAAAATTTGCCAAGGTGTACGACAAGGTGATACCTTATCTCCTAAAATATTTATATCAGTTCTACATGACTTGATGCAAACTATGAATTAGCAGAACAAAGGAATAAACATTCATGGAGAATGGCTTAACCACTTTTGCGTTTGCGGATGATCAGATGCTAAGAGCAAAAAACAAAGAAGAAAACCTAACGATGGCAAAAGATTTGATAGCAGCAGGAGAAAATATAGGGCTAAAAATTAACATTAAAAAGTCCAAATATGTGTCAGTGAATGCAGAAGGAGATTTAACAATGAGTGAACATATCATTAAAAGAGAAGATTCATTTCTGTACGTTGGGTATCCTATTTCTGTTAAAGGGCAAGCTGAAGAAAAATGAGCAGGCGATGCACTCAAGGATGGCGCTCCCTCTTCAAGTTTAAGGAGCTGTATAGGTCGTCTGTGAGCTTGGAAGTGAAGAAGAAACTCTGGATGAGCACTGTGCTACCTGCCATGACCTATCGTTGGGAAACATGGGCAATAGATAAGAAGACCAGCCACAAGTTGAGAGTAACGGTCAGAGGTATGGAGCGATACCTTCTCGGAGTATCGAGACGATATAGGAGAACAAATAAGTGGCTAAGATCAAGGACCGATCTCCCAGATATTATGGAAAAAGTCCATTTAAGGAAGTGGACCTGGACCGGACATGTTATCCGGAGAAACATTACAACATGGACCAGGCAGCTTATGGAGTAGTACCCAAGGGAGTTATCAAGGAAGCGTGGACGTCCACGACAGACTGGGACCAGATGAAGAAGAGCTGCAACCTGGAAGAGAGTGGCACTGGATAGTAAAGGATGGGGCAGGTTCATTACTTAGTGTGCTTGCAAGAATAAGCCTATTAAAACTTTCAAACAATCGAACTCAAAAATCTCAACTTAAGGTTGATTGGTTGGTTTTTTAAAATTTTAATGGCACAAAACATCGCGGTCATCAGTGCCAGATATATTCATTTTATAGAAGGTTAATTTAAGATAAAAGGTATTAGTAGGAAAATTAAATGATATATTCATTAAAATATATTATAATATATGTAAAAAAATAAATAAATAATTAAAAAATATATATATATAATAAATAAATATATTAAGATTAATTTTAAATTATAGTTATTTTTTTTTAATTTATTTTAAATTTAAATTCATTATTAAAATCAATTAAGTCAAGACGGAAACAATAGTAGTTCAAATCTGCTTGTAAAAATCCATTTGAGAGAGAAGACACATTAATTCATCAATCCTTTTCTCATTGTTTCCCAAAGCATCTGCGACGTTGCTTGGTATTATATTTCTGTTCAGCTGTCTGGTGTAGAAGGAACATTCTTCAAAAATGTGAGCTATGGTCAAGGTTCCCCTACAATGCTTGCATCTTGGGGGCAATTCTTTTGATATTATGTGTCCATGCGTTAGCCGTGTGTGTCCGATTCTCAGGCGGGCCAGGACCACCTCCTCTCTACGGTCGGTGCTACTTGAGGTTTTCCAAGGTTTTACCTCTTTCTTAATCGCTTTGAGCTTACTTGGATAGCTGTTGTTCCAAGTTTCTTCCTATTTCTTAAATACATTTTCTATTAGTGGACGTATACATTTTCTTAAGGTTGATTTTGTACATATATATATATTTGAATTGAACAAAAGAGGAAGTTTTGCATATATATATTTTTGATAAATTTAATGTACAAATAAAGGTTATTACTATTATTATAAGATCAATAGTTCTTAACTTTATTTTAACAACCTTGGTAAGTGACAGTCTTTTGATACGCGTAGCAAAATTGTCACAAAATATTACAAAATTAATCATTCCAAATTTAACGCTGTCTGATATAGAACTGTGCCCCTATAACCTTCCAGTAAATGCATAAAATATAAGTTCTGAAGCGAGAGGAGGCCTGCAAACGTAATTCTCCTCCTTTAAGTGGAGAAAACGCTATTACTGAAGATCCTCTATAAGATCGGCGGTCGCGATAACCCCTCCTATCCGCAGCCCTTGGGACGTGGGGGGAGTGTGAGTAAACAGGGCCGTGTAAGATGACACCCGCTGAGAAGATATTTCCTCGGGAGCACTAAATCACCAACTGCCTCAAAATGTGAAACAACTAAGAAAAATGGCCTACCTCCAGCCTACCCTTTCCTTCCCCCACCCTACATTAATTCTTAACTACATAACTCAGGCTGGCCGTTTTCATCCACAATTTACCTAAACTTAATACTCGCGGTTCCTCATATTTTAGACACTTTATCACCTTTTATATGCTCTCGGAAGCCCCTTCCCGGGCCCCACTTAGCTATTCTATTACTTCGCCACTTCCAAGGGGTCTTGAAAAATGGAAATACTCGTACGGCATTATTACTAACAATACAGCAAATTAGATATTTAATATATATTGGTCTATTATTTTCAATTATGAACCTTTGATATCGTCTACAAAAAGAAAATTAATCCCATCCCTCATAATTTGAGGGCTTACGTTTCAAGATACGTATAACCCAAATAACGAATAAAAAAAAAAAAGAGATCACCGGTAGCAGGGTGGCTAGCATAAAGCCTCCTATACCAAAGGTCACGGGTTCAAACCCGTTGGTGGTCCTAGGATTTTTTAATGGGAGTAAAAAATCCTTAGTTATGCCGTCCTTCGGATGGGACGTTAAAAGGTGGTCCATAGCCTGTGCGATGTCAGGTACTCATTAAAGATCCCTATCCTACTAAAACCTGGATAGGCCAAATTTAGGACTCCCACTGTAGCATCGTCCGATTAGCCACAGCAGCATAAAATGGACGTCAAATAAACAAACAAACGAAGACCGTTTGTCTGCCGTCATTTCTCCGAAACTACTGGACCAATTTTTTTTTTTATATTAGAGATAAAAATACTTCGTCATGCAAGGATGATCCTTACACCTACACGTTGATATCAGCAGGTAATTATTGTAACTTAGTTTTATTAATTTTATTTTTTTTTAGTTTTTTGGAAGATATATAAAAAATTGATTAATGTTATGTAACCAAAAAAAATTAATAAATAAAAATAACGCGAATAATATTAAAAAACAGCGAAAAATTGAAATTTTACACTTAAATACGCGCATAACTCAGTTATTTTTGAATAAAGAGAAAAACATGGGTAGAGTTTTGGAATCTGTAAAGTGTGATAAACAAAGAAAAAAAAAACTACATCTTAGCCACATATGCGCTCGTACCCCGCTATTTTCGAAGATAGAGAAAAAAATTGATTAGTGACATTTAAACAAAAAAAACGCGAATAATTATAAAAAAGAAAAGAAAAAAATTGCAATTTTACACATAAATACGCCCATAAATTAGATATTTTTGAAGATAAGGAAAAATATGTAGAGAGTTTTATGATAGCCCACAATTATGGATGTAGAGAAAAATTCAATGCGCCTCTGGAAAACGATATTTTGAATCACAAAGCCGATATTATCGAAACAATCATAAACAATAACTATTCAACTGACATTAATAGAGCAATGAACTCAAATAGTTACCCGATATACCGATTAATCAGCAGTTACAACCTACATAAACCAGAAGAGTACTTAACATATAGGCTAAATTTTAAGAAAATAAGATGTATCAGCCGACTATGGGTTGGAAACTCAGAGATCATCAAACTCCACCATAGAAACAAAACAATTATTATTAAGGCAAAAGAACTTTGTGTATTTTGCAATGATTATTTCAACAATAGTTTGTACCATATCCTCCTACATTGCCCAACCTTTAAAGACAATAGACAATGTATCATAAAACCATCTAAATCCATATCCTGTGACCTACAAAAAATTGAAAATATCTTGAACATTAATAGAGAAGCCAGACTGAACAGTTTTTATATTTATATCTTAAACATATGAAATAAATATGATTCTATTAGTTCTATTTAAACAATATTACGTAAATAGTTTTCGAAACCATTTAATCACTGTACTTTTACTACGCTTCCGTTTATTTTAGATGTCTCACTATTTTAAGTTTAATATTGTGTAGTAATCAATATTATGTTAAAAAAAATTTTGTATTATCCAGTTCGTTTTATTATTGTTTACTATTTTGTCAAGGAGTACATGTTTTATCTTTTGTTTAATGTTTTGGGTAAAGAGCACTAGACTCAGGTTATATTTCTTTTGTAATTGTATTTTATGTTGTAAATTTGTACAAGACTTTGTCTTTCACAAATAAAATATATTCTATTCTATTCTATTCTAAAAAGAGAGTTTAGAAATCAGTAAACAGGAAAATCAAAAAGATTAGCAGCTATAAACAGTTATACCCTAATATAGTTATATGAAAATAATATTTCATTGTGTAATATTTCTTTTCATTTTTTTTTCTTGATGTATAATATACCGCTGGAAAGCTAATGATGTGTTAAAAAATATTATGTTATATACAAACTTGTAAAAAGCAATGTAAGGTAACGAAGAGGACATAATGCAATGAATACTGATAATCATATGTAGCAAATTGATATTGCTACAATTTTTAATCTAAATCATATTTTTCCAACATTTGTTAAAGAAAAAACATTATCTGATACACAAGGTGGTATAAGATAATGAAGGGGTACTATCAGATAAAACTAATCGATTGTTGTAAATGCTTCGATTATTTATTAATTTCAATTATTAGGTTATTGAATCTTAAAAACAGGTTTAAGTCAATTATCAATGTGATTCTTTCTGCGACTCTATTTTATTGAATTATTAATGGGAATTATTAATGATTATTAATAAATTCCCTTATTAATGATTATTGATATTAATTATTGTAATTAATAATTAATATTAATGATTATTAATAAATTGAATTATTAATGAATTGAAATATTAAGTTTATTGAAAAGCTTCTATTGATAATAAATTGCAAAGGTAAAAGAAAATCTTGTATTGGGTGCACCGGATTGTTTTCAATATAAAATTTAAAAAGTTCCTAAAATCAAATTTTACAAGATAAGTAAAACTTATGTGTTTCGCATACCAGATTTTTCATACTTATTATTGCCGAAAAAGCTTTAGTTTTTATAATTTGACAATTATAAAAATTTCTTTTTGAATTTCCAATTTCATTTTTACTTTAATTTACCTATATATGAAATACAAAGTAATGGAAAGTATTACGCCCGCGATGTTACAAAAACTTCTTCGTCAAAATCAGCTAAGCAGAAGAGCCACTTTATACTATGCATTTTGCACCTTTTTTACGATTTTCTTAAAAACGGCTCTAACGATTTTGATTAAACTCGCTTTGTCGATGCAAAATTGAACGGGCTTTAATATCATGTAGGTTTCATTCCGATTTAAATAGTCTGACAGGGCTTAAATGCCGATATTTCAAAATATCTTCTTCTAAAGTACCTTTAATTTTGTAGATTCGAAAAAATTAACCACATCGTCTGATTATTATTGCTTAAAAACAGGTAAATATATAAGTGGAACGAATTCGATATCCAAACAAACGAGAAAACTGCATACATATTTTGTTTAATGATTTTTTTTTTTAACTTATGAACAGTAATATACTTGTTTAATATACCGTTGGGATGCTTAAGATTGTAGGAAAAATATTATCTTATACATACTATTGTAAAAGTTGACGGGGAGTGATGAAAAGCCGATAAAACTAACTTAATTAAAATAATTCTTTAACAATTTACTTCATTTTAAATTTGTTTGAAAATTCTCAAATTTATATAAATAACGGAGGTAAGTGAGTGTCGTGTGTTGCGCGCACCAGATTTTTCGAACATGATATTCATAAACATAAAAACAAAGGGTAGTAAGTAGTGAAATTCTCAAAGAAGGTAAGAACTAAAACCGTACGAAATAAATTCTACCCCCGGGCGCTGCTGCTTCGATTCTTCTTTACCTGAACAATCTGACATTAAAGGTCTACCGGGAGGCCCTAACTCTTGAGGGAAGTTAATACTCCTCCTCTTCCCGAAAACAAATGAGACAGGAGTATGCGCCCTTCTTCTCAGTTTATTTTTGAGCTAAGGGCTTAAAGATATAGGCTGAATTTGTCTTTGTCCTCACTTTGTTCTATTTAACTGGGGAAAAGGATTACAAGGAACTTTTCCTGAATATATATTGTGCCCTTACGTTCGAACCCTTCGCCCTTACAGTTCCAAGCGGGTAACGAATTTCGGGGTAGAATCTTAGACCTTATTTAATCAGGAAAATACCTCTAATTTATTCCAGAAATTTTCAATTATATCTCCGTTTCTGCTTTTGTTAAGAGTCTCATTAATCGAAGCCGGATGTATTCCATTAAAAAAAAATCTGCTGCAGGCAACACAAGCCTTTTACTTTCCTCTGCTGTCAAAATCAATTCAAGAACTAATAATAAATGAACTTTTTTTTTTAAAGATATATTTATTGATATATACAACTGTATCATAAAACACATCTAGTTAAGGTGATACAAGACTATACTGCCATGATTCACATTTAGATATACTACTGAGTGAAAGCTGTTTAAAAACTATGCTAAGCCAGAAGATCTCAGGTCCATCTTCTTTTCAAACGCCTCGGAGGATTATCAGGGATTGTAGAGGTAGCAATGTTTATAACTAGTGGAGTTTGTCATTAAAGGAGTCTATACCTGGTTCGGGCCAAGTCAGCAAGATAGGGAACATTAAGGTCTTTATGGATGAGTTTATTCGTGACAAAGTAGGGAGCATTGACAATTTCTCTAAAGATTATGGATTGTAAGGATTGGATACAGGTAGAATTTAATGGTATAAGAGCCCCAAAGCTCTACTCCGTAAGTCCTATCGGCCTTATATAGTCATGTAGATGAGCCTTTGTAGTTTAACGAAAGGTTTCAGCGTTTGTCCAGTAACTGTTGAAGTAATTGAAAACGTTGGGCATTCTTGTGTGAGGATTCCAAGTAAGACGCTTGTCCAGATGAAGTCCTAGATATCGGATTTGTTCGACTGGGAGTACTGAAAAATACTGTTGGGCAGGGTGTCATAGGTTTACGATGAAGAGTGAGGGTTATTTGATGGGATTTATTTTTATCCTCCATTCTTCAATGTCTCTGGGTATATGTCATTAAAGGGTTTGAGAGGCTATAGTAGAATCATTATTGACTGATAACACACATGTCTCATCAGCATAAGTAGAAAGGAAGGTGGGAGCATGGGTTGGAATATCAAAACTGTGTAAAGAATGGATCCAAGAATACTGCCCTGAGGAACACCAGCATACTGAACAAAAAGGGAGGAAAAGGAGTAAATATTGTGATGTGCTTTGAAAGATCTATCAGTGAGGTAGTATAAAATAAACTTAAAATTGAAAAAAAAGTTATAAGTTAATTAAAATAAAACGTTTTTACGTGATTATTTCTTTTACTGAATAAAGTTTCATCGATTTCAACTATTCTTCCTGGCTCTCCGATTTTAGGAGTTGCCCACCCATACTTTATGTTATATGCACAAACCTTACACACAGATAATTCACTCAAACATAAACAACTCATAAAACAGACAAGTCATAAGAGAAGGTTACATCAGATAACGGAGATAATAAGGTAGATTTCATGGTGTCCTGATGATGCATAAGCACAGGATTTTCTATATAAAAACAATACTTTTTTTTCATTTGTATAACTTTTATTTATTTAGAAATAATACAATCTGCCACAATCTTGGGCAATAAGTAATCTTGGGCAATAAGTAAAAACAATACTGAAAAGATTCTACTGATACAATTCTAGACTTATACTGTACGAGAAACTGGTAAACCGAAAATATTCAATACTTGCTCACTGTTTGTTATTATTTATTTATTACTGTACCATGTCTAATCAGATTATTTTGAATTTAAGATATTAATCTATTCGTTCGTAGGAAATTTGACCAAGAACTCATTTTATATCTATAATAAGTCACTCAGGAAAAGACCTTTTTATTCCATCCTGGACGGTTTCCGCATTTTCTCTTTTAGCAGTGCTACTAAAGCGAATAAAAGTACAGGCTGTTTATTCAACTCCTTCATTAATATTCATTACTCCTACTCAATACTTGGTCTGCCGTTTCTTTCCCCCGCGTAGAGGAATTGAATAATATCCGTTTGATTCGGATCCGATGGAATAATCTTTTTTGTCGGAGTTTTTGCCCGGGCTCGGCTATCAGGCCTAGCCACATTTTAATTCATCCTGATTTATATAGATGCAGGAGTTGAATTGATGCTACTCATCTCGCGGTTCCGAGCTGAGCAGACTTTTTTCCTCTCTCCCGATTTATTAGGCAGCATTAGGGTTGATAGGCTAAGTGATTAAGAAGCTGCGTATTTTATTGACCTAATCAAATACAACCAGATAAACATACTTTATTTCCTCGATAAATCAGAGCGGGAGAAAAAGGATGAATTGTCAGCATTTTCGTTTTCGGAGATACTTGCTATAATACTTTTGCTCAGTTCATTTATATTTATTGCTCGCTGTATCCTGTGACTTTGCTCTCAAATATTCCTTTTTTTTTTTTTTTACTTTCATATACCTGCGTTTATAATAATAGTAACTATAATATATAAATAATTCAGCCTCCACTGACTCACACCAGTGACGCGGTGTGGCAGTGACAGTGGGCAATATGACCGATTTAGGTGGACAAAATTCTGAAACTTGTCTATATTTAACCTTTGGGGTCCCAGATTAAGGAAAAAAATATTTATAAAAATTATGAAAACTAATTAATTTTTTGACACGATTAGTTAGCGCACTGCGGTCAAATATCAAATTGATTTGTTAAAATAAAAAACTTCCCTATATTTTACGTTTGAAGTCCCAGAATACGGGAATAATAATACAAAAATCTAATTATAGCACGGAGTTGCTAAAACCTAGTAAAAGATGTATTTTATATGATTTAGGAAATTCTTAAAATCATAGATTGTAAAACGTTTGATTCGGAGTGTTGTGTCTGAAAAAATTATGTATCACCCAAAACGCAAAAAATAGCAAAAATTCTTTGTAATATCTAAAGACTAGAAGGATTGGTAAAACGAATACTACTAATAAATCCTTGGGGTAACTTGGAGGTTATATAGTTTTTCGTGATTGAATAAAGGCATACATTTACAAACAGCTAAATTAACTCTCCTGGTCAGATTGCAATGTATATTCAATAACGAGTTTGGAAATATAATGTCTTACCTGTCTCAGCAATGTCCATTATTCAATAAAACCAAAAAGTTTTTCCTCTAAATATACCTTGACAATAAATGACCATCGAATTAAGATAATCCCACTGCCTGTTATTAGGCACTTGTGTGAACAGGAATGATTCATTCATTTACTATTTCTTTGTAAGCACAGTAGGGTGGGAAATATTAGTATTAAGGGTTTCGCCAGCTAATAATAAAAAGGTGAAGCACTGGAAAATTCCAAAATTTTGACTTGACTTTTGTGCACCTAAATTGGTGATTTTGCACACTGTGCGCGGCTGAGAGAGGCGATGGGATCTCTCGGGTTCCGCTTTTCCCTCCACAAGTGGAGGGAAAAGCCTAGTCTGGGTTTTCTTTAACAGATTTTAATTATTGTATATACTTACCATTGTGTGTATAATGTTTATTTATTTTTATACTTTGTATTTAACGTATTTCAATAATAGGTTTTTGTATCACTAGGAATTTATTTATTTTCTATTTTAATTAATTTTAATATATCATTCAATTCATTCAAAGGGCGTATAGTTGTCTTAAATATGAAATTTCAGTTTCCTAGGACTTACCGTTTCCACCCGAAAGTTACCACACACACAGACCTTTTTGCGGGACTTGGTTATTTGGACCCGGGGAACCCTAAAACGTGTATTTCTGTTGAAAACTGGAATTCGAAAATTTTCACGATCACAATACTTCCCCTTACTGTATATAGTAAGTGAAAGTAAAAAAACACAAAATTTATTATCAACCGGGATAATTGTACAATTGTCGGAATAAGAGATACTTGGGTAAAGCTGAGGTTTTACAATCATCAAAATTCACAAGCTTGCGAAACAAATAATTAAAACAAAATAATAGAGTCAGTAATCCGATGGGAATACCCATGGGGCTTGGACTCCCGACCACAGAACTAACTACCCAGCGGTAGGCTTCACTACGGTTAACAAAAAAATATATGCGGGGCTAGCACATGTAATGCTAGGGCGAGGGAGGGAAGGTTTTTGCAGGGCCGGTCATTAAGGTGCCTCCGGCCCAGGTTCGTCCTAACGACCCGGGTTTTTGCACCACTAATGACCTCCTGATATCTGGATCACGATAATTGACAGCGCAAATAATGAAGCCTGCTAATTATTAGCAATACTCCCCCGCCGCTAATAAGCTATCGCATTAGCTCTAATCCAACTTACCCCGGAATCTTCTGACTTCATTACGTTCGTGAACCACATCCTCCAACATTAAACTTGTAATAAGTTACAAAAATACAAAGGATTAAGAAATTAACTTTGTTTTAATCCTGAATTTTCTTTCCTGTCCTCCATCTCGAAAGAGTGTAATTTTTATTTATTTTTTTTAATGAAATTAACAACTGAATATTATCATACAAGAAGTAACTATGCTGGATAATAATAAAAAGCATAAAAAAACATTAAGAGAAACTGCCCATTGCCAGCACTCTTTAGTAATGAATCTTAATAAGAACGTCTTAAGGCCATCTTCTTTTCACATGCCTCGGGGGATTATCAGGAATTGAAGAGAAAGAAAGGATTGAAACTAAGGGGTTAAATTGGAGTTGGAGTTTGTCATTAAAGGAGTGGTACCTGGTACGAGCCAAATCAGCAACATATGGAACATTGAGGTCATGGTGAATGATTTTATTCGTGACAAAGTAAGGAGTGTAAAGGATTTGGATTGTAAGGATTGGTTACAGGAGAGTTTGATGGTTTAGTATAGCCCCAAAGCTTAACTCCGTAGACCTTATGATTGTCATGCAAATTAGTCTTTTGTAGTTAAGTGAAAGGCTAGAGAATCTGTCTAGTAAATGTTGAAGTAACTGAAATCTGCGAGGGGTGAAATTTTATTTATGTTAAAAAAGTTCTGTCTGACGAATTAATGATATTTTATCCCTTTTGGATTACGAGTTCATGGTAACGAAAAGGGCACCACTTAGCAATAAAATATATTTTTTTTACAATGTATATTAGTTATAACATATTTAAGACAAATATATGCCCGAGACGTTACAAAACTTTTTTCATCAAAATGAGCTTACCAGAAGAGCCACTTTAAACCATGCATTTTGCACCTTTTTTCGATTTTCTCGAAAACGGTTCCCACGATTTGATTAAACTCGCTATATCGATGTAAAATATAATGGGCTATAATATCATGTAGGTCTAATTTTGATTAAAATGTTCTGAGAGGGCTTAATTCCGATATTTCAATCGATTCTACAAAATTTTTTTTTTTTTTTTTTTTTTTTTTTTTTTTTTTTTTATTGAGATATATTACAATTTGTTACAAAATGAACAATAATAATATTGATAAGAGACCACATTCATAGTATATATACAGAAAATAATAATAATGGTCAAATAGGACTAAGAATAGGACTAGGAAAATTAACTATATTATCTTGTTACCACTGATAAAAAACTGCTAAATATGGAAGTTGAGCGAATTTGAAAAGCCACTAAAGGAGAAAACTGAAAAAATATGTTTCTATATAAATTCAATTGAATTAATTCTTTAATGGTTTTACGTATTTTTATCTTTAACTGTTTTTGAGAATTCTTTCATTGATTTTAAAAACGAAGGTAAGTGAAAGTGGTGTTTTGCCCACACAAAATTTAAAAAAAAAAAAATAATATTTCATGATATTATAGGATTTAAAAAAAATTAATATTTGATGTTATAATCCAAATTTAAAATATAAATATATATATATATATATATATATATATATATATATATATATATATAAATTAATATTTGATGTTATAATCCAAATTTAAAATATATATATTATATATATATATATATATATAAATTAATATTTGATGTTATAATCCAAATTTAAAATATATATATATATGCATTCCTCTCTCCGCTACTTCCGTGAACTCTCACAATAACTCACTCTCACTAATTTTCACCTATCTCTTCTTTAACTGTGTAGCCTTGAAAAAAAAAAAAAAAATTGTGAGCCGAACTTTTAGAGCGGAATCTACAAGGGCTCCCGATTGGAAGATGAAATTCTCACAGATTTTAGACGGTAGTATAGATTAAGCCATTGGTATTTATTTAGTTATATAAATATTATCATATTATAGACAAGGCATTTATTTATTTATGCGAGGAAGAGAAAGGGACAATTGTTTACACGTACTGGGATTTTTTTTATTCAATTATTACTTATAATAGATAAGATGACACACTACTGGGTCAAAAGGAATAAGTAGTAGTGTGGTCCCAAGTTTGCAGTTATTAGAAAAAAAAAAGAAAAAAAAAAAAAAGTTGCTATATGAAATGCCATATTAAATTATTTAATTTTTTTTTTTTAATCAAACATATGTATGTATATATTACCTTTCATAAATATATCATTAGTTTATATATATATATATATATATATTATATATATATATATATATATATATATATATATTATATATATATATGTGTGTGTGTGTGTGTGTGTGTGTGTGTGTGTATAAACTAAAAATATACATATATTTATGTGTCAAAATATAAAAAAAAATACGAAAAAGGAAATATTTATTGAAAACTATTATAAATTTTAATCTATTGATAAGGTATGAATATGCACTTCCCCCTAAGAATAAAAAATTTAAAATACTCTTTCAACCGTATAGACATAAATTGCATTAATTAATAATATGTTTTATAAATACCTGAGAAACGAAAATAGATATCACTGTAGTTGAGATAAATTAGGCTGAATATTATTTCAATCAGTTTTGAGCTCGGCGGCAGCTCAGCCAATCAGAGGCCAAAAAAAAAAAAAAACCTTTGCCAGAGCTGTGCACTGTATATACAAACACTGTTATAACTGTATATTATTTTATATATTTAAAAATATATACATTATTGTTTCAATATATAGATATAAAAACAATTTTATCATATTTTTTAAATAAAAGTGGTGTTGAATCTTGGCCTCCTCTATCAGCTTCCGCCAATTGTCTCAGTACTTTGCAGATCTGGCAACATTGCTAATAGCGAAATTAAGAACCAACAAAGTCAGAACTAAATACTGTACTAGAATCTTAAAACCTATATAAGTAATAAGTATAAATATAAAAATTATACATTTTATATAAAATAAAACGTGCTATAAAACATTTAAAATTCAGTACTAGATAATTTTAAATATTTCAAAACTAGCGAAATTAAGAATCCGTCAAATGTTGAACTTTTTAACTAGCATCTTAAAGCCTACTATGTATTTATTTTAATATGTTGATTTTAGATAATTATTTTATCATGTTAATAATATTCGCTTGATTTAAATATTTTAGTTATAAAGTTATCTTTTTTACTTAGTTAATAAATTAGGGTGATAAACGCCATGTTGAATTCAGTTCAGGTATAAATATTTTTCATTATTTCTCTTCACAAAATATACAGTGAGTGTAAAAAGTATTCAGAATCCACAACCATTCCGTAATTTACTTGCTTTTAATTTATTTTATATATGTTTTAAAGGTAACCAAATTTATTTAGAACGTGTGCAAAATGTGTCATAAATGTGAAAACAGTGGTTTATTTAAGTTTCTTATTGGCTCTGTCATTTTATTTTCGTTTCGAAATGGCCATATTGAGATCATTCGAAATTTTAAGGTATTTCCTTCAACATAATTTATTATATTTCATAAATGATTGTTAAATATCTTAATGTTTTTTTAAATCTTAATTTTTTGAAACATAATCAATTTACTTTCAATATGAATAATTTAATATGTAATGTAAGTTTCATTCTGATTGAAATAGTATGACAGGGCTTAAATGGCGATATTTTTTATTTTCTTATTTTAAAGTACCTTTAATTTTTTAGATTTAAAACAAATTGTAACATCATCTTATTAGCATTGATAAGTAACGGCTAAATATGCAAGTTGAGCAAATTTGATAAACAACTAAAAGAGAAAAATGCTAACATTTTTTTAATGCATTTTTTTTTTTTAAACTTAAGAACAGTAATATACGTGTATAATATACCGTTGGAATGCTAAAGATTTAAAAAATAATAATATGTTATACATACCATTGTAAAAGTTAACGGAGAGTGATGAAAAGCCGACAAAACAAACTGATTGCCGTAGATAATAATATAATAGATTATTTGATATGTTTGATAACACGTGTTTCTATTAAAATCCAATGTACCTATATCATTCTTTAACAACTTATTTTCGTTTCTAAATTTGTTTAAAAATTCTAAAATTGATATAAATATCAGAGGTAAGTGAAAGTTCTGTGTTGCGCTCACCAGATTATTTTTAAATGTATTTAAAAATCGTTAAATTGATTTTAATAACGGAGGTAAGTGAACGTCGTGTGTTGCCCGCACCAGATGTCGTTCCTAAAATCTTTAGCTTTTCAGAGGTATTGTACATTATACATCTTTGGCCGTTTTTCGTCAATGCTAAGAAGGTTAAATGGTTATTTTTTTTTTCTAATATACAATATTGAAGGTTCTTTAAATGAAGGAAATTTATTTTTTGAAATCGACGTTTGAGCCGTGGCAGACTATATTAATCTAATAAAGATTATATATTGTAATCGTGTTGAATAAAAATCGTTGTTCGTTATTCAAAAAGTGGCAAAACCATAGTGTACAGTAGCTACTTACGATCATTGGATTTACGTGAAAAAGTTGGTGTAACATCTCGGGCATATAGTTATCAAATATGGAATTTCAAGATCGTTAGACTATTGGTTTTTGTATTGGGCTAATGTCATTCACACAGACCTTTACCTGCAACTCTTTTGGTGAACCAAGGGGCCCTAATAAAAATATTTACCTTTACGATATATCCAATATATACGTTAGTTAAAGCAATAGAGAAATGGATATAGTTAGCAAAAGTGAGTAAGGTAACATGAAGTTAAGTTATATCCATATGCCAAACAGAATAATAATAGGGATCACTTGTAGCTGGGTGGTTAGCGTAACAGCCTCCTATGCTAATGGTCACGGGTTCAAACCCGCAGGTGGTCCTAGGATTTTTTAATGGGAGTAAAAAATCCTTAGTTACGCCGTCCTTCGGATGGGACGTTAAAAGGTGGTCCCGAGCCTGTGCGATGTCAGGTACTCGTTAAAGATCCCTATCCTAATAAAACCTGGATAGGCAAAATTTAGGACTCCCACTGTAGCATCGTCCGATTAGCCATAGTAGCATAAAGTGACGTTAAATAAATAAACAAAAACAGAATAATAATATGGAAGATTAAAAATAGCTTTATATAAGGTATAAAAAAACAAGATAGTAAACACAATATTATATCAGAACGTAAATATAATGTATAATGGAGATCTCATTTATGTATAATATGAACATCAGTAAGTCTAATTGCATAAAATACAGTAATAATCAGGAATAGAGTAATAGAAAGTAAAATAATAGTAATTATAAAAATAAAATGATGTGGCTGAACTTCCCTTTTTCTTTATTTATCCTGTATTAGCCAACCTTAAGGAAAAAATAATAGCAACAACTTTTTTAATGCATAAGCTTTTCAAATTAACCTGGAGTTTCGAAAAAAAATCTAGAAATAAGAAAAAAAAAATGGAAGTTACTTTGTTCTAATCGTGAATTTGCCTACTGTTACCTTCAATAGCTAAACAGATCGATGAAAGAGTATAACCGTAACATCTTTGAAACATGTTGCGTGATAGAAACAAATGTATAAAGAATGTGTAGGCTTCAACATATATGGTTGCGTCCGTGGGGAAGGCTAACTTATGTATATTTGGCATACAACCGACAAAGAAAAGTGAAACCGATTCAAAATATCATTGTATGTATCTAATTTGACATATATATTCTCTATTCATACAACTGTACATATGTATCACGCAATAGTACTTTATTTTTAAACAATAAATCTTTTTATTCCTTTTATTACTCCTATAAACTTATATATAAAATATGTTGTAAATATAGTGATCGATAAAAATCCTAGTTTTCATTGGTCACATGTTTTAAGATTTCATTACAATATGGTCCAGTGAAATGTGTCCGTAATTTTTTTTTTCGTGTAGTAAGCCTACCTCAAAAACGAAAACTAAAATAAAGTATCGGAAGTTCATAAAGAGTAACAAAAATTAAACAATTGTTGAAGACATCATTCGATCACAAGTAAATAGAAAGTTTGTATTAAAGTTAAGGATATCATTCAAATTAATTTCAACAAAGATTTTTTTTTAATTTATTTATTTGACAACAAGTAATATACAAATGCCTTTAGGCATATATTATAACATTGATGACCATTACGAAAAACATCCTTCAGGATTCTTCTGAATTCGTGAGCGAAGAAACCTCCCAGTGAAGGCACTCCTTGGCGTGGAAGATCTGCTAAAGAAGTAGGTCTCTGCTCCAGAGCCGTTTCAGTCTCCTTGGTGGGTTTTGTGGTAGTGTATCAGTCAGTAATGTTTGTACCAGTAGGTTTGGATGTCCAGCGAGTGAGTCGTGGAAATGTTTGTAATATATTTTAATGATATGCGTTACGATTGGTATGTTGAGGTCTTTGTATATCGATTTATTGGTTACGTAAAAGGGACAGTGAGTGATGAAGCGGAGGAATTTAGATTTAAAGATTTGAATTGTCTGCAAGTGTGATTTTTTGCATGAGCCCCACACCTGAGTACCGTACGTCCATATAGGTCAAAGTAACATGTTGTATATAATGATTTTGTTGCTTAGTGATAGTTTGTTTTTATGGTGAAGAAGTCGTCTATGTATTGATAGTCGATGATTCAGTCTTTTTTTTTAAGGTAGTTAGGTGTGATTTCCATGTCAAGAGTCTATCCATTGTGAGTCCTAAGTATTTTGTTTCTGTTTGTTTGGGTAACTGTAATTATACTTTACAATGTTCAGTTACCCAAACAAACAGATTTCAACAATGATGAAATGATAATTTTAATGTCAACGTTAGTGGGGCCCACACTAAATTTTCCATTTCTTTTCTTCGTTATACATTCTTGTAAACAACCTTAGTCGATTATTATTCTTCGTGTAATTTCAAATCATCACAAGAATGGAATTATTGGCTAGTGAGCACGCCTATTGTTCTCCGGGTCTTAGGTTCAAACCCTGGTTGTGGCAGCATAATTATATAATCTGTCATTTCAGAGGTGACTTCGAGAGTAGGTAGACTTTTCTGGGGTACAACCAACATCTATAAAGTTAGTACCCCTTAAGTGAGGGAAAACCCTAGCGCCCGAGTGTGATCTCTGCATAATCACCTCCTTTCACGTCGAATACATCTAAAGATCGCAATACTCTTTATGGGTTTTAAAGTACAGATGTCCGTTGTTGTTTTTTTTTACAACAAACAAATGACGATCGAAACGCCAACCAAGGGGCTAATACATAGTCTGATCAGCCAATTTCGAGAATTAATTTGACCATGGATTTCTCTAAGGTTTTGTGGGTAAGTGAAAAATTAAAAAAGAAGAAAAAACCTTTGAAGAATCTTGGGTTTAGTATACATTGAGAATCGTACTATTTCTAAGTCAACGGTCGTACAATGATACAATTAGGCCGAAATAATGCCCAATCACCAGGCTTTATCCCATTTTTAGAAGCTAGGTGTACCGCAGGAGAGTCTCCTAAACACGGGGTTGCCTGTCGTCTAAAACAACCGAATAAATGTTCTACACATCCGGAATTTGAATCCGAGACCCAGAGAATAGCAGACTAGTCCTATATCCACTAGACCAGGGCGCATATTGGGTTAATTGACAGACATACCAATTTGTTCCAAATTTTGGCTAAGTTATTGGTCAACAGCTTACTATGTAAACAACGCATTACGGGTCTCACAGCATGTTGTTGCATATCAGAGTGTTGTGACGTTGTTATTGTCGGCCGGCGGGACAGTGAACTCCTGTTGTGGAGTTGGGGATTCATTAGTTTATCCGTTGCTGTTGACCATTTGCCGAGCCATTAATCATGAAGCGGAGTGCTAAATAGCTCGGGACGCACGCATTCGGGAGGAGACAAACAGTACAATGATATAGCGACTCGAGGCCTGGAGCGGAGCGCTGGAACGGAGTCGGGATGTTTGGCATCGGCCCACGGCTGGAGGGGATTATGGTAAGGAGGGGTGGTCATCTGGGAGCAGCCTAATCAATAGCCAATGACCGCTCTGTCTGTCTTCTCTCTCTTGTCTCTGTATTCTTGTCTTTTGTCTTAACTTGGTCCGAATTTGTTAATCGAATTAGTTTTGTTACAAATGAATGTTTGTAATCGAGGGCTTACGGTTCAACAAGACACTCAAAACACGGATAACGAACAAAAAAAACATCATCCGTACATAGTACGCCATTCGCAACGTATCTACGAAACTACTGAACCATGTTTTAAAATTGGCACAAAAATACCAGGGCATCCGACAATGAACCGTGAACCTAACCCCTATATATTGATATCAGCAAAAAACGATTACCCCATTTGAGGTTACGTTTAAAGATAAAGAGCCGAATAAAAAATAACAAAAAATCCTTTCTATTCTCCTTAGGCTAGACTGGAGACGCGGCTGACTGAGAGACGCTGGGAACTCATGGTGTTGTGCCACTGCATCCACTTCTGGGTGTAGGGGTTCGATTCGGAGTTCCCAGGGGCAGTATGTAAATAATGTATATAGGTATGAATGTGGCCAAGATTTTATTAACTTTATATTTTATTTTTATTTTCATTTGTTAGTTAAGTTTACTTATCTTATTTCATCTTATGTTATTATAAAATATATATATATATATATATATATATATATATATATATATATTTTATTTTTATTTTTATTTATTTATGCATTATTATTATCTTCTTTTTTTTTATTTTTTATTATTGTCATGTCTGTTTTGTTTTGTTTTTACTGTGTACATATGGTATGAATGGCTTCTTTTATCTCTAATACTTATTGCCCGAGATAGTGGCAGATTGTATTACTTCTCAATAAAGCAATACTATTACAGTAAAAAAAAAAAAAATTCTCCTTAAATTTAAATAAATTCCAATCATAAAATCAAATTCCCTATAAAACAAAAAAAGAAATATCGAAATGGGTTAAGACAGCCATTTTCGTTTATTTACTTTATTGCTTTTCATATTAGTTAATTGCCTGTGAACAGCTACATAATTATTGCAAATAATAAACCATTGTGTAATCATTTGCAGTGCTTTTAGTCTCATTTCGTGTGATTTTTACTTTCACTTACCTACATGTGAAATATATCATAAGAGAAAGTATTGCGATAGTTTTTCTTGTAAAATTATTAGAGTATAATAATTTCTTATTGAGGAGCTGCGTGTTCTAGTGGATAAGATTAGTTTTCTCCGGGTTCAGGTTCGAATTTTAAATTCTGATATACGCATTTACCCCAGTCTCTATACCTCATTCTACGATCCTATCTCTCAAACCGCTCCTTCCGAGTTCGCTGTGGTGTAGAATTTTCTAACTTTTATCCCATTGAGGCCGGTGTTCCTCAAAGCAGCGTCTTGGGACCCGTCCTCTACATCCTTTACACTGCTGATATTCCTTATCATCCTGACACCTTTCTGGCAACATTTGCAGATGACACTGCCATCCTATCATCCAATTCCGATCCTGAAATAGCATCCTTAATCCTGCAAAGACACCTTTGTCTTATCGAGGACTGGTGTAATGCTTGGCGTATTAAGGTTAATGAAAGCAAATGCACCCACGTCACCTTCACCCTACGACGCAAATCCTGTCCAATGGTTCATGTCAATTCCATACCGCTTCCTTCTTCAGACACAGTCCGGTATCTTGGCTTACTACTAGACAAAATATTGACGTGGAACCCACATACAAGACTTAAACAAAAAGAACTCAACAGACGATTCGGACAGTTATACAGACTACTAAACAGAAAATCTAAGCTTACATTTGACAACAAATTATTAATTTACAAGACAATACTAAAGCCAATCTGGACCTACGGACTTGAACTGTGGGGAACAGCTAAACGTTCTAACATCAAACGCATTCAATCCTTTCAATCCAAAGTCCTGCGAATAATAGTAAATGCTCCTTATTATGTATCCAACTATACCTTGCACCACGACCTTAATGTTCCATTTATTTCAGACCTTATTCCATCTAAATTTTCCAAATTCCATCACAACCTCATTCATCATCCTAATCCTCTAGCACAATCCCTATCCAGCTCCACTCATCCATACAACCCTCCTAGAAGGTTGAAACGGCAGTGGCCCCGAGACATATTGTAAACATCTATTCTGGAGTTCTAACACTGGTCAGATTCTCCTCTCATGTGCGATGTGATTGTGGCTGTGGCGCCCTCACTTAGCTTCCGCTGGCTCTCACCAGTGATGCGGCTGAGAGGGAGGCGGTGGGATCCTTTGGACTCTGCTTGTCCTTCCACAAGTGGGGGGACAAGCCCCGTCCGGGGTTCCCGAGCTGATTGTAAATATTGTACATAGGTATGAATGTGACATGTTTTGTTTATTAATTTATTAACTTCATTTATTTGTATTTTGTCTATAAATTTTGTTATTGTATACGTTTATTTATTTTGATTTGATTTTATGTAATTTGACTTTCCTTTTGTTTATATTGTAAATATTGTATGAATGAGATCCTGTAGCACTATTATTATTGTCTATTATGACAAATTGTAATATATACGAATAGAAAAAAAAAAAAAAAATCTGATATATCAGCCGTAGAGCGATATCCTATGAATGGAGACCCTAATATGGCACATACAGCTTTTATAACGTAGGTACCCTCTATTGGGGAATACGTGGCCTAACGTATTAGGCCTTCCTTGTACGACCGTTGGCTGTGAAACTGTACGAATCTCTATAAATACTGAGTCTAATACTCTTCGTGGGTTAGTTTCACCAAAGTCGGTTGGGTCCTAGCCACGATATCCAGATCGTCAGTATATCCCAATATTTGTACACTACGGGTGAAGATAGTGTAGCTTGTCTGGATTCCTGACTCCCGTACAACTTTCTCCAGTGCAAGATTCAAGAGCAAACAGATCAGCCCATCCCCTAGCCTTGATCCTTTGTTTGAAAGAAATGGATCAGACTAGATCCTTACTTGGCACTTCACATCTTTCATTGTCAACATCACAAGACGTATTAGTTTGCTCGGGACACCCAACGCCTCATACATCTCAAGTCGTTTGATGCTGTTGTACGCAGTTTTAAAGTCGACAAACAGAAGGTGTGCAGAAATGTCATATTCATGGCCTTGTCCCAAAATAGTCCATTAAAGAATAATTAATTTCTTATTCTATTTTGTGAAAAAACGAAAAGACCAACTCTTTTATCATGAAGTACCGTCGTAGAGAGAGTCAAAGATAATTTTTAGATCACATTAACTAATAAATAAAAAATAAATTAGTTTAGAAAAAAAATGTTTATAAAATATATTTGTCCTGTTATGTAAAAATTGTATCATTCCACATTCAACCATTTGATAAAGAAATATAAATGTGCAATCAGGTATTAAAGTAGAGCACACGAAAAAGTGCTGGATGGGCAGGTAAAATGTGAGATAAAATTGTTTGAAGTTAAAAGTGTAGATTAGCGTTTCTGATTCTGAAAATCATGTATTATGTTGAAACATACGTTCACAAGACAAGAAAGCAGATTGCTCTAAAAAAAAAAAAAACTCCAGTTTTCGAATGACCTATATATGCTGAAACATTCCCTCTTTAAACAATATTTAAATACACTTTAATAAAAATATAATTTGTTTTTTAAGAACCTGACATATAGTGCTTCCAGTTTAAAGCTTTAAATAAAATAAAATGTATTTCATGCTCTTGACAGATACAGCAAATAAAAATTGAAATAAAATAAACACTCTGTTTGATACAAATGTTTTTGAAGCCCTGCTGTCATGTTCAATGCTTTGGAACAAAACGTTCATTGCTTTTCAGAGCTTCATTAACCAGCGGGCACCTAAATGTTATAAAGTATATTTAAATTAAGAGTATCAAAGACAAGATAGAAAAATATATTTGTCTCATTCTCACTTATTTTTACTGTTTTACTTATAAATAATGTAGGAATATATAATAGAACAGAAATTTATGTGTTAGTGTAAGACATCAAAATTATCGTAAATACAGAGTTTCTTTTGCCACACATTATTGAGAAATAATCATTCAGTCTAAACGACTTGATTAAGTTTGTATGGAAGCTAAGATTTTCGTGTCATGTCTAAATTGTAGAACAAAAAATATTTTTTTGGAACCAGTTGGATATGGTAAGGAGTAAAAGAGAAACATAAAACTTCTACAGAATTCATTAAAAAATATAGCGAAGATAAAGTTTGGTGAAGAAACGATAGTAAACTATTAATTTATTATTTTTTTATTTTAATTGTTAATTGATTTAACGCCACTTTAATGCAACTATGCCTATTCGGTCAAACTACAATGGGATTTCTATATTTTCTGCCTATCCAGATTTAATTAGGATATGTAACTTTAATGTGTAAGTGACATCGCATAACTCGGGACTATTATTTTACGTTCTCTCCGGAGGATACCATAAACAAGGAGTTTATTAATGGGAGTAAAAAATGTGACGGATTCGAACTCGCGATCATAGAGATAGAACCTGCTGGACACTATAAAATGGGTATTATCCACATTCTGCTTCCGATTCTGCTTTGTAACGAGCCACGCTATAATAAGGGTCTGGTACATAGTCATTTTTTTTGTTTTAATTTACACTAAATTTGTTAATCAGTTGCTATTTCACTATGTATTAAGATGTTAATACTTCATTGCTTTATTTGTTTCTCTTTGTTGTACTATATTCTTAGTTTCCCTAGAGAAAGTCTCTCTCTCCATTGTGTACAGAATCACCGTAATTTCTAATTTCTTTTGCTGATATCCGCACAGTGAGATTATTCTTATGCTTTCTTATTCAAGATTATTATGTTCTTGCATATTTTACTAGAGCGCGAATACCATTTTAGCTCACTGTATGTAAAATTCAGACGGAAAAATAAAATAATAATACATGCACCTCTACAACTCCTGAAGACTCTTGGCCTCATTTCATAAGAGATTCGTACTGTTTCACGGCCAACGAACGTGCAATGAGGTGATTAGACCAAAATCGCATTCAGCCGCCAAGTTTTTCTCTATTTTCTAGTAACCACTTTATAGAGGTTATGAGTGCTCCCAGGAGGGCCTCCATACCCCAGGGTTATCTCACAGAGCAGTATTCGAGTACATTAAAAAGAAGGATAGTATTCTCTACAACCCAGAAATGTCTGGTTGTCGGTATGTTTAGTACTTATAGAGACTAATACTGTTTCAAGGCCATCATGCGTAGTGAGTCAATTGAGCCTAGATCGCGCTTCGCAATAAAATTTGGCCAGTTTTGAGTACCCACTTTATACATGCTGGTTATGCCCCAGGAGAGGGTTGCCTCACGGTTGAAATAAAAGAATACATAATATTTTGTTACATCCGAGATTCGAATACTGAAGAACAGCAGACTAGTGCTGTATGCACTAGAGCATGCCGCTCCCTACTTCATACAAAGTGTGTTACATTTTCTATGTTACGTCGAAGATAATTTTTCTTCAAATATTTCTATAGTTCAACCTTGAAACTGTATAATTCTTGAACTAAATAAAAACAGGAGTTGAAGTTTAGTGGCATTTGAAGATAGAGTATAACCGCGATCGTAACACCTTATTGTTTCTAAGGCTCTGACATTTAAGGGTCGCCTGGGGTATTACATTCCTTCCTCTCCTCCTAGCTTCGACCAATTGAAGCAGAATGTCACTCTATTGGCATTATCGGTTCTTGTATTTTACCCTATTTCTTGCTTTATTCTGACCAAACCTAGAATTATTGGATTTTAAAATAAACTCGTAGCGATTTTCAATAAATCAATTTAAGTCTCTCAGTTTACTTGGCCAATAATGTTTACATATTCTAAAAAAGTATTAGTTAAGGTGCTTTTATGAATCAGTTTCAATTAAGATTCCTTAGGTTTAAGTGGTATTTTGCTCGCTCAAGATGGAAAAGAAAAATATTCATTCTCGTCATTTAATGATTTTGTATTTATGAAAAGGAAAATCCGTTGCGTAGACGATTAACGAAACTCGCAGTGGATGGTGATGATTATCCCTTAGGGGAAAGCACCGTCCGTGAGTGGTTTTCTCGGTTTAGAACCGGAAATTTTGACTTGGAAGACGCAAAGCGCTTGGACCGTTCTTCAACTGATGATGACCTAATTCAAGCATTGTTCACAGACAACCCTCATATTTACAAGAATCTGAAGTTTTTAATGAAATTATCACTAAAAAACCCAATACATTGCAATATGTCTGTTTTTTTAAGGGTTTTTCATGCTGTTTTTTTTTTTGTTTTTTTATGTAAGAAAAGATTAATAATGAGATTAATATTTATAAAATATTGCATCACTAAACCCATGACGAGCCTTGTGTTTAATACATCGTTATAAAGATGAGTATATAACTCTTTCTATACCAACGGCTTCCAAGGATGTTTTTAAGCGGTTAGTTATATACTAATAATAAATAATTATAATAATAATGTTATAACTATCATAAAATTATCATTACCTTGGTTCATGTTTTTGTTTACATCATTGATCACACTGTTAAGGTGTGGTTATTAATATAGGATAAGATAGGGTCACAGAAGGCCTCGAAATTTGCGTGTTTATGCAAGAAAAGAGAGAGTATGATAAAGGTCGGTGCTCGCTGTAGAAGCACGTACCGGTAAAAGGTTACTCTGCCAGGTAGGGGGCGAAACAGCACCAAACAATTATTAGAGGAGACTGGTTAGGATGGAAATGCCCTGTGTGGTAGAAGCACAAAAGTAGCGGAATGGATTCCTTTCATATAGTTGCACATGGGTAGATGCGATGCACTCCATCCTATGAGGGGTTAAGGAAGGATTAAGGAGGTTTATGAGGAATGAGTAATAAAGATACACTACATTATGTTTCAAAGAGAGACACTCTGACCTAGGAAGATACCACCTGGTAGATCCAGGTTGGTGATCTGAAGGGCTGAGCCATCTCTTGGGGATGTTAGTCCACTAAGTCAATAATTGATGGTGAGAGCTTTTCTACCAGACTAGTGCCTTGGCCCTAGGTCAAATTCCCTCAAAAGGTTTATTTATTCTCAGAAATCAGTAACATGAATAAAAATATTTACAATGGCATTATTAGTTAAAATATACAATATTATTGAATATAGCGTCTTATATTCGACCGGTGACCAAAGTAGCCGCCGCTAGCACTATCTGTGAGCGAGCGCGTGAAGCATCCGGTAGAATACCAAAGCTCATGTTTTTGTTTACAGAGGTCTCTATTTCATAAACTTCTCCTTGATAATTGTTAGTAGAATTAAAAAAAAAACTATCAATTTTTGATAGTGCGCCAATTTTTTTGGTGGAGTAGTGTGTATAAAGATACCACATTTGATACTTGCAGGTTTGCAAGTATTGTTTTAACTAAAAATTATTTTCCAATCATTACAAGATAGTGGTGTTGAGTTGGGAGGAATTAAATAGTAGATAGTATTATGATCAGACTAGATTAGCAATGCCCGAGCTAGCTAGGGCAGTACTGATTAACATCCAGGGCTGCCACCGCTAAGTGATTACTCGAGATAAAAAGAAGTGATCAAGTCGCTGGCCCGGCAAATTGCTGTCCCCGTTCTTTCGTCTCCGTTTCACGTTTCTTTTCCTCCTAACCCTCTCCCTCCACCCTTATATTAGCAGAGTGAATCTGCGGTCTGAGTCAACAAATATTAACCCAGGCAATAAAACTAATGTCTCTGATTTATAATTAAAAGTAAAATGATAGACTATAGCTCAATGAAAAAAAAAAAAAAAAAAATTGGTTCGGTCAACACAAGACTTTTACACACCTCAGATCTTAAAATCAATGTAGGAACTATTAGATAAAGTTAGAGTTGGAAAAAGTTTTTTAAAAAATGTATCCAGCTTTGTTGGTAACATATGTTTAATAATAACCTTTTGTACTCGGTAAAATTTCGCACGCTACCTAACAATAACTTAAAGCTACTTTTTCACGAAAACGTACACACTGGAATCGTTATAATATGTGTAAAATTTTATCAACGAGTAATATATCGTAATGAAATTTGGTTTATATGCATTAGTGGTCATTGAAGAACACACAGAAAATAAATAAATAATAAAAGTTTATTTCTCTTATTTACTTGTATATGAAATATATACTAAGGCAAAGTATTGCCATCGTGAAAATTTTCGAATCCCTGTTTTCAACGGAAATACTTCTTTTAGGGTAGCCTGATTCCAAATAACCAAGTCCTCACAAAGGTCTGGATGTGTGTGGTAACTCCAGCGCAGAAGCGAAAAGTCCTATAATACTGAAATTTCATATTTACGAGCCCAAGATGTAACAGCAACTTTTTCACTAAAATCGTTTGACCGAAATGCTACTTTACACCATGCATTTTGCACCTTTTTACGGTTTTCTCAAAAACGGCTTTAATGATTGTGATTAAACTCGCTACATTCATGTGAAATTTGATAGGCTTTAATATCATATCAGTTTTAGTCTGACTGAAATAGTCGGATACGGCTTAAATGCCGATATTTAAAATTTTCTTCTTCTAAAGTAGTAGCATTAATTTTGTAGATTCGAAAAAAAATATAATTATATCATCCCCTTTTATCCTGATTGTTTTAGATAATAATATAGTAGATTATTTAATAAAGCACATGTTTCTATAGAAATTCAATTTAATTAATTATTTATAAGTATCACGTATTTTTATCTCTAATTGTATCTGAATATTCTTAAATGACTTTAATAATAGAGGTAGAAAGTCGTGTGTTATTTTTAATTTTGTTCGACACATTTGTCTATCAGAAATTATTTATTTATTTTTCTCTTTTGTTACTTTCAGTTACCTATATATTTTTAATTTATAATTGATTATCCCTTTTTTTTTACTTCTTACATCATTGCAAATATGATCCATGACTCATTGTATATTTTAATTGTGCACATAAATTGTTCTTTTCTATTCTATTCTATAAATTGTTTTACATAGAATAAACATACATCTTTTTTTTTTTTTCTTCTTCACTAATATGTTTAGATTGTGTCATACAAACACACACAACTGATTGACAAAATTAGATCATTCCCAATTGTCAGATTCATTAATGGACACGTAAATTTTAATTGATTGACAAAGCTTAATTATTAAAACGCTAAAACTTCCTTTTAAAGCAATCATTGTCATAATTAATGGGCATCGGGCCGAGTAATTACAGCCCTATAATTATTTCAATTAAACTTTTGCAAATTACTGAGTTTACTTTTAATTCTCACATCTCTTCGGACAAAGAAAGAAATTCAAAATTTTATATTTCCCTCCATTGAAGCTGAAAGGCTTTGAATACAAAGCAGCAGGATGTCTATTCATTCAAATTGTTAATTACACTCAAATACCGATTTCTTTGATGTTTGAGAAGCAATTTTTTTCTTTCATTAGACATCAAAAGGACTCCTATTCAATTACCAAGGAAACGGCTCGGAAGACGGAACAAGCGTCTCAATCAACATCATGCTTGAAAACATCGGTAAAATTACTTAAATTATTTTACGATAAAAATATTTAAAAAATATGGTGCACAAAACTTAGACTTACCTTCGTTATTATAATCAATTTAAGAATTTTCAAATATAGTTAAACTTTAAAAATAACGTTAAAACATTAAATCGAGTCTCGGTGCAGCATAATCACATAAGTCGAGGGGATTCGCCTGTAGCATATTGGCTAGCAGAACAGCCTTCTATGCCAAAGTCACGGGTTCAAATCCGCAGGTTGCCCTATGATTGAATGTATTAATTATACCGTCCTTCGGAGGGGACGTAAAAAGGTTGTTCGGAGCTTGTGCGAAGCAGGTACTCGTTAAAGATCTCAATTTAGGACTCAAATTTAGGACTCCCACTGTAGCATCGTCCGATTAGCCACAGTAGCATCAAGTGATGAAATAAACAAACAAGCATGTTCGAGAAAAATTTCTTCTTTAGTTAGTTATACAATTGAAAATTTTAATTGAAATTTTAATTAAATTAAAATTGAAATTTTAATTGTTATAAAATTGAAATTGAAAATTTTAGAATTTAAGCCCTGACAGAGTATTTCAATCAGAATAAAACCTATATGATATTAAGGTTCGTTACATTTTACATCAATATACTGAGATAAATAATAATCGTTCAAGTCGTTTATGAAAAATAAGGTGCAAAATGCATAGTATTAAGTGGCTCTCTTGGTTGGCCGATTTCAGAGAGTACATCTCAAAAACATCTCTGGAATATGAAATTTTTAGTTTCGAACGACATTCGGTTTTCATGCTAGCCTTACCACGCACACACACAAACCTATTAGCGAAATTTGTTTATTGGGACTCAGGGATCTTAAAACGGGATTAAAAATTAAATGTGTGTGTGTGTATATATATATATATATATATATATATATATATATATATATATATATATATATATATATATATATATATATATATGTAATTCTTCTTCTAATTTAAATGAAATAGGAGTTAAACGATGCTAAAATAAAGTTTTAATTATTACAATTTTTATGACATAAAATAATCAATTGGATAACATACATAATTAACAATGAACCTAACTAAAATAAAGAATTGTTTAACAGTCCTTTTATAATACAATTAACTCTCATAACAGAGATATAACCTCCCTTGAAAACCTCCACACATATGATAATGAAATCAAGAATAATAAAATTCTTGATTTTACATATATATATATGTGTGTGTGTGTGTGTGTGTGTGTGTGTGTGTGTGTGCGCGTGTGTGTAAACGTGTTTTGAACATAAAACTAGTAATATTGTTGTATAATATACTGTTAGTGAAAGCTATAGATTTATTCTAAATATTAACGATCAGGAATTGAACTGTGGGGTACTACTAAATTTTCGAACATCGAACGTATCCAATTCTTTCAGTCCAAAGTCCTTAGAACAATAGTCAATGCTCCATATTATGTTACAAACAAGACCTTACATCATGACCTCAAGATCCTTTATGTCCTTGATCTGATCCCATCCGAATTCTCAACTTTCCACTAGAAACTTACTCTCCTTCCTAATCCCCTGGCACAATCCCTATCTAGTACCAACCATCCTTACAACCCTCCTCGTAGATTGAGGCGGCAGTGGCCGAGAGATCTCTTATAAATACGCAACTGGAGTGCTGGCAATGGCCAACTTCTCCACTCATGCCTGAGAGTGTGTGGTCTTAGCGCCCTCACTCAGTCTCCACTGACTAGATTGGTGACGCGGCTGACTGAAAAGCGCTGGGATCTCCTGACATTGTGACATTCGAAGTTCCCAGGGGCAGTATGTAAATATTGTATATAGGTATGAATGTGGCCAAGATTATAATTATTTTCTTTTATTTCATTTATTTTATTTTATTTTTATTTATTATTTATTATTTATTTTATTTTTTCATTTGTTATTGAGCTATTTTATTTTTTGTTTGTTTTACTTTGTACATATGGAATGAATGATTTCTTTTAGCCCTAATACTTATTGCCCAAGATAGTGGCAGATTGTATTACTACTCAATAAAGCAATATTATTTTCTAAAAAAAAAATTTTAACGAAGAGTGATGAAAACCCAATAAAACTGACTGATTTTCGTAGATAATTTAATAAAACACAAGTTTCTATTGGAACTAAATGTAATTAATTTTTTTAAAGTTTATTTTAATCTCTAAATATATTTTTTTTAATTAAAATTGATTTTAACAACGGAAGTAAGTGAAAGTCGTATGTTGCGCGCATCACGTTTTCATTATTATTATTATTATTATTAACTTTTGGATGGCGTTATTTGAGCGACTTTAGTAAGTGGATGACACCATTCTACTTAATGCCTTGTATGTTGCGAAGAGGAACGCATTAAAAGTTGTCTTGCAACTTTCAAGGATAGAGGATGAAGTTTTAATGCTATTGTCTCAAGCAAAATTTTACTAGTCTTAAGGGAAGGTTTCATTAGCAGAATATATGTTTTTTGAAGTTACATTAGAAAGGATTGTTGAGAGTTAAACCTTTCAGTTCAGTAAAATAGGTTACGAAGCCATGGAAGCAAAAATGCTATACGAATTTCGGAGGGGTAATAATATTAAGAAATCGGTTTTAAAAAAAAAATGTTAAAACTGTTGAGAAGTTATAGTATTTACTCAATTTATAACATTCTCTATCTTTTATATATGTATTATTTTCCCTTACGTATGTATGAAATATATAGTAAGGGAAAGTATTCCGATTGTGAACATTTTTAAATTAATGTTTTCACCGTAAATACAAGTTTCAGGGTCTCTTGAACCTTTATGACTAAGTCGCGCGGATAGGTCGGTTTGTGTGTTGGTGTGGTAATAATAAATAATCGCACGAAACTAAAATTTTATATTTAAGACAACTATAGCCCAGAGATACTACAAGCAATTTTTTCATTTAATTCAGAGAACCAGAAGAACCAGATTACACCATGCTTTTGCACCTTGGCGCCGCTCTAAAGAATTTGATTCATCTTAAACGCCGATATTTTAAATCTACTACCTCTAAAGTGCCTTCAATTTTATACATTAAAAAAAAATAACCATATTATCTTATTAGCATTGATAAAAATGGGTAAATATATTTTATTTTTGACAGGCCGTGTAGGGCCTTGGCTGGTATAAAACTCTGCTGGAGAATACACTCGCGTTTCTCGACATTTTATACGGTAGGAGGGCATCACTCTCTACGCATTTTTTTTTTTTTTTTTTTTTTTTTTTTTTTATTGGCATGTTGGCTTACGGGTTTCACATACCCGGGGGAGAGATTGTGAGTGAATCCTTAGTTATTAAACGCTTGAAAAAGTCCCTCAGGGACTGGGATCATACCTCACAACCTTTGGCGTGGCCACTCAGCCACGACCTCTTAGAAAACTAAGAATTTCATAAAAAAAATATTATCTTGTAGGCAAAATTGTAAAATTTAATGGAAAATGATAGAAAACCGATAAAACTAACAGATTTTTGTAGATAATAATATAATTGATTATTTTATTTTAAAAAAAAACATCGAGGTAGGTAGGTAGGCAAGGTGTTTTAGGGCGATAAATTTATAGATTATTACGCCTGTAAAAAACATCGAAACTAAATTTACGGATTTTGGATTGTAAGGATTGGATACGGGAAGAATGTGATGGTATAGAATCAATTAAATCTAAAAAATATCGAAACTACATTTAATTAATTCTATACCATCACATTCTTCCTGTATCCAATCTTTACAATCCAAAATACTCAACGCTCCTTACTTTGTCACAAATAAACTCATTCATAAAGACCTAAATGTTCCATTTGTTGTCCATCAATCCTCCGAGGCGTCTGAAAATAAGATGGCCTCGAGACCTCTAGTTTAGAATAGTTAGGGCAGTGCTTCCACTTGGTAGTTCTTCTATAAGTCTTTTTCATATAATTTTTTTAATCATATTTACTTGTTGTTTTTATAAAGTACAGTTGTAAATTTTAATATAGAAAAATTAATTCTATTTTTTTTTTTTTTTTTTTTTTTTTTGCGAGCACCTGATTTTATCATTTGGTTAGCTCAGATATTTCACTTTATTATGACAATAAGTCCAATTCCATCCGCGAGTACATTCATGCTGCATGAAATATATGATATGTCCTCATGAAGTTTACGATGGCGGGAGACGACCCGATGCTCGACAGACTTGTGGTATGTTGCGCTCCATAGTATAGACGAGCCCAGGCCAAATGGTGCGGTTAAAGAGGGAGCTAGGGAGGCTAAAAGATTGCTGGGCCCGCTCGTACATTACTTCACGGGACATTAGTTCCTCTATCCGCTCCCTACACACTTTCTAGCCGCGGAAAATTGACAAATACCTTAAAAAGAAGAGTAGTTACGACCGCAGGCTATGAGCTTGTTGTGATAGCTTTGATGGAGGTAGTCGCCTCTCGCAATGTACGACTATTTACCAGTGATGGATCTAGACCTCGTGGAGCCCATTGGTTAGGAAGGTACTGGTACTAGTATGGGTAGAATAAATAAATAAACAAATTCTTTATTATCCTGGGACATGTCATTTTAGAATAAGATATACAGAGTGTACAAAAAGTGCTTTGGAGTCTTAGAACATATTAAATACATAATAATAATAATAATAATAGGCTTAGCGAACCCGAAGGTTCGATGCCGATACCACCAAATTCCGCCTACACAGACTCGTCCAATGCTCACCATTCAAGCCCAAGCTCCCGAGATCAGCCTTAACGCAATCCTCCCATCTCCGCTTCGGCCTACCTTTCGGACGCCTACCAGTCGGATCAGCAAATACCAATCCAAGCAGCAAATTTCTCGGAATCCGCTCGTCATCGTGCCCAACAACTTTACTCGCCCATTTGAGTCTCCGCGATGCAATCAGCTCAATTATATTCACAGGATACAAGTTCCGCAATTCCGCGTTATGAACCTTCTAAACTCCCCAGTGGCCTCATCTCTCTTTGGGCCAAATATTTTACGCAATACCTTATTTTCGAAAACCTTAAGCCGTTGTTCATCCTTTAAAGTAAGCGGCCACGTTTCACATCCGTAAAGAACCGTTGGAAGAATAATAGTTTTATAAATTCTAATCTTTAAGTTTTTAGATAGAAGCCGCGAACTAAGTAACTTAGCAACTGAATAATAACACGCATTTCCCACCTTTAACCGGGACTTTATTTCTTCCTGGATTTCATTTTTTCTAGTTATAATTGAACCTAAATACTTGAATTTCTCTACGTGTTCAAAAGTATGACCTGATACATCAATATCACCAAGATCGACACCGATTAAATACATATAAACAAGTTAATAATTACTTATATAAAACATACATATTTAAATAAGAAGAAAAAGAAATAAAAAAACCTATTTACAATTTTATTGAGCCTGGATATTCATTAAGTGATTAAATAGGCGGGATTTGAAGGTAGAAAGAGAATCGGAGTGACGGATGGAAGGAGGAATGGATTTCCATACGATTGTGGATCTTTCGAAATGTGCAGTTCGGTGGGCCGTACTGTATAAATCTGAAGGCCTGGAACGTGTACAACGAGGATGGACAGAGGATTTGGATTGTAGGATGTCAAAAATGTATGATGAACGGCGGAATTGGATAGCTTGATAAAGGAATGACGCAAGGATTTACTTGCGACGATTGGAAGGGTAAAGCCACTTCAACTCGCCATAAAATTGGGACACGGAGACTTACCTAGGGACCCCGAAGATGAATCGGACAAAGCAATTAATTAAGCGTTTAATTTTTACCTCGAGATCCCCAGAAACACCAACCATCGTATACCGTACAGCAATAGTCGAGGAGGGGGGGGGGGAGGTAGCAGAAACTGGTTCTAAAATGGAAGAGAAGGTTTTCTTTAACTCTCAAAATAATATTATTTGTCAAGAAAATAATTAGTATCCGCAATTAAATAAAAGCATTTAAAGGGGATTAGTGCATATAGAAAGTGGGTATTTTCCAGTGTCTCTTCTTATCGTTATAATTTCTGATTTATATATTTAAGTGAAAAAAACGTTTTATTTTGAATTAATTAAATCAAACAGAGGAGACTATGTACGCGAGAAGAATACATTTTTTTGTTCTAGTATAAATATAAGATTAAGAATTGTGTAGTATGAATGTGATTTTATAGTATTGTTATTATTACTGTCCATTTTCAGACAGACAAAGACGACTTTCTCACTTACCTCCGTTGTTAAAATCAATTTTGCGATGAAAAAGAGTTAAAAAAATTAATTTTGTGTTTAAATAGAAACATGTATTCAACTTTATTTTCATCATTATATATATATATATATATATATATATATATATATATATATATATATATAGTATAATACTGTATAATAAAACAATAATAATAATATATAAAATAAAATATGGTAGGTAAAAATAATGTACAATATTTTTATTTACAACAATTAGTTAGTTGTATCGGATTTTCATCACTTTCAATAAGCTTTTACACTTTAGAGTATAAAATAATTTTTTTTTTCTAAAATCTTTAGCTTTCTGTCTCTAAATTATATATATAATGTTCTTTTAAATTTGAAAGAGCTAGATCAAGATCATGTTCTAAATAAATTCACTACAAATAGTTTAGAGAGCAATTTATCGCTTATGTGTAGTACTATAGTTACTCTCAACAGAAAAACATATAAATCAACACTAATATTTTTTTATTTTTTTTACTAGTTTTTATAATGAATAATGTTTTATTTCTTAGAACAGTGTTTATAAATTAAAAAGAAAACATATTTTCATCTCTCTTACAATATTTGATAAAAGATACTTTTAAAAAAATCTGGTGCGAGCGACACACGACTTTTACTTGCCTCCGATGCAATTTTAGAATGAAAAAAGTGAAAGTAAAAAAAAAATATAAATCAAAATTAACTGTTTACGAATTAATGACATTTATTTTCGATAGAAACATGTGTTTGATTAAATAATCTATTACATTATCATCTAGGACAATCGGTTAGTTTTATCTGCTTTTCATCACTCTCCATTAAATTTTACAATTTTGTGTTCAAGATAATATTTTTCTTAAAAATACAAAAACCTAAAAATTGCAGACAAAAATAATTTTGTTTTTTTCTCCTTTCGTTGCATATCGAATTCACTCAACTTATATATTTACCAATTTTTTAACAATGATAACAAAATGATATGGTTAATTTATTCAAATCTACAAAATTGAAGGTAGTTCAGATAAATAAAATTTAAAGTATTGGCATTCAAGCCCTGATAGACTATTTCAATCAGAATGAAACCAACATCGTATTAAGGCCCATTCAATTTTACAACGATACAAGAAGTTTAATTTAAATCTTTAGAGCCGTTTTTGAGAAAATCTTAAAAAGGTGCAATATGCACAGTATAAAGCATATCTTCCGGTCATCCGATTTTAAAGAAAACGTTGCTATAATATCTCAGGCGTTTGGTTATTTAGACTCGGAGGACCCTAAAATGTGTATTTCCGTTGAAAACTAAAATTCAAAAATGTTAACGATCGCAATACTTTCCATTACTATATACTTCACGTATAGGTAAGTGAATGTAATATTATTTTAGTGCGACTTCTTGTTTCTGAACTAGAATTAGAAATTACCAGGCAATAAGAGGCCAATAACTCAGACAGATATAAAAACAAGATAATTTTATTCGAAGTATTTACCTTCTTTTTCCACACATTTTTCCCAACGTGACACCAAGTTTTTTATCCCCGAACAGAAAAAAACTGAGCTATAAAGTTAAACAAAATCTAAAAACGCACTTTTCACTTGATCATCATTTTCAAAAAGTTTTCCTTTGACGAAGTTGTCTAAACTCCTGAACAGGTGGCAATCTGTTTGAGACAAGTCGGGAGAATATGGTGGGTGCGGAAGAACTTCGTAGCCCAGTTCTTTCAATTTTCGCACGGTATGTTTTGAAACATGCCGCTCAGTGAGATCATGAGGTACCATGTATCGAGCTTTTTTATTCCAACTCTTTAAATGTCTGGAAACGGTAGATGCACTTGCATTTAGTTGTGCTGAGAGTCCTTTAACTGTTTGGTAGGGGTTTCCTTCTACTGTATGTTTGAGTTGAGCATCGTTGTCTATTACGGACGAAGGTCTTCCTTGGGGCAATATTTCCAAGTCGGTATCCCCAGCTGAAAACTTAGCAAACCAACGGCGAATGGTCCGTTCATTAACACTCCCTTTCCCAAACGCCTAGCAAATATTTCTAAAGGCCTCAGCTGCTGAATGGCCGAGTTTAAACTCGTACAAAAATATTACACGAAAATCACGTGTTTCCATGTTCATATTTGGTGGTATACCAAAAAGTGGGTAATTGATTGGGAAGCTAATGTTTATAATACAAAGGTAGAGGATTACAATACAATTCCCTTAACGTTTTAAAAAATTCTTCAACTAGGTCATGAACCAAGGAAAAAGAGGGTTGTAGCCGGTAAATCGTTATGAACGGTGGCGTTACAGGAAAGTTTTGCCATGTTGGAAGCAACAGGTGCTACCCGGAGACTGTCTAGAGGATAAAACTCTATTTATCAACAAAATTATTGCGTTGAATACCACTTATACTGTTCTCATTGAGAGTGAGCTGTCGATGAATATGTTACTTGAGACCTTAAAATCGGGGCCGGAGAGGGGTGGTTATAAATTTCAGCGAGGACCAATAAAACAATAAGCTCATTGGAGAGAAAGAATTCTGGCTTGGGGGGAGAGGGGCAGGTTCAATGAATCGGTTCGTTAATTGTGGGGGGGCCTCTTCCTCAGCAATAGTCCACTTCAGCGTTTTCTGTTTGAACAAGTATCTAAAGCCACCAGCTAACTTTATTTAACATCTCATTCCGTTCGTAATTAAAGTTCAATATTAACTTAGCCGCCGTATGGCCGCTCTGTATAGGGCTACTGTTAATTACTTTCTCAGGGAATTGTGGAGGTTTTTTTTTCTTCCTTTTTCGTCTCCTCCTCCTCTCTTTCCATCTATTATTCATTTTCAAAAAAAGAAAAGAAAAAAAAGGTCGATTGTATTTTTTTTTTGTGTTCTTTATTGGTTTTGTTTCGTCTCGGCAGGAACTGATTGATGATTTCGCAATCAGAACCTAATTGTTTAATAATCCTACCGAATCAACGTTTGAAAAACACGATTGTTTTGTAGCGGTTTAAGGTGGATTTTATTGAAGACTTTTTTTTTTTTTTTATAATTAATTTTGAGCTAAGATGGCAAAAGGGCGGAAGTCTCTTTTTCAAGAATTAAATTTGTTTAACACTCTGGAGTATCATTCGTTTATGTGTAGAAGTAGCATAATGTCATTACTGTTTCCCTTTCAGTTGAGTGAACATCAATACCTTGTACAAATAAACGAACCACCTTCAAAACACAAACGAGTGGACACACCAGATTGAGGAAATCTCTCAATTTTAGAAAAAGTGGTGTAACATTGTCCCATCTTAGCATAGAATGATAAATTAAATTATGATGGATTTATTTATATATATACATTTTAATGAGGATGCGGTCATCAAGAAACCATACACTAATAAGAAACACTTATTATATTTGTGTCCCTACGTTTCTGCCTACATTGTGGGCCTACAGAGCTGAGAAAAACAAAATGACAACCAATACAATTACAAAAAAAAAATTTCTTTTAATACTTATAATTATTTCTTTTAATTGTATTGGTTTTTATCTTGTTTCTCTTAGCCCTGATGAAAGCTCATAATGTAGGCCGAAACGTCGGCACACAAATATAATAAGTGTTATTTATTAGTTTGTTATTTCTTAATGACCGCACCCCCAACAAATTTCTCTATCATTTAGTCTCAATGGTCTACAAAAATTCCATCACCATAATTTAAATTGTTTTAAGTAAATGTCAATACAAGAAGCAGTTTATTTAAAATAACCATTATTAATGACACTTTTGGCGTCTCAAGCGCCAATAAATAAATAAACAAATAAATAAATATATATATATATATATATGTATATATATATATATATATAACTATATTTCTCAGTGGATACTGCTTAAGCTTGTGCATAATAGTGATTTTTATAAAATTATCACGAGTTACTTGTTGTCTTCAATTAAGATACTTAGAAACGGACTGTCTCTGTGAGTTGAAACTTACTTTTAAAGTATATATAGCACAGTCGAGGAATCGCATAGAATTTGTTTTTTTTAAATTATTAATCACTTCTTGTCGTAAATTAAGACTAGTACAAGTATGTTACAAAGGATTTTGGAATTGTAAGGATTGCATATGAGAGAAATTGGATGGTACTGTAGAGCCTCATAGCTCAGTTCCATAAGTCTAGATAGGTCTTATAATAGTCATGTAGATGAACGTTTGTAGCTAAGAGGAAGGTTAATTTAATTTAATTAAGTCAATTTAATTTAGTTAAGAGTTTAATTATAAAATGTATTTTCGTTTCGTCTATTAATTTACTCGTTTATACAGTTTGGTTATCCATTAATATTTCAGAAGAAAATTAATTTCAATTTTCATTCCATTTGTCTCTTCTCTCTGTAACGAAAATCCTGCCTACGGCTTTGAACTTCTATCTAATTTACCTATCATTCTATCACAATTTACTTAATCACTTCTTCATTCAACCCTTACGCCTTACAGTTTTAACCTTACGGCTCCAAGGTTTTTGTTTAAAACCTTCGTATATTATATTATCAATGTATAAATACATGAATAATATAATGTATTATCCTCATCAAGTGTTACATGTCTTAAATACCAAATTTTCAAAATGTCTTCTATTAAAGGGCCTTTGTCAGATTCACTTAAAATAACTAACCCTATCTCGTTGTCAGGAGCAATTCAAATTGTTTATTAAATAAAATGATCAATATAAGCAGAAAAAAGTTTTTGAGGTTAATATATTTTTTTTTTCACAATCGTGCATCGTAATATAACTGTAGGATATCTAAAGATTTTAGAACAATATTCTTTAACATAAGAAATTTTCGCAGGTAATATAGAGAGTCATAAAGATAAGTAATTATTCCAAATAATGAATTTTATCGTTATAGAATTTAATATAGAATAAATATTTACATCATAATATAACGCATTTTTCTCCTGATTATCCGCTCTATGTATATTTAAAAAAATATATATATTTTTTTTTTTTCAAAACATATTTATTGATATTTACATCTGTATTATTATATATAACAAGTAAATGTGATGGACATAGTAAACTGACATGAAATACATGTAGAGACACTACCCATTATCAGCACTCTAAAAGTTTTCTAAACTAGGTCTCAGGGCTATCTTCTTTAAAAATTTAAAAATAAGTAAATTCTGTATGTTTAGCCCATCATATTTTATAAATTATATTTATTTATTCTACTCTTTCGAAAATGTTGTTTTTGACTACGTTGTGTACACACCTATTTATGGAATAAACAGTAAGAGAAAGCATGATCATATATCATAAATAAAATTTAAAAAAAACATGGTTTTCCGCGGAAATTTGAGTTTTGATGTTCCATCATACTAAATAACGAAGTTGCTCGAAAGTGAAACACCAAAAGCTGACACGAATATTACCTAACATACGTAGTCGTGGAATAAACTTATGCGATTATTGTAGATAATTTCTATTTTTGTTTTTTAATCGGAAATGAATATTTTCATTAAAAATACCTGTAATTATTTTCAAAATTATTTTAAGTAGGACAGTCAATAGAAGTTTTGCGATGCTGATGCACCAGACAAATAAATAAGTTTTAAATAATAGCTTTTTTTTTTTTTACGGCTCGGCTTAATTTATTTGCTTACTTTCTGGACTAATACTAGACATACGAATAGATTAATCCTTGTAGAACAAAGTGAATAAAATTCCTATAATATATGTATATATATAATATTTTTTCATACTTAAAATACTGTATTAATAAATATAATTACGATTTGAAAATTTGAAAGGTGATTATGTTATTTAGTTATATTGTTTGTATTTTCATTATTTCTAATATTTTTTTTTTTTTTTTCTAGGTAAGTGAGCATGATTTCATTAAGAATATCTTATGGTAAGCAAATTTGTTAAATATTACCACATTTCTCTGTAGATATGTCATCTATGAATTTTTTTTCTAGAGGGGGAGGAATAATTTTTTTATTTATTCTTTTGTTTGATTACAAAGGTTCATTATTTAAAATGATAAACCAAAAACATTTATACTTAACTTCTTTGCTGTTTCCTTTTCTTTTCTTTCGATTACTATTAAAAAAATTCAAGTAAAATTTCCTGATTCCAGAACACATTACATATTTTCTTTATCATTTATAATCGCATATCCAATAAGTTGCTGCGTGACCCTATGAAAAGATCAATTCTTTTCTTTTAATTTTACGTGGTGTCTTAATTTTTAAAATATTTTTATTTTTTTCTTTCTCTTCAATAATATCCGAATTTTGGAGGAATAACGTCTATTATAAATTTGTTTTATTTATTTTATTTTTCTTACAAAAGTATTCATGATATCTTTGCCGCTATAGTAATCACGTAAATAAAGCTTCAAACACAGTGATTGATTTTTACTCGTTTATTTACATTTTCATTTCTCATATCCCTCCACCATCAAACGTCACAGATCTTACCAGTCTAATGACATCGTTCATCTCCGAAATCAAATCTCTTGTTATGCCGCTTATATCACTCCTTACAAATCTAGTATCAAATCTAATCCCTGCCTTGAAAAATCCTTAAATGAATTCACCTAACTCCTTATCCATTCTCCTTTGGAATGCGAATGGTGTTAGAAATCATACTGACGAACTGACAGCGTTGTTGCAAGACAAAACAATCGATGTTGCACTTATAACTGAAACAAGACTAACGACTAAACAGTACTTCAAAATACCGCAATACATGACATACCGTACTGACCACCCAGACGGCAAAGCCCATGCCGGTTCTGCTATCATTGTCCACCAATCCCTCTCTCATCATTTACTCCCACTTCCCACCTATGATTTCCTACAAGCCACAGCCATAGTAATCAAGACTTTTTCCTTTCCGGTAACCCTCACATCTGCATACTGTCCTCCTAAACATTCCATTTCCAATTCCGAATTTGTATCCTTCCTGGATTCCTTAGGAAATCGTTTCATTCTGGGTGCAGACTTAAACGCCAAGCATCAGCAGTGGGGTTCCAGAACCACGAACTCTCGGGGACGAAATTTGCAGTCTGCACTCAACTCCCGAAATTTTAATATCCTGCCTCCTGACTCCCCTACCTACTGGCCAACCGATCCTAACCGCAATCCTGACATCCTCGACTTCTTTATCCACAGCGGATTAGGCTCCCTCAACTTTTCTGTAACTCGCCTTGATGAACTATCCTCAGACCATAGTCCACTGATCCTAAAAGTATCTCTCACTCCAATTCCAAAACCCATTCCACCATCATTCATCCGAGGCCCTGTCAACTGGAACCTTTTCCGCCAAATCCTGACCGATAATATTGACCTCAGAGTAACCCTCAAAACCCAAGATGACCTAGATAATTCCGTCTATTCCTTTACCACCGCCATCCAACAAGCTGTCTGGACTGCCTCCTCTCCTAAACACCCCAATATAAATCCTCACCAAAATCATTTTCCACAACATATTATAGACCACATCCATACCAAACGCCGAGCAAGATCATTATGGCAGCGCACCCGACACCCAACAGATCGCCGCTCCTATAACTTCTATTGTAGACAATTGAAGAGGGAGTTGGCGACCTTCCGTTCCCAGTCCTTTAATTCCTACCTCTCCTCTCTGTCAGCTCGTGATGATTCCCTGTGGAATGTCACGAAAAAGATCCTAAAATACCATCAAGTTTCCCATCCTCTCCGACGTGGTGATGACTCCTGGGCTGCGTCTGATGAAGATAAAGCCGAGGAATTCGCCACACACCTCTCCAAAGTTTTTACTCCTCACCCGGAATCCCACGCCAATCACACCGCATTAGTGCAAGACTTTCTTATGTCACCAATTCCACTTTCCCTACCTCCTAAAGCTATTAATCCCTCTGAGGTCAAATATCTTCTCTAAAAACTTACCCTCCGTAAATCTCCTGGATACGATCTCCTTACTCCCCAGATCCTCCGACAACTTCCGCAGAAAGCTATTATATTCCTTACTTATATTTACAACTGCATCCTACGCACCACCTATTTTCCTCTGTTATGGAAACATTCCACTATCATTCTTTTTCTAAAACCAGGCAAACCTTCCAACAACACTTCATCCTACAGGCCTATTAGTCTACTCCCCATCCTCTCAAAAATCTTCGAAAGGCTTCTTCTTAAACGTATCCTACCCATATTAGAATCTCAAAATCTTCCTTCCCATCAGTTTGGATTCCGTCCTCAGCATTCCACAGTTCAACAGGGGCTCCGAGTTGTAGACCATATTTCCTCAGCTCTTGAATGCAAAGAGTATTGTTCTGGTGCGTTTCTGGACATTGCGCAAGCTTTTGACCGGGTATGGCACACTGGATTACTCTTCAAGCTGAAAACCCATTTACCCCAGTCTCTATACCTCATTCTCCGATCCTATCTCTCAAACCGTTCCTTCCGCGTTCGCTGTGGTGTAGAATTTTCTAACCTTTATCCCGTTGAGGCCGGTGTTCCTCAAGGCAGCGTCTTGGGACCCGTCCTCTACATCCTTTACACTGCTGATATTCCTACACATCCTGATACCTTTCTGGCAACTTTTGCAGACGACACCGCCATCCTATCATCCAGTTCCAATCCTGAAACAGCATCCTTAAACCTGCAAAGACACCTTTCTCTTATCGAAGACTGGTGTAATGCTTGGCGCATAAAGGTGAACGAAGCCAAATGCAAACACGTAACCTTCACTCTTCGACGAAATTCCTGTCCGCCAGTTTACTTCAATTCCATTCCAATTCCTCCTTCAGATACAGTCCGGTATCTTGGCTTACTATTAGACAAAAGATTGACTTGGAACCCACATACAAGACTTAAAAGACAAGAACTCAACCGACGATTCGGACAGTTATACCGACTACTCAACAGAAAATCTGAACTTACAGTTGACAACAAATTATTAATCTACAGGACAATACTGAAGCCCATCTGGACCTACGGACTTGAACTGTGGGGGACAGCTAAACGTACTAACATCAAACGCATTCAATCCTTTCAATCCAAAGTCCTCCGTACAATAGTAAATGCTCCTTATTATGTTTCCAACAATACCTTGCACCACGACCTTAATGTTCCTTTTATTTCAGACCTGATTCCATCCAAATTTTCCAAATTCCACCAGAATCTCATTCATCATCCTAATCCTCTAGCTCAATCCCTATCCAGCCCCACCCATCCATACAACCCACCTAGAAGGTTGAAACGGCAGTGGCCTCGTGACCTCTTATAACATGTATATTGGAGTTCTAGCATTGGCTAGATTCTCCACTCACGTGCTGTATGCTTGTGAATTGTATATAGGTATGAGTGACTATTGTATATATTTTTATTGATTTTATTTTGTATATATGTATATTTTATTATTATTATTATATAAATTTATAGTTTTGTATATATCGTGTGAATGTAGTATGAATGTTGTACTTTATCACTATTAAAAATGTCCTGAATTGGACAGATTGTAATATTGCTCAATAAATTAAAAAAAAAAAAAAAAAAAAAAAAAAAATTTACATTTTCGTTAATCTTGAAATTAATATTACCTATTTAATTCTCACTTATTTAATCATTTGTGTCCCGCAATACAACTTAATAAGTTTCAATAAAAACGGAGCTTTACTGTTAAAATAGCTCCGTTTTTATTTAAACTTTTTTCCTTTGCATTTTTTTTTCTCGTATTCTTCAAAATCTCTTGAGCTACTACGTACTAGCTCTAATTTTAGTGTCAATATACAAGACAATTTAAATTTATAACCTAATAAAATGCTATTTTTATTAACCCTAATGTTATTACTTTCACTTACTATATATAGAAAGGGGAAGTATCGCAATCGTGAAAATTTTCGAATTCCAGTTTTCAACGGAAATACACGTTTTAGGGTCCCCTGAGTCCAAATAACCAAGTCCCGCAAAAAGGTATGTGTGTGTGTGTGTGTGTGTGTGTGTCTGTGTGTGTGTATGTGTGGTAACTCCCGGGCGGAAACGGTAAGTCCTATGAAACTGAAATTTCATATTTAAGACAACTATACGCCCGAGACGTGACAAAACTTTTTTCATCAAAATGAGCTTACCAGAAGAGGCACTTTATACCATGCATTTTGCACCTTTTTTCGATTTTCTCGAAAACGGTTCCGACAATTTTGATTAAACTCGCTATATCGATGTAAAATTTAATGGGCTTTAATATCATGTAGGTTTTATTTGGATAAAAATGGTTTGACAGGGCTTAAATACCGATATTTTAAATTTTCTTCTTCTAAAGTACTTTTAATTGTGTAAGTTCAATAATAATAACTAAATTATCTTGTTAACGATGATGAAAAACAGGTAAATATATAAATTGAATAAATTCGATACCCAACTAAAGGAGAAAACAGAAAAAATATTTTTTTAATGCAATTTTTCGTTTTTGAACATAAGAGCAGTAATATACATGTATGATATACCGTTGGAAAGCTAAAGATTTTAGAAAAAATTTCATCTCATACACAAGCTTTTAGAAGTTAATAGAGAGTGATGAGAAGAAGATAAAACTAACTGATTATTTTAGATAATAAAATAAAAGATTTTTTAATAAAACACATGTTTCTATATAAATTAAATTTATTTAATTCTTTAATACTTTAACTCTAACTCTATTTGAAAATTCTTTCATTGATTTTACAAATTGATGTAAGTGAAAGTCGTGTGTTGCCCGCACCAGATTTGTTTTGTTTGTTTTTGCAAATATATTAATTTATTAAATTGTCAGTTTAGCGCAAAACTCTTCCTGAAACCTGAAACTTTAGTCCTCAGAGACTGGTTTGGTTTCTTTGGTTTCATATTTATGTGTGAGCTCCTTTCCATCTTTCAGTCAAACGTCAGCCCTAGATGTATGACGCAGTCTTGTCACATCCCGAAATTGGGCTGTCACAGGGAAAGAAACGCGGTGCCGAAGTGAAAACGTGATGTGGTCGGATTTATGGTGATTTAGTCATTTTTTACGTTTTTCTTTACCCCATGGGGTTGGAATTTACCCTTATGATTTCCATATATCGATTTAAATCCAGCTATCTATTTTTTCATTTAAACATACTAAAATTTTGACTTTAAACTTTTTCATGATCACGAAACTTTTTTTTATCATATAGAAGGTGAAAAATATATACAATTATTTTGAAATATATATTATTACAAATATCAAGTTTTAAGATATTAATGGGTCTCCTCATCAATTCATAATGCGTTTATATTAAATTTATTGTTACTTTAAAATTCCCAATTAGTTTTTTCTATCAAGAAAAAATTTGGTGCGGGCAACACACGACTTTCACTTACCTCGATTTTTAAAATCAATGAAAGAATTTTCAAATACAGTTAGAGATAAATGTTTATTCGTTTAACGTCACTTTATGCTACAATGGCTAATCGGACGATGCTACAGTGGGAGTCCTAAATTTTGCCTATCCAGGTTTTATTAGGATAGGGATCTTTAACGAGTACCTGACATCGCACAGGCTCGGGACCACCTTTTAACGTCCCATCCGAAGGACGGCGTAACTAAGGATTTTTTACTCCCATTAAAAAATCCTAGGACCACCTGCGGGTTTGAACCCGTGAACATTTGCATAGGAGGCTGTTACGCTAACCACCCAGCTACAAGTGATCCCGGCAGTTAGAGATAAAAATACGTGAAACTATTAAGGAGTTAACCAAATTGAATTTCTATAGAAACGTGTGTTTCATTAAAAAATCTATTATATTATAATCTAAAATAATCAGTTAGTTTTATCTTCTTTTCATCACTCTCTATTAACTTCTAAAAGCTTGTGTATGAGATGATATTTTTTCTAAAATCTTTAGCTTTCCAACGGTATATCATACATGTATATTACTGCTCTTATGTTCAAAAACGAAAAATTGCATTAAAAAAGTATTTTTCTGTTTTCTCCTTTAGTTGGGTATCGAATTTATTCAATTTATATATTTACCTGTTTTTCATCAGCATTAACAAGATAATCTAGTTATTATTATTGAATCTACAAAATTAAAGGTATTTTAGAAGAAGAAAATTTAAAATATCGGCATTTAAGCCCTGTCAGACCATTTTTATCCAAATAAAACCTACATGATATTAAAGCCCATTAAATTTTACTTCAATATAGCGAATTAGTTCATTTTCATTGTTGTTGTTTGTAATCACGGGAAATCTAGTCTTGCTTATTTTTATTGAAACAAAATTTTTAAAAATCAAGAAATGAGTCGGCTATTATGACTAAACGCGTATAAATAATAATTTCACGATTCATGGTTTCAACTCTTTCTGAACTACACGACAGATTTTAATACGGTTTTTACCATCATGTAAAGCATCGTTTTATGAGAGTAATTAAATTAAGTAAATCGCAAATAACTTTTTATTTGGAAGGGAAAATTAAATTTTTTCTAAGCAAGTAATAAAAAAATTATTCTTGAAATATGAGTAGTAATACAGACAAATAATATACCGATGGAAAGCGCAAGATTTTAGAAAAGTTGATATGCAATAAAATAATTCTTAAAAGTCAATAGAAAGTCTATAAACTTATACACAAATGTAATTTGTTATTTTTTTATGTAATGTGGAGGAAGGTTATGGTGGCTCTATGGTACATAGGTTACATTATTACATACGAAAATAAGAAATTTAGATAAAAATATTACGTACCGAATCGTACGTACGTTATTAAAGTATATGGACAATAAATTACATTGTTATTAATTTTTAATAATTGTTACCATTTCTACTAATTTTTCATAAAATAAATGTTTCACTGTAAACTAACTCAGACTTCCTTGAAAACTAAATTAAACTTTTAAAATGTAGTTTAAGTAGTTCATTTGAAACATCAAGTAGCAATAAACAATTTATAATGTAAATGAACTTAAGTAAGGAATAGTTTTAAACTGAACAATGCAGGAACGGTTTAACACGACCAACTAATAAACTGAACAAATTTTGATCTATTGACCATTTTATGTTTCTTATTTCTTTCGATGATCAAATACAATAATATATAACATAATATTTTCTTACTATGTAACTAGTAAAGAATAAATTCCAAAAATTTTACGACGACTTAACGTGTATTTAAACGTCCGAATAATTGATTTGAGCATTTTTAGCGATGAATTCAGTTTTCAGGTTGCAATGAAGGCTGTAATTTTTTTTTCCCATTTTTTTTTATTTGTTTTGGTACTTCCGTATATCGAACATCCACAAATCGTATGATTTTTTTTATTGATACACCAATTATTATAAAAACAATTTTAAATATTAAAAATCTATCATTTGAAGTTTTAAGTATTAACCGTTTTATTTTCCCGATTTAATCTTGAATGGTAAGCAATGGCGGGTTACTAGTAAAAAATAAATCGATTGAACGTTTAGAGCGCTTAAGACGATTTACGTTTTAACGAGTTTCAACTAGTGCGGTGATTTTTTTTTTTTTTTTTTTTTAACCTATATCGAACATCACAAACCGTATGATTTTATTATTAGTACCCCGATTATTAAAAAAACAATTTTTAAATAAAAAAGATTTCATCTCAAGTTGTAAGAATTATCCGTTTTACTTACCCCGATATCATCTTGAAGCCAACGAATCGCCCTGAGAAACTAATACTGTTAGTAATTTGAAGTTACTTTTTTTTCCTCCGAGAAGCTCTTCTAGGGCTTACTTGTTGCTTGCCCTAAGCGCTCCCGTCTTCCTAAACCGCCTACACCACAAGCTCTAGGCTCGAATTTCTTATTCACATTGTAAAAATAATAATAAATAAATAAAAATAAAAATATTAATAATAAAATAAAAATAATTAAAAAAAAAAGTTTAAACATTTTTTTTTTACTATAATTGTAGGTTAAATTTCATAGGATAAGTCTCATTTTAAATTATAGTATTTTTTTCCCTTATTTTTATCTGTTTTTAGGCCAGTCATACTACTTTAATATTAAACAATTATCTAAATATTTAGCGAGCTAGACAATGTGATTTTTGTTTAAATTTTATTATTTACTTAATTTTTTTATGAGTATTCATGGTTGCGTTAAATAACAAAATTTTACTAATTATAGAAAAAATAATACTTAAAAGTAATTCTGTTTGAATATTATTAATTCAACATCATATTAACAAAATAATTAAATTTTAGTTTGATAAAACTAATTAATTAGTTTAAAAATTACAAAGCAGGAATATAAAATGACTTTATAACTTTTAATGTAGTTGGCTAAAAGTTAGAATTTATTAGAAATAAGATAATAAATTCTTATTGTATTTATTATAATACTATTTATTGTATAATTAATACCACATTTGTTCATATCCGCTCGCTGTGCTCGCTCTTATATATACCTAAAATAATTTTATATCTGTAAATTATAATAATTCCTCTATAATCTATAATAATAATAGATTATTATTGATATTAGATAGATGAATATATATTATATCTATATTCTATATCTATAATAAAATTATATCTATAAATAAGGAGTCATAAAATAATATATTAATCATATGAATAAAACCAAAAATTAAAATTTTAATAAAATATGTATTTATAATATGAAATGAGAATTAAAACAATTTTAATTATTTTATAATCATTAAAATTTTGTTTAGATATTTAATATAATTTATATAAATTTATTCATTCAACTTATCTTTCTTAGTTGAGGTTTTAGGATGTCTCTAAAGTTTAAGTTCTCTAAATTTAAATTTAGCGATTTATACAATGGACATACATGCCCAGTTTTCCATAATTTTTCGATTAAATACCTTCATTGTTTTCAAAACACTGCCTGTATATAAATTGAAAAATTAAGTCTATGGTTGGATGTAAAAAAATTCTCCAACTAATTTGTTTTATTTTATTTACTTACATCTTTGTTGTTTTCAATGATAATATATCTATTAATTAAGGGTTCATCGATTTCTTTTTTAACAATCACATGCATAAAAAAGTAAGTAAAATTAAAATGAAACATATTGGTATCATATTCTAAATTGAGAGAAAATTGTTTCTAAAAATTATTTTATAATCATTTCAGGTTTGTTAGATAATTAGTATAGATTATGTAAAAATTCCTTAACTGTCCTCTTATTTTATTATTATGGGTTTATTTCATTAGACCTCAAAAGAAGAAATATTCCTCGAGGGAGATTCGATTCTAACCAATGTGTTGATTTTTCAACATAATAATTATTTTTTTATTATGATATAAATAATATACTTAATTTCATAAAGTATTTAAAAACAAAGTAACAATAGCTTACTGCAGCCATTTATGTATAACACCTCTGGAAGCGGCTCAACCAACGAGTTTATGGTGTTAGGAGATTTCCATAAAATTGATTTACGAAAGTAAAAAAAAAAAAAAAAATGGAAAAAAAAACATTAAAAACATATAGGTCCACTGAAGGTGGGAGGGGGCTAAAATGGAAATAGCTTTGCAGGAAATAAAATTCCGAATACATTCCCTCTAATCCTACCTCACCACTAAAACCCCACCCAAACTCATTTCCTCTTATAGGTTACAAGTAAGATGATTTTTTTGTTGTCAATATTGAATTAATAATATAGATATGATTTAGGTAGTTAAATACAATTCTGGCAGAGATCTAAGTAAACAATAAAATTTATAATACAGTAAATCCCATTAGTACCGAGAAATATTTATATTAGGGCAGTAAACTTGCCGTTCTAGGATTCGCGGATAGTTTGATTGAACTGCTGATTGAAGACGAAGAAATTATACAATTAAACAGAAGCACTTTAATTAAAACAAGTAAAAGGACAGGGCTATAAATAAATACGGATAATATGAAATGTATGATTAGGAGTAGAAACGGCGACGATATTTGGGATGTTGAACACGTTTGAACACGTAGAAAAATTTCATTTTTCAGGTACTAAGGTAACTAGAAAAAAAACAAAAAAAAAAACGAAATCCAGGATGAAATAAAATTGTGGTTAAAGGAGTGATATTCGTGTTATTATTTAGCAGCGAAAATACGTAGTTAATGGCTACTATCTAGATATTTAAAGGTTAGGATTTATAAAATTATTATTCTACCGAATGTGATGTACGGATGTGAAATGTGGTCGCTTACTTTGAATGATTGACAACGCCTTAAGGTTTTTAAGAGTAATGCACTACGTAAAATATTTGTTCCAAAGAGAGATAAGATCACTGAGAAGTTCAGAACAGAACGCAGAATCCCGGTGCTAGTACTCTGAGTTGATATAATCGTGGCGACTCGAATTCCGAGAAAAAAAAAAATCTGGTGCGGGCAACACACGACTTTCTCTTACCTTCATTTTTAAAATCATTGAAAGAATTTTCAAATACAGTTGGAGATAAAAATACGTGAAACTATTAAAGAATTAATTGAATTGAATTTATATAGAAACATGTGTTTTATTAAAAAATCTATTATATTATTATCTAAAATAATCAGTTAGTTTTATCGGCTTTTCATCACTCTCTATTAACTTTTAAAAGCTTGTGTATAAGATAATGTTTTTTCTAAAAGCTTTGGCTTTCCAACGGTATATCATACATGTATATTTCTGTTCTTATGTTCAAAAACGAAAAATTGAATTAAAATAATATTTTTTTTTTTGTTTTCTCCTTTAGATGGGTTTCGAGTTTATTGAATTTACATATTTACCAGTTTGTTATCAGTGGTAACAAGATAATATGGTTATTTTTATTGAATAAACAAAATTAAAGGTACTTTAGAGGAAGAAAATTTAAAATATCGGCATTTAAGCCCTGTCAGACTATTTTAATCAGAATGAAACCTATATGCCGTTAAAGCCTATTATATTTTCCAACGATACAGGGAGTTTAATCAAAATCGTTAGAGCCGTTTTTTTGAAAATCGTAAAAAGGTGCAATATATATAGTATAAAGTAGATCTTCCGGCCATCCGATTTTAAAGAAAACTTTGCTATAATATCTAAGACGTTTGGTTATTTGGACTCAGGTGATCCTAAAAAGTGTATTTCCGTTGAAAAATGTAATTCGAAAATTTTCACGATCGCAATACTTTCATGGGTTTGAACGGTGATCGTAAGACGAATCCGTGAAGACAACGTTTGGTAAAAGCATCACAACTTTAACGAATTCCGTACCGAACCGAAGGAGAAATGAGCAAACATATTTTTTAGGTATTTGTTTTTCTCCGAACATAAGAATAGCAAGATTTATAATACATCGTTGGAAAACTAAAGGTTCTAGAAATTATGTTATTTTATATACAAAGTTTTGGACGGTAATGTTAAGTGAGGAATAGGGCATGAACTTATAAGTGATTATTTTACATATTAATTTTGTTATGTTATATTGTTTGATTTAAAACACATGTTTCCAACGAAACTAATTGTAATTCTTTAACAAAAAAATAAATTTTAACTTTATCTAATAGTTCTTAAAATGTTACTAACCGATGTATGTGAACATGGTATGTTGGTCTCACCAGCATTTTATTTATTTTTTATATCATTGATTGATCATCAAATTGCCAAATCCAATTTTTCACGAACACAATTTAAATCAAATAATTCTTATTTATTTTTTTCTTAAAAGAAAAAAAAAAGGGGGTAAAATTATGTGGAAAGAATATCAGGGAAAAATTGCCAACTGATCCAGTATAGGCATAGAGGAATATAATACGTGGCTTGAATCCTGGATTCAATGCTTTAATAAAAGGGGCCTATCTGTTTACTTCCTTGTATTTTTAAAAACTCATTTCCAGAAATTGGTATGTTTGAAATGACATCCCCATACCGTATGATAATAATTTTAGTCCAATGCATCTCACGTTCAAGTCACCGATTTAATCTGATTCGTGCCATATGTAGTTCTGATTATAAGATTTATCCTTGTAGATATTTATGATACAATAACAGATATATAATACAGTTTTTGAGTTATAATTACAGTTACACAATGTTATAATAATGTAACGAGTTCTTTTAGGGGCTTTCAGAATTTATTGCAGATAATTTTTATATTGATGTTAATTTTTAAATACAATTCCAATTTCATATAGAATCATTTAAGTTGCTTTATTTCCCGCGAATTAAAGAAAATATGTTTTTATTAAAGCCTACAAAATAATATAAAAATATCTCCTTTTTTATAAATAAATTCTGAGTGAATTTTTTTAATGCCAAAATTAGGAGAAATGTCTAAAAAAAATATTTTTATATTTTACGTAATGGTTTATAGTTGGAAATATATGGATAACGAAATTCTTGACCTTACAAAAAATATTTTAAGCTAAAAATGTTAATAAAAAAAATAAGATTGGTACATTGTTACACCTGAAAAGACGCCTAAATAACAAATTAATGTGTAAGAATGGCTCTGAACATATGAAAAGCAAGAACCAAAGAATTTTTTATAATATCTTTAAAAAATGTTTTGTTTTAATATGATCTCGGTCTTTTTTTTTTTTTTTTTTTCAACAACAATTTTATTGAGTAAAATTACAATCTGTCCCAATTTGGACATTAATAGTAGTGCTGAAAGATATCATTCATACAATATTTACACAGCATAAAATTACAATAAAATATATACACAATAGTCAAGAATTCACTAATACCTATATACACATACACACACTCATACACACATCACATTGAGTGGAGAATCTAGCCAGTGCTAGAACTCCAATATATTTACAAAAGGTCTCGGGGCAACTGCCGTTTCAACCTTCTAGGTGGGTTGTATGGAGGAGTGGAGCTGGATAGGGATTGAGCTAGAGGATTAGGATGATGAAATAGGATCTCGGTCTAAAAACATAAGGAGTAAAGTTTATAAAACTATTATTCTTCTGACGGTATTATACGAATGAGGAACGTTACCACTTACTTTGAAGGATGAACAACGTTATAGGGTTTTGAAAAATAAGGTACGGTGTAAAATATTGAGTCCAAAGAGAAATGAGGCCATTGGGGAGTTTAGAAGGTCGTACAACGCGGAATTGTGAACTTTTATATAATTGAATTAATGGCATCGCGGAGATTCAAGTGGGCGTGTAAAAGTGTTGGGCTCAGTGAGGAACGGATTCTGAAAAAAATGGTATCTGCTGAACTGACTGCTAGCTTAGTAGTAGTAGTAGTAGCCCAGCGGTAGGTCGAAGCGTCGATGAGAGGATTGTTTTAGGTCTGACCTCGAGGGCTTGGTTTGAAGGGGAATCATTGGACAAACCTGCGTAGGCGGTATTTGGTGGTATCGGTAACGAACCTTCGGTTTTGGTAAGCCTATTATTATTATTTTACTATGAGTGGTTTTTTGTTTTTTCGGAGATCGTCAGTAGTTGAATTGTTAAAGACCTAAAATTTAAGACAAACGTCAACGCAATAAAATGATTTCTCATTTAATTGTGATTATTTTATAGATTATATGTATAAATAAATGTTTCCTTCTTTATAATTCACAATTATCAACAGTATACTACAAACCAAAATATTTCATTATTTTACGTTACTGTTTTTTTTGTTTTTTTATGAGTGGTTTAAAAAAAATATATTTATTGATGTATACAACCGTATAATGCAATATATCTAGTAAATGTGAAACAATTTTAAAGTATCATGGTTCATATGTAGAGATACTACTCATCGGCAGCTTTGCAAAAACTATGCTAAACTAGAACATCTCGGGGCCATCTTCTTTTTAGTCTCTGAGGATTATCTGGTATTGTTGATGAAGCAAGAATTGAAACTAGTGGGTGGGAATAGAGGTTGTCATCGGGAAAATTCAGCAATATAGGGAACATTTATGTCTTTATGGATGAGTTTATTCGTTGCAAAACAAGGAGCATTGAGGATTTTTACTGTAAGGATTGGGGATAGGAAGAATTTGATGGTTTAGTGGAGTACCAAAATCTCTATTTCGTAAGTCTGTATCAGCCTTATAATAGAAATATAAATGAGCCCTTTGTAGTTAAGTGGAAGGTTTGAGCGTTTGTCCAGGGCTATAAAACAAACTGTTTTTTTTTTTAATCTTTTGTTTTATAGTCCTAAAATTTAGGCCGAAACGTAGACGCTATTAAATGAAGTTTCCACTTAATTAAGTGTTCATTTGACTGCATCCTGAACTAACTTCTCCCCTATATATACACACAGTCAACTATTCTCACTTCACAATAAGTATTTTAAATCAGAAGCTCACGCTACCATCTTCTTATCAGACGCCTGGAAGGAATGCCAGAAACCAAACAGTTAGCAACGATTGAAACTATCACTTTATCGTAAAAGGGTTGGTACCTGGTTTAGTGTACGATATATTAAGGCCTCTATAGGTGAGTTTATTGTAATAAAGTAGGAAGCGTTGAAGATTTTAGATAGTAAGGATTGGATACGGTTAAAATTTGATTTAGTAGAGACCCACAGCTGTATTCCGTTGACATTTCTTATAGATGAAAGACATCCTGGGGATCACCTGTAATGTAGTGTCAAGCTTCTATATAGATGGTCCTAGGATTTTTAAAGGGTGTATATAATCCTTGGTTGTACTGTCCTTCGGAGGAGATGTAAAATGGTGGTCTGAAACCTGTGTGCTGCTATAAATTTAGAACTCTCGCTGTAGCACCGTCCGACTAGCCAGTATAAGTCCGAGTAGCATATGTGAAGCTAAATGAATGAACGTAAGGCATCTTGAAAATGATATCTTAATGGGTTTAACTGCTATGCAGAATATTGCAAAAAATAAATTGACTATTATGTATATATTTTTGTGACAAAAAGATGTTTAAATTTATGAAGGAAGAAGAGGTGTCCTGAATATCCATTTGAATATAGATATACGTCAGGAAGAATAATAGAAGTCAGAATAGGAAGAGTCTGTCAAGTCCGTCACATGTTCTGCCTGCCTTGCTTCAGTCAGTCAATATACTGCTGTCTGCTATATTCGTCTTTTACATTTATTTTAGCTTCTAAATGGTGTTTTATATAGTTTTTTTTTTAATTTTTACTTTCACTTACCAATATATGAAATGTATAGTAAGGGAAAGCATTGCGATCGCGAAACTTTTCGATTTCCAATTTTCAACGGAAACACACGTTTTAGGGTCACCAGGCATAAGGCAGGCATACTTCAGTCAGTCAATATACTACTGTATGCTATATTCGTCTTTTACATTTATATTAGCTTCAAAATGGTGTTTTATATAGTTTTCTTTAAATTTTTCTATCACTTACCTATATACGAAAGGGCAAGTATTGCGATCCCGAAAATTTTCGAACTCCTGTTTTCAACGGAAATACACGTTTTACGGTCCCTTGAGTTTAAATAACCTAGGTCTGTTGTCTATGTGGTGAGTCTAACACGAAAACGATAAGTAGTATAAAACTGAAATTTTATATTTTAAGGGCGTTTATGCCTGAGATGTTACTGCAACTTTTCCATCAAAGTCATCCAAGCAGAAGAGCCTACCTTATTCTATGCATTCTCCTTTTTTACGAGTTTCTCAAAAACGGCTCTAACGAATTTGATTAAACTCCATATATCGAAGTAAAATTAGATGGACTTTCATATCGTGTATGTTTCATTCTGATTGATATAGTCTCACAGGGCTTAAATGCCGATGTTTTAAAATTTCTTCCACCTTTAATTAGATTTTATAAAATTTACCATATCATCTGATAAGCATTGATAATTGTTTACTTTTACAACATTTTTTGATTAAGGGAACAATTTATCGTGTCCAAGAGAATATTTCGCACTGAACGACATATGTTGCAATAAAATAAAACTGATTATAATATAAAATTGTTTGCTTATATATTTAACATCGCTGTTATGCTACCATCTATTACACTTTTTATGTATTACCTCTGTTTGAGTTAAACCCTGGCGATGACTTGTAATCGTAAAGAAATATTCTCACACGTACTGTATCATAGTTTTTTTTATTACTATCGCTCCTATTTTGTCGATTATTTTAAAAAACTTTGCCTCTTTATCATTTTTTTAAAAATTCGTAGATTTAATCTTATTTTGAAATAATATAAATAAAATACCATCATATGGAATAAATATATCATTTGACTGATAAAAATCCTTAATAGTAGTTAAATAGCATTATTTACTAAATTTTATTAAACCTTGAAAAAAATATATAAAATTGCAAATATAAATATTAATTGTCCTGTTTTCACGATGATTGTGCCTTAAAATGTTTTTAAGGTGGTAGTAAGTCGTTTTTAATTTGTACTAAATTAAATTTTCCCGCGTTTTTCCGACCACGTGGATCGGACTGATGTTTCGCAGGCTTTCCCTGCTACCTAGCGGTAATACACAGCACTACAGTGCAGAGCACCCTGTTGGAATTATTTGCAAACACTGAGTTCACAAGACTGCCGCTAGGTAGCACTCAATGTACCATCTCTTAAGTCATATTTCCAAATTTTAAAAAGTAATTACCAGACCAGACCAGAGAGTTACCAAACTATAATCTGTATATAAATAAATACTATGCTTATAACATACATTTATATTATTTCATGTGATAAGAACTGATGAATTATATTAAAACTATTATTTATTTGTAGATTATAATTCATAAACAAACTTGTTTTTAACTAATTTAAACGATGAATATTATTTATTTTCAAATTTAGTAAATATTTTAAATAAGATTGAGTAATTTACTTTTTGATATAATTTTACTGCAATTAGTTCAGGGTTTCGCTAACAGATAGCAGCACGACCTTTATACATGTATCATTAACGATTCGAATTAAATTAATTCGTGTTAAATTATCATGAAATATGTTGTGGCATATTTAAAAGTATTTAAAAATTTACAATAATTACAATGCCATACTATCGTATATTTAAATATATTTGATATATCATTGGACATGAAATAGTCGTTTTCAATTTAAACAAATATTCCTTTCATTTAAACAGTTTTGGTATATAAATAAACACTTTCAATAAAATATTTGTTTTTCTTTATTTAGCTGTTTTTTAAAATAATTATGGTTAGTAAAATAGAACTTAACTATTTGTGAATTAAACGAAACAGGGCAACGGTTTTTTTTTTAAAATAATTAATTTAGAAAATATTGTTTTATGAATTATAACAAAAGTGTATATTTATTCCTATCGACACCATATTACTATTAAAACAATGACCATTCTCATAATTACATTGTTAAATATCTGGTGGCCGCAACACACGACTTCTACTTACCACGACTGTTAAAATCAATTTAAAAACAATTAAATATACTTCAATTTGGAAAATATTTTAATAAACCTTGTATTCGTTTTCGTTGGAAACATACGATTTAGATTAAATAATATAACTATATTCAATTGTTAATCAGTAATTAGTTAGTGTATTCCCTATTCGTCACTTTATATTACCTTTTATAACTTTGTGATTCAGATAATATTTTTTCTAAAGTATATTCCTTCCAACGGCATAATATACGTCTATGTTAGTGTTCTTATCAAAAAACAAAAATTACATAAAAAAAATATTGGTGTTCTTTTATGCTTTAGTTGGTCATCAAATTCGTCCAACTAGAATATTTAGCCGTTCTTAATCAATGTCATGATGATATTAAAGCGTAATAAATTTTACCTTAATATATTGAGTTTAATCAAAATCGTTAGAGCGGTTCTTGAGAAAATCTTAAAAAGATGCAAAATGCATGGTATAAAGTGGCTCTTCTGGTTAGCCGATTATGAAGAAAAACTTGCTGGAACATCTCAGGCGTATAGTTGTCTTAAATATGAAATTTCAGTTTCGTACGACTTTTCGTTTTTGCGCTAGACCACACACAGACCAAAAATGTTTTCGGAAATTGGTCATTTGGACTCAGGGAACCCTTAAACGTGTATTTCTGTCCTAAACTGGAATTTGAAAATTTTCACGATCGCAAAACCTTTTCTTACTATATATTTCATAAATAGGTAAGTGACAATAACAATAATAGAGATATCCCAAACGATCTAGCTTTACTATATTTTTTCAAGATTTGATTTGATTTTTCTTTATTTAATTAAGTTGAGCATCATTTTGTAAATAAAATGTATCTCTCTGTTCAGAAGCTTAAACCAAGTATATAGATTTAATTTCAAACAATCAGGAAAATATTTGTTTAATACACATTTTACTAATATAGAGAATATGATAGATTCTGATTTCACATGATTATTTAGTTATAATGTACTTCCAGCCTTCAATACAATGCACTCGGAACAATATGCTACCATATAGCTATAGGAAAGTTTAAATTTAATAATTATGGACGGAAGGGTATTTTGAGGGTATTAGCATTGTTGAAGCGGTTGTAATCCACTCGAAGGGCATCGGATTATATTAGTGGTAGCCCTTCAAGGGAATATGTTTATTCTGATAATAATTAGCCCTAAATCAGGATTAGTGAAAATCACCTTGTGCTAATGCTGTCAGTAAACGAGGAAATCGTTATAGAATGGGCCTGTCGGAAAACCAGCCATGTACGCTTATTATTAATATCTGATTTTCTGAGTTGGGGAAATTTAAGGAAAAGTTATCACTTTTTGCTATATTTCTGTGTTTTTCAAAACCTTTTTTATTACACCTAACATCCGGTAGAATGTATCAAATAGATTGTATAGGAGGGTCAGATTTTTTTTTTTGTTATTCTTATCTTTATATTTTTTCTATTTGTATTAGGTTGTATCACATGAAATGTCCGTTTTTATAGTTTCTGAAATACAAAAAGAATTTTGCAGGTCTCTGTTGTTTTCTTCCGAATGTTTACATATTTAAAGTAAACAGTTACTGATCATCTACCTTTGTATTATAAAGGTAGGTAGTATAAAGGATAGACAGTAGATAGTATAAAGGTAGATAGTATAAAGTATAAAGGTAGGTAGTATAAAGGACTTTTCGTTTACGCTCTGGAGGTAACAGACACACAGTCCTTTTTGCCAGAAGTGGTTATTTGGACATAGAAGACCCTAAAACGTGTATTTCCGTTGAAAACTGGAATTAGAAAATTTTCACGACCGCAACACTTCCCCTTAATATGTTTGTCATATATTAATTTGATAAACAACTGATAGAGAGAACTGAAACAATATTTTTTAAATCCAATTTTTTGTTTTTGATCGCAAGAACAGTAATATAGATGTATAAAAACCTGTTGGAAAGCTAAAAAATTTAGAAAGAATATTATAAGATAATATAAATACATAAATAAATATACAGCTAAATATGTACGTTGTATGAATTTGAAAAACAATTATAGGAGAAAACTGAAAAGATATTTTTTTTTTTTTTGGCATTTTTTTGGTTTGAACATAACAACAGTAATATACATGTAGAATATACCGTTGGAAAGCTAAAGATTTTAGAAAAAATATTATCTTATACACAAGCTTGTTAAAGTTAATGAACAGTGGTGAAATGTCGATAAAACTAAGTGATTGTTTTAGATAATAATATAATAGATTTTTAATTTTATGTTTTTTATTTATTTAACGTCACTTTATGCTACGATGGCTAATCGGACGATGCTACAGTGGTAGTCCTAAATTTTGCCTCTCCAGGTTTTATTAGGATAGGGATATTTAACGAGTACCTGACATCGCACAGGCTCGGGACCACCTTTTAACGTCCCCTCCGAAGGACGGCGTAACTAAGGATTTTTTACTCCCATTAAAAAATCCTAGGACCACCTGCGGATTTGAACCCGTCACCTTTGGCATGGGAGGCTGTTACGCTAGCCACCCAGCTACAATTGATCCCGAAATTCAATTTTATTAATTCTTTCACTCATTTTTATCTCTAACTGTATTTGAAAATTCTTTAATCTATTTAAAAAACGGAGGTAAGTGAAAGTCGTGTGTTGCCCGCATTAGATTTTTCCTCTTGTTTTTCATTAAAAAAAAAAAAAAAAAAAAAAAAAAAGCTGTTGACTGAATTGCTTTTGAGCCGTATAGAAATATCAATATTAGCTATCCTGTATCGGAGCCTGCGAGCCGAAGGGTGATGAGCTGTTTGAGCGCTGATTAAGTGCCTGGCCCCCGACATTATCGCCTGTCAATAAAATTTGCCGAGAACAAGTTTGGACAGGCGGGCCTGTGTTGGCTGTGCTAGGCAGGGTTAACATTCGCCACCTCTTCCCTGGTTTCCGCCCCAGATAATCCTCCCGAACAGCATAACCTTTAATATGGTTGGTATAGGAACCGGGTGGGGAGTCATAATTAAAAAAAAATTCATAAATCCTAGCTTATATTGATATATGAATATCACTCAAGAAACGAATCAGTATTCTCATCAATATTTTTCTAAAAATATTTATTTATTGAGATATATTGCATTTAGTTTCAAAATGAACAATAGTAATAGCGATATAAGACCACATTCATTCAATATATACAGAAAATAATGATAAAGTCAAATTATATAAAATAGAAAATAAATAAATGCATATATAAGTCGAGGTATGGTCATTAGTATTGGACAAGAGAGGGTATCAGAAGGCCTCGACAATTGCGTGTTCATGCAAGGAAGAGAGTAAGATGGAGATGATGCTCGCCGTGGTAGAAGTATGTACCGCAGCACCTGGTATAAGTTTACGCTGCCTGGTAGGGGTGAACCCGCAGCTACCAATTAGCAGAGGGAACTGGCTAGGAAGGAAACACCCCGTGCGGTAGTAGCACAACAGTATTGACGGTTAGAAGACCCCATAGGTGAACATGTGTAGAAGCCATGCACCCCATCCTATGAAGGGGATAGGAAGGGTGAAGGAGAGAAGGTATATGAAGGATGTTAAATAAAGATAGACCACATTATGATACAAAGGTAGTGATACTCTGACCTAGGGAGATACCACCTGGGTGATCTGCAGAGCTGAGCCGACTCTTGGGGATGTTAGTCATCCATATTAATAATTGACGGTGAGAGCTTTCCTACCAGATTGGTGTCTTGGCCCTTGGTCAAATTACCATGACTGGTTTATTTATACTCATATAACAGTTAGATGAAAGTATGGATAAAAGTATTTAAAAAGGCATTATTTAGTTACAATATTCAAATTTATTTGAATATAGTGTTTTCTTTAATTCGGCCGGTGACCCAGGTAGCCGCTGCTAGCGCTATCTGTGAGCTAGCGTGTGAAGCATCCACTACATATATACAATAAAATAATAATAAATAAAAAAAATAAAAACAACAACCTATGATTAAGATAAATATAAAGTCGGCAAATAAATAAACATCTTTGTAAATTAAGAAGCGACACTTTCTAAAAAAAATTGATTGAATTAAGATTCTCCTCTAAATTGTAAAATCCATCCCATCTCTATACAGAGAACATTAACTCGAAACGGTGGAGTGCATTACTTGGGAAGAGTCCTTCACAGTAGGATAAAAAGATATAGAAGGGAAATAGCTCTGTTTGTGGGATAGCAATATTTTATACTTTTTAGGGAAGGTTAAATTTACTTTAAATGTAGCATTGTCCGATAAGCTACAGTACATGAAGTGACGTTGTATTAATAAAAAAAAACGCTTACTAATGTATTTGTAACGGAGAAGAATGATTAAAGAAAACTTATTTTCTTAGTTGAATGTTTTCTGTAAATTATTAACATAATCATATTTACTATTAGATTATATAGTTTATTATTTTTATTATATTGTTAACCTGGCACTTAACTGAGTTCAATTATTTGTAAGCTTTGTTTTTATATAGTATGAAATTATATACATTTATTTTTATGTAATGCGACTTTAAATTTCCTTATTCTCTAAATATTATTTGAATGTAATTTCAAAGCATCATTATTGTCGATATTGAAACAAATCTAAATGTATTTGAATAAAAATTATTTTAAAAAAAAAATAAAAAAAATAATGGCTTACAGTCTATGCAAGTTTTTAGCATCGTCCCAGTAGCATTATGTCACTGCCCTCTAAAATCCGTGAAAAACTGTAGATCTCACAGTGAGGGGAGAAATGGGTTAAAATTCGTGAGAGCGAGTTATTATGAGAGTTCAAGAAAGTGGCGAGAGAAGATAAAGGCATACTTTTAAAAAAAAATTAAAATAATAACACCGAATATTATTATTTTTTTTTATCCTATGATATCATAAAATATTATTTTTTAAAATAATAAAAAAAAAATACTAAATGATGATGTTTTATAAATATATACACACCATTTTTTTTTTTTTTTTTTTAAGTAGAAACTCCAAAAATGATTAAACATTATTTGTAATACAGTTTAAAAAAATATATGATGTTTCATAGGAAATGCGGTAATTGAATATTAATTAAGTATCAAAGAGTGTATGATAATTCACAATCACCAAGTCTCACGAATTTCCAACTACCTGTTCTCTCTTAGTGTATTGCAAAACTAAAAAGAGGGCAAGCTTGGAGCACATAGTTAACAAAAAAGGCGCTAGATACCGCTGGTGACAATTTTACACAGGTTTTAGGCATTAGTATAAAGTGACATTAAATCATTGAATAAACTTAATGGCGGATTAAAATATACTAAAAAGAACATGGCAGGAGTATAAAACGAAAGTTAGAATGAACATATGAAAATAACAATGATCAGTAAAGTTTCTATAGATAACTTTTTTTTTTCTTTAAGCATATTACAATAAATATTTTCACAATGTTTAAAAAACATCGATAAAACTATGATATTTCGGACCGTCAGTCCGGAGCCGAACTGTTCAATTTTACAAATTCTATAACAGCCAAAGATAGGTCACTCACTGATTCTACCATAATTTCACCATACTCGAAACCTAAAAATAATAAAATAACTATTAGTAAATATTATATACTAGCTGTTTCTCACGACTTCGTTGGCGTCAATTTCTGTTATTAGGAACTAGTAGTTGCTGAGCTTAGCGCGTCCAAACAATCACTCCAGCTTTATAATATTAGTATAGATTAGATAAATTTTAATCATTATTAAATTATTTTATGTTTATAAAGCCATACTATTTTACAATAATTTTACACTGGATTCCAGTTATTCCCATTAGGATAGCTTAACATTTTTTCAACGCTCAGACACTTATTTCAAAAACAAATTTTTTTTTTATTACACTTCGATGATATCACATTTTTGTTTGAAAAAATAATATACGATAAAGTTTCTATAAAAATATAATTTCTAATTTATTTATTCGCCTCTAATATGTTATTAAATATACTTCTAAATAAAAAGTAGAAAACATATTAATACTAGCTATTGAAAATTATTCAGGTGAAAGGGTAGAGCAATTTGAAATTTATAAGTTAATGTTTCAAACACTGTATATAAATTTTAAAATTGAGTACTAAGGCTTTTCCAGTGGTCAAGCAATGAATGTAACGAAATTCTCCCCCAGCGAACCCTTTCCATAATGGGAGCCTCCACAATGTGCTAGGGACCTAGAAGCGATTTCATTATCTACTTGCATGAATGCAAACGTACGGGTGCCGCATTTGACACGCATGGTCGCCGCCACGGAAGGCTTCTTCTGATTCCAGCATTCGAATCCGATAGATGGGCTTCGTCGAGCATAGCTGGATTCCACTTGAGGGGGTGCTCTTTCTAACCGCATAAGGCATACCGTATTCCGAAGTGGTGATTTCAGGAATAAATTTCCAATCCGCAGAAATAAATCTACTTTTAATCTAAAATTCAAAAACTTACTACTGAGAAACTATCTATATTATTTTGATTTATTAATTTAAAGGATTAGATGGTTCGGGTAGCCATAAAAAAAAAAAAAAAAAAAGAGAAAACCGTGAAAACTATTTATTAGCCAACATTTCGACCCACGATGAGGGTCTTCATCACGATTTCTAAGCAAGGGTTAGGAAGCATCTACAATTGCTTAACGTAGTGCTATGTTTTTGACAGGCTGCTTTTCTAAGGCAGCGGTAACTTCAAAAACTAGCTTATTTGATATATTTGATGTAGATATAGACTAATATTTAATGAAATCATTGGATTTCCTTTCCAAAGGTTTCGTATTTACCAATCCCAGTAGGTGGCATGCAGAGTAAGATTAAATTAGACATGTTTTACTAACTGACATTATTATTTAAAACAACTTAACACATATACAATATAATTAGAGTATGCCTGAGAATACTGAGGGACATTATAGTTACACTTGTCATACAATATTACATAACAGAGAAATACCTTTAAATACTTTCTCGGCTGGCGAAGGTGGAATCAATCTTAGTCGTCACCCCTTCTAGGCTCTCAGATCTCCAGCTGCTCTCTCTGACCCCCAGACGGACATCTCTTCTTCTAGATGGAACCCGACTCACATCTTTTTGAGGATGGAATAAGACTGCCTCTTCTTGAGGATAGAACTTGACTGCCTCTTCGGATCTTCTCTCTCATCCTCGTCACCTTGGGTGGGGCTGATACAGGAAGTGCCCCGGTTGGTGGTCCAGCCTTTGTAGAAACCCCTTTTAAGAAATATTTCTAATTTATTTAAGGCGGCGTTATAAACCTTTGTGATATTATTCTTATCTTTTCACCACTCTAAATATTCTTGTCAGCCGCCGCTGGGGGAAACTACCAGGGGTCTCTGGTATCGCGGTGGGGCCCATACCGATGGGAAATCTAGGGGTCTAGGTAAACACCTTTTGAACTTTTGCCACCCCAAGTTTATAAAGACGTATCAATATATATTTAATTAATATAATTGCTATCTAATGATGAATTTGCACCCATCAGTATTCTCAATACATTACAGTAGGTACGAGTTGGGAGCCTTGATGGAGACCCGCAACATGGACCGGAAAGCTGGTTAACGTTTTTAAAACTATTTAAATCTAAAACTATATTGTCTCTAACTATAAAATAATTTCGTAGTGTTTTTCAATATTTCAATTTTATCCTATCTGTGATTATAAAATGCTTTTATACATCATTTTCAACCGAGATTCCTTATCTATAAGCGGCATTTCTTGCTCAAACAGAAGAAATAATTTATTTTCGTCATTTCATGATGTTTTATTTCCGAAACGGAAAATCTACGGCACAGAAGGTTAACCGAACTCGCTGTGTTTATAGCGATGATGTCTTAGAAGAAAGCTAAGTCCGTAAGTGGTTTGCTTGATTCAAAGACAGTGAAAGACGCAAAGCGCTTGGACGCCCTTCAACTGTTGATGATGACCAAATTGAAGGATTGGTCATAGACAACTCTCACCCTATGACAGGGGATATCGCATATGTAATTGATTAAAAATATTTACAAGACTCAAAGTTTTTATTAAAATTAAAAAAAAAAAAAACGCCTCGAACTTACTTCACAACCTAATACATTTCCTCACATGTCTGATTTTTTTTTTTTTTTTTTTTTTAATTTTAGTATATTATGTAAGAAAATATTAATATTCATTAAATATTGTATCGCTAAACCCTTGAAGATCCTTGGGTTCAGTACATTTTTATAAAGATCAGTACTCTTTCTAGACCAACGATGATTTCAAAGATGCTTTTAAACGGTCCGTTATGTAGTAATAATAAAAAAATATAATTATAATAATATTATTATTATTTGAATATTTGGAGGGGTCAACTGTTTGGTGAAACATAGGGATTTGCTCTTGCTATACAGAATCAAGTTGTTGCAACAAGAGCATACAGGAGGCACATAATGAAGGATAATGCAATAGATAAATGTCGCCTTTGTTCCAAGATCCATAAGTCTATTCAACAAACAAATATTTGCGAGACTTTGGCTGGGACAGACTATTTGACAAGACATAATAATGTTGCTAAGATATACCATCAAGTTTGTGAAGAGCTCTGGGATTGTTAGGCGGTGAAGGGATACCCTACTATCGGTATGCCCCTGGGAAACTCATGGAAAATAAAGAGGTAAAAGTTTATTGGGATGAACAAATTATCACCGACCACAGAGTTCTGCATAATAGTCCAGATATTTTGGTGTTGGATAAAACTAACAAAATGGCTAAAATCATTGATATTGCTGTCCTAAGTGACACTAATTTGTTAAGCACTTGAGCTGAAAAAATCCGAAAATATCAAGAACTCGTTCTGGAACTAAAATCACATTACCACCTAGAAAAAGTAACAACAACTCCAATTGTTCCCTCTTCGAATGGTCTAATCCTAAAAAGCACCAGAGAGGGCACAGAAGAGCTTGGCCTAGACCTGAAGAATCTAAAATTAGCGTAGAAAGCAGTTCTGCTGGACACCTGCAGAATTGTGAGAAAAGTTTTATAAGTAAAAATTCTACTTTCCCTTGACTTTTATCCGGGAGGTGGATGATGTTCCAGTTATCTGAGAGGAAAAAACAATAATTATAATAATACTAGTTATATAAAGTAATATAATCCTTCACCTGTTGATGGCTAAATTTATTTTTTTTATAACATATTTATTGATATCTACAACTGAATTACAAAAAATACATCAAGTAAATGTGATAATAAAATAGAAAAATGTCATGAATTGCATGTAGAGACACTACCCAGTGGCAGCACTCTAAAAATATTTTAAACTAGAAGGTCTCGTGGCCATCTTCTTTTCAGACGCCTCGGAGGATTGTCAGGGATCGAAGAGGAAGCAAGGATTGAAACTAATGGATTGGAGTGGGAATGGAGTTTATCATGGAAGGAACGGTACCTGGTTCGGGCTAAGTCAGCAACATGTGGAATATTAAGGTCTTTATGAATGAGTTTGTTTGTGACAAAATAAGGAGAATTGAGGATTTCCCGAAGGATTTTGGATTGTAAGGATTGGATACGGGAAGAATTCGATGGTTTAATAGAGCCCCATAGCTCTACTCCGTAGGTCCATATCGGTGTTATGATGGTAATATAGATGAGCCTTTTGTAGTAAAGTGAAAGGTTTGAGCGTTTGTCCAGTAAGTGTTGAAGTAGTCGGAAACGTGGGGCAGTTTCTTGTCGTTTTAGTCTTGTATGAGGATTCCAAGTAAGACGTTTGTCCAGATGGAGTCCCAGGTATCGGATCTGTTCAACAGGGACTAGAGGAGAGTTATTAAAGGATACTGAAGGGCAGGAAGTCATAGGTTTACGACGAAGGGTAAAAGTAATTTGGTGGGATTTGTTGGAATTAATTTTTATCCTCCAATTCTGACACCATACTTCTAGGTCTCGGATGTGGGATTGGAGAATGTGGGAGGCAGTAACTGGATCATTATCTACTGATAGCACACTCGTGTCTTCAGCATAAGTAGAAAGGAAAGTGTTAGGATGGCTTGGGATGTCAGCTGTATAGACTGACTAAATTAAAAAAAAAATACGTGAAAGATGGCAACAAGTAACAGATCAAAATGGGTCATATGAATTAAAGGCATTATTTATTGAAATCTCTTGTAATAAAACCCTACAAACTTATTCTACAACACCATACTTAATGTGGAAATTATTGAATCATTGGTCAATTGGAATTCTAATACTAAATGCATATATTGCATTGCATAAATAAATTCATAAATTCTAATTAAGTGGACTTATTTCATATTTTGTCAAGAGGAAATAAATGTTAGTAAAGCATTTTGAAAAATATGGACAAGCTTCGCAATAGGATACCTGTTGCCACGGACATTATTCTCGGCAAATACCGACTGGAATAAGTAACGGGGGTGGGTAGGGGGAGCAGAAGATGGTAGCAGAGTCTTTTATAGCGGGGCTATTGTTAACAAGATCCAACCGGAAGCCATTACCTCTTCCTCTCTCCAATGATTTATGACGTCACGGCATCACAATCAGCTTTTTCTTCCCCTTTTTGTAGATAGATAACTCCTTAATGTATACCCCTCTCTCAATTAGGCGATACCCGCTATCCGATACCGATAGCGGCTTCCGATAAAGAGTGTACCGTTTTGTTAAGTCCGTCATCCGGCTACCTGATTTATGAAGGCTTTGTGAAAGGCTTGCACTTATTTAGTAATAATCGGATTTAAAAAAAAAAAAAAAAAAAAAAAATGGAAGTTTTTCCCCTTTGGATTGATGGTTTATAATATCCCGAAAAAAGAAACCAAAATCATCAAGAAACTAATCTTGATTAATAGAGCGGCGTTAATATTTTTCGAAGGTCGATCCATTCGAAACCTGACCAAGACGCTAAATATTTTTAAACTGAAAACTTCTTTAGGCGCGTTATGAGATTTTCGGCAGTGGTAATAGCTTTGATTTCGAAACCATGGTAAAGTCACCAATATGCTTTAGACTGGCGCATGCGCTCTCTGTATACCTGCCTATTAGAGATAGGATAACGATATCAATTTCTGTGAAGGATATCGATACCGGTGTAATGTCAGCACAAAAATGTCGATATTATAATACTTTATTTCAGTATTTAATATAATTAAAATCAGTTGGAAATGAAATAAGTAAAGATATGGAAGATAAACTATGTCTTAGAACTTACCTTTTACTGTATATAAAGTTAATATAAAGAATGCCTTAATTCTCTTGATTCTAGAATATTTGTAAATATTTTTAAAACAAAAACGTCACATAAAAAAATACGAAGCAAAATCATGATGATCTTACTGCCAATATTTAATCGTAGTAAAGCGAAATCGAAAAGAATATCTTAATCATATATGCTTAGAAACATGACATTTAAAAATTAAGTTGATTTTAATAATATTGATTTCAATTAAGAAACAACTGTAAAGCTTATTCCTCGATAACTGAATTTCCTTGATACAAATGGCAGTTCTATAAAGAAAAATGTGAGCTTTGAAGTGAAACAAAATCTGAAAACGAACTTTTCACTTGATCATCATTTTCAAAAAGTTTTCCTTTGACGAAGTTGTTTAAATTCCTGAACAGGTAGTAATCTGTTGGAGACAAGTCGGGAGAATATGGTGGGTGCGGAAGAACTTCGTAGCCCAGTTCTTTCAATTTTTGCACGGTATGTTTTGAATCATGGGGTCTTGCTGCCGCTCAGTGAGATCATGAGGTACCCATGTATCGAGCTTTTTTACTTTCCCAATACACTTGAAATGTCTGGAAAACGGTAGATACACTTGCATTTAGTTGTGCTGAGAGTCCTTTAACTGTTTGGTAGGGTTTTCCTTCTACTGTATGTTTGAGGACATCGTTGTCTATTACGGACGGAGGACTTCCTCGGGACAAGTTTTCCAAGTCGGTATCAACAGCTGAAACTTAGCAAACCAAAGGCGAATGGTCCTTTTATTAACACTTCCTTCCCCAAAATATTTCTAGCGGCCTCAGCTGCTGAATGGCCGAGTTTAAACTCGTACAAAAATATTACTCGAAAATCGCGTGTTCCCATGTTCATATTTTGAGGTATACTAAAAAGTGGGTAATTGATTGGGAAGCTAATGTTTATAATACAAAGGTAGAGGATTAGTAACTGTTTACTTTAAATATGTAAACATTTGGAAGAAAACAGCAGAGACCTGCAAAATCCTTTATGTATTTCAGAAACTATAAAAATGGACATTCATGTGAAACAACCCAATACTTTACTTTTAGCGTTAAAGCCATTTTAAGTCAGGTCTCTCGTAACTTTGTAGTTATCAAATAAATTTTTAAAAATAAATAACAATATAATAAAGATCTGCTTTATGTATTTCGTTATCATAGTATATTTTCTGAATCAATATTTTTAGAACGACGTTATTATTTTATTTAACGGTTCAGATCAAGCCGTTCAACGCTTTTTATTTTCATTATTATTTAAACACTTATTTTCTACACTTTTTTAAATATAAACCGTATACAAAATATTTGTATTGCAAATATTTGCAATTTTAAGTCAGGTAAAAACATTTTTATGGAACTTTTTCTCTATCTCTGTTAACTGGTAACTTTGTAGATAAAAAAAATAAAATAAAAATAATAATAGCAATATAATAAAGATCTGCTTTATGTTTTTGTTTTCGCAACAAATTATCTAAATTTTTAAGAAAGCAGTTAAAAAAAAAATATAAAAAATTAGTAGAAAAACGAGACTTTTAGGTAATTCATAAATTTATCACCCTAAATTTAGGTAAGCTGTTGTGCTAACGAAAAATGTGAAGCTGATCCTTATTATGTGGTGGGTTTTTGTTTTGATTTGCTATCTAAATTGTTTGAATTAGAGAGGAAACGCTAATAATATTAACTAAAAAACTATTTTATCCACAGTTTTACAATAAGGAAAGAATAGAGAATAACTGGCAATATAATCCTGTAAATCAGAAATGTTGAACGGCAAAAATAACGAAAATCGGCCGATTTTAAATGGATTGACCTATATAGATATTTTTTTAATTTGTTTACGTATATGATGTGATACCATACAATAAGCATACAATTCTATGCCGAAATAGACCGACAGTCTATCCATTAAGAACACAAACATTCTCATGAAAAAAAAAACTGCCCCATTTCATATATATGTATATATATAGTTTTTTAAGGGTTCGGAAGTTTAGTTAGTAAACAACAAATTACAATACAAATACAAATAACAAAATACAATTGTGTTGTATTCATGGATATGAAAACAATAAATTCTCCTAACGTTAGCTAAATATTATTGTACATTCATTGACTGAAATTATGGACACATAAAGAACATGAAATCATTTGACTCCCCCTCTATAGGAAGACATATGCAAGGATTTTTTACTCTCTTCGGAAAATTCGAGGGCCATTACCAGGGGTCAAACCAGTGACCTTGGGCATAGGAGGATGTTATGCTAGCCACTACAACACAGATGATTAGGTATTTGGCAAATTTTCTAACGAATAAATCACTTCTCCCTGACTAAGGATTATTAATACATTTTTCATTAAATAATTATTCAATGTGCTACAGATACCAAACCAGCGCTGAATGTAGGTATACATTTTAGAGCAAAACGTTGGCAAAAAATATAATAAATTTAAATGATAGATTGTAAGAAAAAAAGGAAAGGGAGAAAAGGAAAGAAAGAGTCTGTTCTCTGACTGATAGGAAGTGTGTGGCGAAAAATTGGAAAAGATAGACGAGGGTAAACCAGGATTCAATACTTTATAAGAACAAGGGCCATGCAAACAGCTGATACCGCCGGGATCACACTCAACCTCCAGTTCTTTTTTTTTTTTAGTTTTTTTCTAAATCCAAGCAAGGGTAAGGCACCCACTTTAGGGGAGCTTTATGTTTCCCAAGGGAATCGTGTGCCTTACACTGAAACCAATCCCCATTCTATTAATTGATTGGCAACTAATATTAATTATGAACAATTCATTGCCTATTCTAAGTAAGAAAAACGTTTATAATAGTTCAAAAAAAAGTTTAATTCAAGAATTATATATAATATAAAAATAGAATCAATGAAATGAAATGAAAAAACTTCTTTATTATCCTGGGACTAAAGTCCCTTAAGAATAAAATAACATACATAATTGATGACCGGAACAGTATGACCACACTGGAACAGTGTGGTCATGGCTTAGAATAACAATATACTAAACTAAAAAATAATTAAGGTAGTAATATATGTACATCTTTACAAGTCAGACTTTCAGAATAAGAAAAACAAAAAAAACAGAAATAGCTAGTTCATCAATGATATTAATATTAATATCAATAATCTCCTAACGGCTATATCACTTTCAATACACCAATTTTCGAAAAATCGACCAAGTTGAACACCGTTGGACTAGTTAGTACACTTGGATGGATGACCATCTTTTGAAAATTTAGTGTTGTAATACAAAATAAAAAATAATACCTCATGATCTCACTGAGCGGCAGCAAGACCCCATGTTTCAAAACATACCGTGCAAAAATTGAAAGAACTGGGCTACGAAGTTCTTCCGCACCCAACATATTCTCCCGACTTGTCTCCAACAGATCACCACCTGTTCAGGAATTTAAACAACTTCGTCAAAGGAAAACTTTTTGAAAATGATGATCAAGTGAAAAGTGCCTTTTCAGATTTTGTTTCACTTCAAAGCTCAGAGTTTTTCAGTTCGGGGATAAAAAAGTTGGTGTCACGTTGGGAAAAATGTGTAGAAAAACAAGGTAAATACTTCGAATAACATTATCTTGTTTTGATATCGTATTTTTAATAAAAATCCTTTACCTTGAAAACTGACATTTCATGGGACACAACCCAATAGTTGAACCTGGTTGAATACTGACAATCCGTTTTTGAGAAAAATAACGATACAGAGTTTTAATCTTTATTTTCTTTTCACGATACACACAATCACACCCTGTGTACCTGGAGACGCAACAGGACTAAGACAAGGCGACGGGAAGACGAGTGAAGGTTAGGAAGATACCCTGATTATTCCGCACGTGGGCTAAAAGCAGGGCGGGCTAAGGCGGTTGGTACGTGATGCGAACCCCTATCGGATCCTACCCTCGATACATATTTATACCCAGCCTGATTTATCAATCCAGACCCCTAATATAGTACTGTCTTAAAATTTATAATAACTTGCCGTATTTATTGCCAAGGTCAGTGTATTTATTATTGTACATGGAAACTCAAGAAGGTATAGAAAAAACTAGAGTTAAAAAGTCAACTTACAAAATCAGTCTCTAATACTTTTTAAATATAGCGTGCTGACCAATAATTATAAGATAATTAGTATGATTTCGAGCTATGAGAATTATACCATTCATTCATAACCATAAACCATTCATTCATTATGGACATAAAAATAAAAAATCTGTTGCGGGCAACACACGACTTTCACTTACCTCCATTTTTAAAATCATTGAAAGAATTTTCATATACAGTTAGAAATAAAATAAAAAAAATATACGTAAAGCTATTAAAAATCAAATAAATTGAATTTCTAGGAAACATGTGTTTTATTAAAAAATCTACTATATTATTATCTAAAAGAATAACTTAGTTTTATCGGCTTTTTATCACTATCTGTTAACTTTTAAAAGCTTGAGTATAAGATACTATTTTTTTCTAAAATCTTTAGCTTTCCAACGTTATATCATACATGTATATTACTGTTTTTATGTTCAAAAACAAAAAATTGCATTAAAAAGATATTTTTTTCAGTTTTCTCCTTTAGTTGCTTTTAAAATTCGCTCAACTTGCATATTTAGCTGTTTTGTATCAGTGGTAACAAGATAATTTAGTTATTTTTATAGAAACAACCAAATTAAATTTACTTTAAAGAAAGAAAATTTAAAATATCGGCATTTAAGCCCTGTCAGACCACTTTAATCAGAACGAAACCTACATGATATTAAAGCCATTAAGTTTTACATCGATATAGTGAGTTTAATCAAAATTGTCGGAACCGTTGTCGAGAAAATCGAAAAAAGGTACAAAATGCATGGTATAAAGTGGCTCTTCTGGTATGCTTATTTTGATGAAAGAGGTTTTGTAACGTCTTAGGATTATATTTGTCTTAAATATGAAATTTTAGTTTCATAGGACTTACTGTTTCCGCCCGGGAGTTACCAACACACACACACACACACACAGACCTATTTGCCAATTGGTTATTTATACTCAGGGGACCCTAAAATGTGTATTTCCGTTGAAAACTAGAATTCGAAAAATTTCACGATCGCAATATTTGTCCTTACTATATATAGTAAGTGAAAGCGAAAAATGAGCTTTGTAAAAAATTACACTAAAATAAAATGAAAAGAAACCCAATTTACCTATTGTTTTACTTGTAATCCTCACACAGGACTGAAACAGCAAGAAACTGCACGAAGAAACCGATTACTACAACACTTACTTGACATACGTTCAAAACTTCCAGTATATTACAAAAGACTCATTTACATCACTGTTATAAGACCTATTCGGACTATGGAATCGAGTTTTGGGGCTCTACGAAACTATCTAATCCCTCCCGCATCCAATCCTTACAATCCAAAATCCTTCGCAAAATTCTGAATGCCCCTTATTTCGTCACAAATCAACTCCTTCATAACGACCTCCTTCATCCCATTTGTTGCAGACATAGTCCGTGAAATATACACCTCTTTTTATCCTAAACTCCCTGTCAACTTAAACCCACTTGTTAGTAATTTATCTTCCTTAGATGGTGGCCTAGGGACCAAAATCCTTATAATAGTGCTATTACTGGGTAGTTCTTTCTCAAGACATTTTCATGACTTTCCTCCACTCAGCATATTTACTCACTGTGTTGTATAAGACAGTTATAAATCACAATAAATAAATAAAAAAACATTGTTTATCGATCCGATTAACATTAAAATGTTCAAAATAACGGCATTGCTTAAAGGGCTTACCTGCCAGGCTATTTCAATCAAAATTAAAGCCCATTAAATTTTATACCATTATTCTCATTTTAATCAAATTAGGTAGAGCCGTTTTTGAGAAAATATTAAAAGTTGCAAAATGCGTGGTATTAACTATCTCTGGTTCGCCGATTTTCATGAAATAATTTCTGTAACATCACAGATATATACGTTTAAAAAAAATATGAAATTGGTGTTTTATAAAACTTATCGTTTTTGGAACTGGAATTACCACGCAAACACAGAACTTTTTGCGGTACAGGATCATAGCACATGTACAGGGGACAACTAAAGCATGTATTTCCGCTGAAAATGTTTTCCTTTACAATTTATTTCATATATTTAAAAATTATATTTTGGTTTTATGTGAAATATTGTATTATAGATCTGTATATGTATTCTTATTTCCGAAAAAAACTTAGACATATTTTTATATAGTTGATAAATAAATAATAATGAATAACTGTTTATTAAGACTAAGACGAATGATTAGCTATGTAATGTAAGTTACGATAAAGTCACTTGTATAGACTTGGGTATGTCATTTATCATGGGCTCTACGGATTTTTGTGATTTGTAATTGATTTTTATCATTCATAATAAAGAGATCCAATAGACTTTTTGGAAGATTATATGTATATATATATATATATATATATATATATATATATATATATATATATATGTTGTTTGATCAGTTCTCGACTGTTGATAATTTAAGTTTGTGTTGTTCTTAGGTTTCAGTCAATGAATAAACAATTTTATCTATGCGACGTTTCGAGAATTTATTGTTCTCATTATCATGCCTTAACAGTGGAAAAAAAAAAAAAAACAGAACATTAATATTATTATACAATAATTAATATATGATGTTATTGTTAGAGATATAAAAAAGAGTACATTGAACAATGAATAATCATACAGTAGGTACATAGATATTTTAAATTAGGATTTACATTAAAGATATTATTATAAAATTACTTACAATTTTGGACAAAATAGTGTCTTAATTAGACATGTTTAGCCTACAAGCTTTGAAAGAACACTGAAAAAATAAAAAAGGAATCGTTCAAGTATGGAAGATTTTCCAGGAATTTATGATGACGTCAGGAGTCTGGGATATTCTCCCTCCTATTGTTGAGTTGTTTTCGTTTTATTTCGTATTATTATTAAGACGTTTATTTTATTTCTTTAAATTTTAATATGTGTTTATCAAATTTGAGTAACATGCATTTAGGTTTTGGACATCAGATTTTTTATTTATGGCGCGATTTTTATATTTCTCTATGGTAATCATTTCTTTAAAATTTCGTTTGAAGCTGTTTTTTTCATAATGAATAATTTTCGGTGAGTGAAATTTGAATGAATGTCCCGTTTTTCTGAAATGAGTAGTGAGGGCAGTTTGGTCAGGTTTATTTGGGTCTTTTTTAATTGAAGTGCAGCTATATTTGTGTTGGTATACTCTCCTTTTTATATATTGTTCAGATGTTCCAAAATAAGACTTTCCGCATTTGTCTTCACAAGGTATTTCGTAAACTACATTTGATTGAAGGTCTAATTTGTCGGAATCTTTAGTTTTTGTAAATAATTTTGATAAAGTATTTATATTTTTGTACGTAATGGCAGAATCACTATTATTTCTATTAATGTTGAGTGCTTTTGCAAGTTTTTCGGAAAGTGTGGGTATGTATGGAATAGTGTAATATATTTTGGTGCTGTTCTCATTGTGTTGTTGTTTTTGTGACGTTGGTATCTGTTTTAGTAGTTTACATATAAGTTTGTGTGGATAACCATTTTCTAAAAGGAGGTCAACTACTTTATTTTCCGCGAATTTTTGGTATTTTTTTTAGGTTAATTTTCTCGCTCGATCTATTAAATTTTTTGCTGTGTTTATTTTATACCTATATGTATAAAATCAATGTGTTGATTTTATATATATATATATATATATATATATATATATATATATATATATATATATATATATATTTATATATATTCTTCCGGAAAAGATATGGCAAACAAAGACTTCATTGCTTCTTTTCCCTTTATTACTGTTTAATTAGCGTTAGCCCTTTGTCAAAGGTCTCATATTAAGACCGGCATCCAGGTCATGAATTTAATTTATATTATTTCATTTCAAATTGGACATGAAACGCTGCCGACCTCCCTCGGTCCCTACCACAGCGAATTCTTACCTTAATTTCCTCCTTTATCAGTTTTACATCCCCCTTTGTTGAATATTATGTTGCATAATTAGCGAAAGGGACCCTGAGAGAGAGATGCATTTTTCCGCGGAAAGCATGCACCGCGTTCACAGATGCCCGTGCACAAAAGGAACAAAATTAAATGAAGTTCATGTTTCTACGAATTAAAGCTTCTGTAAGCATCGAAATTAAAGTTTGATGGATCTGGAAGTTTATTTTACTTAAAAGGAAGCAATATACATATACATATATATTGTATGGTGTAAATAAAAGTCTATTTTCTCTTTTTAATAGAGATAATTAAGATCTATTTCAAACATACTCATTCCCAGAAATTGGAATAATTGTAAATAGTAGACATAGATTATGCACTAATCACGTTATCTGTACCTATTTTTAGATACAGGTATCTATTTTAAAAAACCATAGTAAAGTCCTACAGAGATTGATAATTACCATTTCAGTTAAAAATGAATTGAATGATGACACTCAGGTATCTATTGTTGGATTGTCGAAGATTTTCTTTATTTTATTTGTTTGATATTCTTGTTTAAAATATATTAACTTACCTGCATTTGAAATGCATATTAACGAAATTCGTTGCATTTCGAATCCGAGTTTTTAACGGAAACACTTTTTTGGGTCTTCTGAATCCAAATGATTTCTGTATGTGTGTTAAGTCTACAAAAATAACGAAAAGAAATATTCAACAAAGGCTCGTAGTTTAAAACGTATATACCTGGAATGTTACAGCAAATCTTTCACAAAAATTGACATATTTAAAAATCCACTTCGCATTTATTCACAGAATTCCTCTGTTTATTAAGGTTTCTTCAAAAACGGCTCTAACGATTTTAGTAAAACTCAATCTTGATTAAACTACGTTTTAACTAAATCGTATGGGATGAGCCATAACGTAGACATATTACCGTCTGGTTCGAATTGTACCAATTAAAAAATTTCTGGTTGTGGACTTTATGGTAAAAAATAATAATAAAAACTTTAAATTTAGATTATGTCCAGAATAAGGGATCTCCAAATCGTTTTAAAAGTAAATTTAAGATGGACAGCAGCTTACCTAATCGCCTTCTTCGTGTCTTCTCGAACGGGCCCGCTCAGGCTCGGCAGTCTCTTCCAGCTACTCATAGATTTTATCTTGTAAAACATAGGAGAACCTAAATTCTTAAAATTGAGTCCCTCTATCGTGACCGAGAACCGAATAACACCACAAATATCGTCACGGACTACAAAAACACACAATCGGAACAGAATCTCAATTCACACTGACACTATATAAAAAACAAAAGCTAGTCGAATTAAATATCTGTGCCGTATCCACGGCGCGACCTATTTAAATTAAAATTAAAATAAATCAAAATAAATATTATTATTTTTAATTCGCGTAATCGCGAACACCGTCTTTAACTTTTTAACTTTACTGTCATACATTTTTTAAATTTTATAATATAATTATACATATCATGCTCAGGTAATATTCGACTTTTTCCAAACAATCTTTTCTTCAAGAAACGGACAATATTATTATTAAAGTTATATCAAAGTTAATTAATATAATCACCGTTTAATTGCTTGATCTTTTTTCTTCTGTTTTTTACCAATGCATAAAATGGTTAATTTTTTTTTTCAAATCTACAAAATATAAGGCTCTATAAAAGAAGAAGATTAAAATATTGGCATTTGAGCCCCGTCAGATTATTTCAATTCGAGTGAAATGATATTAAGGCTCATTTCGTTTTACATCTATATAACGATCATTAGAGCCATTTTACAGAAAATCGTTTAAAAATTGAAATTTAAGTATTATCACATGCTTATACGCTTTCAGTTTTATACAACTCATAGGTTTTGAACTAGATATAACACTGTCACACACACACCCCTACGGAGACATTTTTGCGGGACTTGGTCATTTCGACAAAAAGGACCCTAAAGTCTCCTGTAACCCGATTCTACGATGAGTTAAAGTGGCTTTATCCTTCCTACCGTTCGAAGTACTTCCTGGCATCCTTTCTTTACCAAGTTCTCATTTCAACGTCCATCTTACATCTCAGATATATTTTCATTGAAATCCTCCGTCCACACTTGCAACAATCGTTCGTGACTTTGGGACCACAGCTTTCGAAAGATCTTTTCTTATCCGATCCCCGTCCGTATGGAATTCTATTCCTTCTTATATCCGTCACTCCAATACTCTTCCGACCTTCAAATCCCGTTTGGTCAAACACTTTTTGTTTATCCAATTCATAAATAACCCTAATTAATTAGCAAATTTCAATAAAAATCAGTTAATAGAGCTGAGAAAAACAATTATTTACTAAATCTTATTATGCATCGTATTTAAACATATATGTATTTCATTTCATACTCTTCATAAGCATTGTAAATTTATTTTAATTACTCCTGTATATATGAATAAGTAAATATTTTATTTTTTGTCTGGTTTGTTTTTCTAAATTATTATTATTAGAAGTTACCTGTTAATTTATAACTATTATTCATTTTCTTTGTCATTTCTGTTGTTTTTTTTGTTTATTATTTTTTTTTTTTACTCTAAGATACTGAAGTTTCATTTTTAATTTGTCTGTAATATTATTCTGAAGGGGCTTGTCCCAGAATAAATAAAGAATTTATTATTATTAAATAATGTATTTCCTCTAAAAAATTAGAATTCGAAAATGTTCACGATCACAATATATTCCCTTACCATACATTTCATATATAGCTATATGAATGTAATATGTTTTATTTTTCAGTAATATATGACTAATAACTTAACTACTCAACAAATGGAGAAAATCACAACGTTGAGTCGAATTTTTATATGTTGGTTTTTCTTTTTGATGGATGATCTTAAATATAAAGGAGAAAATATTATGTCGCCCGGTACTCAAGCTGGAAATAAAGGTTTGATAAGGTTTGAGGAAGTTGGGCAAAGAGGAGTGCTGGTCCAGATAAGAACGTCAAAGCAGTTTTACGATCTCTCCGTCTCTAGACTTATTTCTCTCTATCAACCTTTTTCTTCATGGCTTTATATAGACCGGCTGCTACTTATTTTAAAGTTATTTCTGCATATTTCGATCCACGTGTTTATAGTTATGGATCACTATAGTGGAAAAGTTTCGTAAAAAGTTTACTTCTGTATATTGACCTTATCTAATGGAAAATAAATGGAATAGTTGCGTACAAATGCTTGTCCATCAAACATTATATCCTCAACTTCTTCGTTTATGACTTATTTATTATAGTTTATAATATAAAAAGAGGATATCGATGAGCTCGCTGGTTTTCTCATTACGGATGAATTTAGAAATCAGCCTCCGATTTTATTTAAAGAAATTGACCTTCACCTAAATGAATCTACACCTTAAATAATAGGCCTTCTTTTGCCCAAGGGCGTTATTTAACTTTTTTTTTTTTATTCTTTTGAAATAATCAATTTTTCTTATCTCATTTATTATACAACAAACAAGTCACAAATGTAATAATTGCAATAACAAATAATGGAACACTTCAGGCCTTTCAGAACTTACGCTACCTAGGGTCAACTATAGCATAGTGGCTAGCATAACGGTCTTCTATGCTAGGATTTTTAAGTGGGAGTATTAATTCATATTAAAGGCATTTATATGCCTGGTACGTTACAGCTAAAATATGAATAAATTTACGTAAACAATATGTGTTAATATAAACCCTGAGTGAAAACGTCATGAGATATGCATTTTTTTTCTTTCACTTACCTTGACATGAAATTTATAGTAAAGGAAAGTATTGCGATCGTGCACATTTTAGAATTTATAGTTTTCAACGGAAATACGCGTTTTAGGGTCCTCTGAGACCAAATTGCGCAAAAAGGTCTGTATGTCCTAGTGTGTGTATGTGATAAATATGGTCGTGCGGATCTGAAATATTATATTTTAACAGCGTATAAGCTTGTGATAGTACAGCTACATTGTCACTGAAATCGGCTGACCGTAATTGGTACTTTATACTATGCATTTAGTATTTTTTTACAATTTTTTCAAAAACAGCTCTAATGATTTTGATTAACCTTATGTTATGCATAAATTGTTAAGAGGTAATGTAAAGTGTAGAATAATGCGTAAAAAATATTTCTGATTATTATACTAACAATTTAATATAGTATCTTAAATATATAATATAATATATCTTAAATATATAATATAATATATATTAAATATATAATATATATATATATATATATATATATATATATATATATATACTATTAAATCAAAACCATATTTTTTCTTCTAAACAAAATACTTTTTTTTAAAAAATTGACTTTAAATTTTTCTCAGCTTTAGGTTTATTTAATATTTTTTAAATTGATTTTAACAGCCGAGGTAAGTCGTGTGTTGTTCGCACCCGATTTTTATATAATAATAATAATATAACTGGAGATTTAGCACTAATGAGACTTTTTGAACTCCCAAAAAGATGCTTTAGCCCAGAATTTAAAATGTGACAAAGCATGAAGCCTACTTTGCCATGGCACCCTCGAAAACCCATCAATTATACAAAACCAATATAGAAGTTGAGCGTCAAATACACTTGAGCCCAGGCGGACACTCTAGTCAATTAATTCCTTACCCTAATGAACTGTTTAAATTTCGGAATAATTAACATCCCCTAATTGTCTTATATGAAAATATTTATTTTCAGCTTTCTGTTAAAGATAACATTTTTTATCAAATATTTTGGCTTTCAGCTCTATATTAAACATCTCTATTAATATTCCAGTGTTCGACACATTAATTTTATATCGACCGTCTTTCTTATAGAATAATACAAACAATATATTTACAGCAGTGATCTCGAATATTTAAAAAAAGTACATACAGCTAATATATGATAATCGTATTTACCAACTTAATCTAATAGTATAATAGATAACATATCATTCCATATAACAAGGATAAAAGCTAAAGCCCTACTATCCGGTAAATATATTGTGTTGTTTCACATCAAATGTCCGTTTTTATAGTTTCTGAAATACATAAAGGATTTAGCAGGTCTCTGTTGTTTTCTTCCGAATGTTTACATATTTAAAATGAACAGTTAATAATCTTCTACCTTTGTATTATAAACATTAGCTTCCCAATCATTAGTAACACGCGATTTTCGGGTAATATTTTTGTACGAGTTTAAACTCGGCCATTCAGCAGTTGAGGCCGCTAGAAATATTTGCAAAGTGTTTGGGGAAGGGATTGTTAATGAACGGACCATTCGCTAAGTTTTCAGCTAGGGATACCGACTTGGAAAACCTGCCCCGAGGAAGACCTCCGTCCGTAATAGACAACGATGTCCTCAAACATACAGTAGAAGGAAACCCCTACCAAACAGTTAAAGGACTCTCAGCACAACTAAATGCAAGTGCATCTACCGTTTCCAGACATTTATAGTGTATTGGGAAAGTAAAAAACCTCGATACATGAGTACCTCATGATCTCACTGAGCGGCAGCAAAACCCTATGTTTCAAAACATACCGGGCTACGAAGTTCTTTAGCACCCACCATATTCTCCCGACTTGTCTCCAAAAGATTAGTACCTGTTCAGGAATTTAGAGAACTTCGTCAAAGAAAAACTTTTTGAAATTGATGATCAAGTGAAAAGTGCGTTTTCAGATTTATGTTTACTTCAAAGATCAGAGATTTTCCGTTCAGTGATAAAAAAAGTTGGTGTCACTTTGGGAAAAGTGTGTAGAAAAAGAATGTAAATACTTCAAATAAAATTATCTTGTTTTCATATCGTATTTTTAATAAAAATCCTTTACCTTGAAAATGGACATTTCATGTGACACAACCCAATATTTTCAGATTATATTGTTTAAAACCCATGGAATAACTGCAATAATTTGAAAAAATAAGTTGTTAATACAGTAAAAAACCATTTTTAGATTTAAAAAATTAAATTGTCTAAAGTGGATATAGTACCTTTTGGAACTCAATGTCTCATATATGCTCCTAAAGTATTAAATACCAGATTTATACAACATTTACTTAAACAGACATTTTCGCGCGCATGGGTTCCCTCACAATATAGTTCATGATATGAAAGTATTGTATAAGTAATAATTATTATGATTTTTACATCGAAGTATTGGTGTACCCGTTAATGGTAGCAACAACCCGAGAAGATACAGTTATAAGGATCTAATAACATTGAGATAGCTATGATATTCGACAGAGAGCTATGGGGTAAGTACGGAATACCTCCAAGATTGTCACTGCCTTTCACGGCAAGTCCTTTTCACTGGGTCGCCCTTTCATGACAAGTAATATCGGGATATTCCCCTAGCCTTCATATCTTCCTCATGCTCGATGCTTTAACATCAGTTAACATCTCTCAAAACAGCATTTAATTTAGACAGAAATTCAACCTATTCGCTTTCCGATACAGATTTTTCTCGTTTCCTTTTTTTTTTTTTTTTTTTTTTTTTTTTCTCCCGACATCGATATTGAGCTGTTCTTGCCCTCAGAACATGTCGATAGGGATTCTAAGGCCATTTGGATATGAAACCTTTGTAGGTAGAGACCCGTGACAGACACAAAGAAGGAATCGGATATTTTTCATTACTTCTTTTTTTTTTTTGTACTTTATGCTTTGTATGGTAAAAAAAGTACAGACCCCGGTTGTGAAGATGAATTTCGAGAAAAAACTCTGATGAAATTCTTTTGTGGAATCTATATTCTGTTTTGATCAATTTTATATTGACTGTCTACTTCGAAGGCATATGAGCCACCGATGTAAAAACGTCATAGTAATGCTTTATATTTTGATTCATGAATTCCATTTAATTTTGTTTAATACAAACTGTTTGTTATTTTAATGTTGTCTTAATCCTTATGTTACCTAATCACTCATACCTTATTTAGTAAATCATATTATTTTGATGGTAAATAAAACAAAATAAAAAACCACTACGAACTATGAAGGGTTTTGTGCTCAGTACTTGTAGAGATTCGTACGACCAATGTCCGTGCAAGGAAGTAATTGGTTCTAGATCACGCTCAGCGGGCAGTTTTTCCCTAATCATTGGGTACCCATTTTATAAAGGCTGAGTATGCACTCCACGGCTGAAATAACATAATAAATAATTTTGCCTCAGCCGAGGTTCAACCCACTAGACCATGCCTTGTGAATAATAAAGAAAAAAAATTATAACCTACAGGATATTTAAGTACATTTAGGTTTAATTCAATAAAAGGGGTTTAATTAAAACCATCAGAGTTATTTTTAGTGGCTAGCGCGCAATTGTACACACTCAAAGGTTGTGAGTTTGAATCCCAGTCCCAGAGGAATTTGGTCAAGCATATGATTAAAATAGGATTCACTCACAGCCTCTCCCTCGGGTATTGGAGATCCGTCAGCCAACTCTTGGCTACTCACAAAAAAAGGCGTAGGGTGTGATGATCCTACCCTATAAAATATGACTGAGAATCGCGAGGGTATTCTCTCAGCAGTCTGCATCGCGCGGTAACGGGTCAACAAGGCATGTTACGCTACCAGATAGTGTTATTTTTGAGAGTATCTCAAGAAAATTGTTCATTGCATTGTATAAAAAATATAAATAGCAATTGTATTTTAGTTGATAATGTGAAGTAATATTCTAGGTTCTTTCAACAGTTTTATTTGCCATTCTACTGCGACTGCAACCCTTATGTATATCCTTAAATATTTTTAAATATTCTATCTAGTAATTGATATCTTCTTCTTCTTCTTCATCTTTCCTCTCTACCACTACAGCAGTGTGAGGGGGTCGCTTGTAGAGGCTGATCCAGGCATTCCTATTCTGCGCCATTTCCCCTGCTGATCTCCAATCTATATCTCTTTTTCGGCAGGCCTTCCTGATCCCATCCTAAGTCTTCCTAGGTCTTCCTCTTGGTCTCCTTCCCTCTACTTTCAGCTCATATGTTGCTTTTGCCACGCGATCCTCCGACATTCTTGAGACATGGCCGTACCATCTTTTTACCATCTTGTTACCATCTGAATTTCTTCAACAATATCCTCGGCCGGTCTGACATCAAGGTTGGATCTTATTATGATATTTCTCATCCTATCTCTCCTAGTCTTGCCCTCAACTTTCCTCAAGTAGCGCATCTCCATAGCCTGGAGTTGGCTTTTATGTTTAGTGGTGAGGGCCCAGGATTCGCTGGTATAAGTCAATATAGCTAAGAAGGTTGTTTTGTATACTACCATTTTTGATATATTCAAGTAAAACGTAAATTTAATAAATATAAACTTTTTATATAAATTAACTTATTTTATAGCGCTCTTATTATTGAGTCCTAAATTAACAGGCCCAGATCACCCCGATTCCTCCCCTAGCCTCCTCATTAATAGAATCATCCTCGGCTAATTGTACAGTCATATTGAACTGCATCACCCACGATTGCGATCTTTGTAAACTTAAATAGAATCATCCTCGGCTGATTGTACAGTCGTAGTCATATTGAACTGCATCACCCACGATTGCAATCTTTTAATTTAAAGTACTATTTTTTTTTTTTCACAAAAAAGCCATTTAAGAACACGGGAATATCATTATTTTTGCTTCCTCATTTTCGCCTGTCTTTTCTCCCAGTACCTCCTCACCATCTCTGCCTGTTTTTGCTTCCTTTTTCCGCCAACACGGAGTACCCTTTCGTTTTCTTTATTTCCCGTAAGGACCCTCATCTTTGCGTGTTTCTTTTTGTCCAGGCAGTGTTTAATTTTTTTTACATGCGCATACTTATATTTTACACTAACTCTATTTAATAGTTTTGAATCGATTTTAATAACCAAAGTAAGTGAACACAGCCCGCCCAAGAGTTTTAGTTACTATTGCTTTTACAAATTTTCTTTGTAGAAATTAAATATATATATTATATCTAGGTAGGTGTTGATGACCATAGAGCCGAATGCCTTAATAACCAGACAAAAAAACTTATTGTTCTTCAGGACATTGAACAATATATGGTTTCTAGGGAAGAATTTGATCAATGTAAATACCCAGACTATTGGGTGAGTATTTGTATATATTTTTTTAAACTTTTAAGGGTACTATTAGGGCAGACTCTTAGGCATGGGAGAGGGAGATATTTTTACAATTAAGGGGATGAGGGCGAGCGGTACAGCCCACGAGACGTGACATCATTGAGGGCTATCGAGTTAGCAAGTTATGGAGGAGGATGGTGCATGTAAAACAGAATTAGGAGCATTTAGGCTGGCGGCACACTTCCCAGCTAGGGCAGCAAACTTTTTAACATAATTTACCTCCTCCATTATTTCCCTCGCCGGTGTGCCCCGGGCCCAGATCACCCCAATTCCTCCCCTAGCCTCCTCATTAATAGAATCATCCTCGGCTGATAGTACAGTCGCAGTCATATTGAACTGCATAACCCACGATTGCGATCTTTGTAAACCTAAATGGGTATGCAGTTTGTGGGATTGTATTTGTTTTCCAACTTGTGCTAAAAAGAGATGGAATCAGTAACTCATTGTTTAGTTTTGTCAAGCTTACCAAATTTTATTTTAAAAAATAGCTTTTTTACCAGACACACACATTCACCGACCTTTTTGTGGGATCTTGGTCATTTGGTCTCAGAGGACTCTAAAACTCGTATTTTAGATGAAAACTGGTATTTAAAAAATTTCACAATCGCAATACCTGTCTTTACTATCTATATATTTGATGAATAGGTATAATTGTTTATAAAAATACAAGTTACAATGTTCCATTATTATTATTTTACTTTTTATTTTTCCCACTCTGTTATCTTTGGATACCTTTAACAGAATTAAGGATAATTAAGTTTTCTCTATACATATCTTCCATCACTGTTCTTACTATTATATAGGTGATATTTCAAGAATTGAATTAGAATTTTTTTTTAATTTATTTTTTTTTTTTTTATCCTGCATCATTATTATAATCATAAGTTAAATTTCATTGATTCTTTGTATAGTAGTATTAAGAATTTTAGTCATTGTTGTCAGACCCTGTCCATAAATGTGTACGTACTTTCCATTCTACGTTTTTTCCTACGTATTTTCCATCTTACCTACTCCCAATTTAACAAACAGTACCTCCACTCTACTTTATATTTTTATGTTTCATATTTCATGTCAATCATTGATACCTGTGTCAATTTTGTTTAGTAAACATTTTTTTCTGTATAACACTTTCATTATTATACTATAGTCATTGTATTTTAATTAAGGTTTTTGTTTACATATATAGTTCTTCTGTTATATTTTAGTACCGACGTTCTCTATCTCAATAGGTTATATAATATTGTATGTAATGTCATTGGAATTGTATTCTTTTGTATCTTTTTAGCCCTGATGATGACCTACAAATGGGGTCGAAACGTTGGCAAAGAATAAATAGTTGAAACTATTTAGTTGTTTCATTTAATGACCGCCACCCGGACTAATTCCTTCCAGTATTTTTTTGTTTATTACTTCAATTATGAAATGATATCGTGTTTCAGTCAAGCGTTCCTCATAAAATAATATTAAATACAATAAAATATAGCGAATTCGCTTATGATGTTAATAAATAAAACATGTTTTTAAATGTAAATATTTATGTAATTACTTCTGGAATCATTTCCATTTCGTTTACTAAATCTTCCTCACTTGAGTAAATAAAGTTAAGGACCCATGACAGCAATTTCTTATCGAAATACATTAACACAATCTCCATCTTGAGATTAACTGGTGTGCAAACTGTAATTATCTTCAGGGAGTGAAACATTATTCTGAGTCTACAAATGAAACATTCTACTGTTTTCTTCTTCAGTTAGGTAGCAATTTTGTTCATATTTACTTATTTTTGTTCAATCCTAACCATGAGAAATGATGAATTACTTCGAGGAAAAAAAGATGCTTACCATAAAAATCTGGTGAGCGCACACACGAATTTCACCTAACTCATTTGTTAAAATCAATTAATGAATTTTTAAATGAAAATAGCAATGAATTTTCTGGCCACAAAAAAAGGTCAACGAATTAATTAGATTAATTTTCACTGATTTTGGGCAGTTGACGAAGAAGAGGTATTTATTTATATCTATCCAATTTAACTAATTGTTCTAGCAATTTCTGTCAAGAAACATAATGGTTAGAATTTATGAACCTATTATAATCCCGAAGCTTTTACATGGATGTGACACGTGGTCGCATAGTTTAAAGGATGAAAAATCTCTTCTTTGGACACACAGAGACTTCTTTAGACACAGTCTCAGAGTCACCCTGATGAAGGTCTACAATGCAGGCCGAAACGTCGGCATACAAATAAAATAAGCACTACGTTTTAATGTGTGTTCCATTCTAATGACCGCACCTTCCTCATCTAATTTCTCAACAATCAAGTAAACTCCATCATTGTGAAAAAACCCTTAAGGTGTTCGAGAATCAAGTATTACGTTAAGCATTTGTCCTAAAAAGGGATCTGGTCGCGGGATAATTCAGAAGTTTACAAAAAAGCGGAATTACGGCTTGTATACAGTCAGTTGCTTGGCTTGGCGGAAATATTGGAGCTAAAGAATTATTATAAATAACGACACTATTAGCCACATTCTAAAACAGCCTTTAATAGCTGCATATTGCGCGTGTTGTCTTATGAATGCCAAATATGGTTCTTTAACAAGCGTCATGAAAGAAAAATTCAAATATGCTATAGAGCAATGGAGAGAAGTATGCTACGTGAAGATATCACGGCGAACGGAAAATCGACCTTTTTTTTCGAAGATATTGACTCAATGGATCTTTTTTGATATGAAAAGGAACAGATGAAGGCAATGAAGAAGATGGATATAAGAAATTAAAAAGATAGAAGGAGTACTGTGGTGACGAAAAGTCAAGCATAGAAAATAGTGGAAGATCAAGATAAGGGAAAGCTTAAACCAAAGTTCGCGGAGTCACCGTTAAAGACTTTAATTTCCTTAGGGGAGGTCTATGTAAATATATTTGAAGAATATAAAGATTTACTGGCGCTCGAGAGGTAGGCCGAAGCGTCGATAGGAGGATTGCGTTAAGCTTGATCTCATCGTGGCTTGCACTGGGACGGTTGTCATTGAACAAGTGTGTATAGGCAACATTTGTTGGCATTGGCCTATAGGTTCCCTAAGCCTATTATTATATTATTGTAATAGATATTAATAGCTGTCTGTTCAGGAATATAGAAAGAAATCTGTCCGGGTAGCGATCAGTAAAAAAAAAAAAAGATTGGATAGTTTTTAACAATACATTGTCTGTCAACATTTCGTTCCACACAGAAGGGTACAAACAACTATAATATTTGTTGCTATGATTGTTTGAACTGCAGATAGCCCCCAATGGTTGTCGAAACGTTGTCATACAATGAATAGTTAAAAACTATTTTATTGTTCCTTTTTTACTGAATGCCCTATCCGAATGATTTCTTATGATTATTACTATAGCAAGAAAATCAGCTACAAGTTAGTTAATTATAACTGAGGATCGCGAACCTCCATTATTTCAGCTTCTCCAGATTTTTGTATGGCTTGTGTTTATTTTAGTATTTTCCACAAGATCTTTCTTACCTTGATGCACTCTGACTTATGCTTTATGTAACATGGAGAAAGTTTGATTTCTAACCCAGAAAACTATAGTCGTTTCGTTAAGGAAAATGTTTCTGGGACAGGAAGAGAGCTGAGCTGTATAAACCTCTAAGAGGCCATTGCAGTAATTACAGGAGTCCTAAGTTTGTATTAGTGGCCGGAGTGCATTTGCAGTTAGGTCGACAGGAAGGTGTAAGATCTGGAGCGTGTCAAAGCCTTCGTCACACCCGCTCCTAACTAACTTTTCTCTGTCTCTTTCTCCTTTATAATTAACTTTTTAATCGGATTTCCTTTCCCACAGCTTTCTTCAATCTCACCTGATTCACCTTATATGTTGTTACATCTCCAAGTCTCTCATCCGATTTGAGTCATTGCCTATTGCGTATAAAATACAAATAAAATTACTCTCAGTACGGGAAAAAAAAAAAAAAAAAAAAAAAAAAAAAAAAAAAAAAAAAAAAAAAAAAAAAAAAAAAAAAAAAAAAAAAAAATTAGGTCATCCATATATAAAACTGTATTTTCAATCATGTTACAATTCGCCTCAATTGATACAGTAATAATAGTGCAATATTGCGTTCATGGATATTTAAATGAAAACACAGTAAAGTAATATTATATAAATAAAGATTAATGTCAAATTTGTTGAATTCTCAACCCAGAAATATAATTGTTAAATATTAAAAAATATTTGTGATTTATTGCGTCATTTGGCTTAGGGTCTATGTGTTTTACTTTCACTTACTATATATAGTAACGATCACTTACTATATACGATCGCAATACTTTGAACATTTTCGAATTCCAGTTTTCAACGGAAATACACGTTTTGTCACACACCACGGTCTGTGTGTGTGTGTGTGTGTGTTGTGTGTTAACTCCCGGGCGGAAACGAAAAGTCCTATGAAACTGAAATTTCATAATTAAGACAAATATACGTCCGAAACGTAACAAAACTTTTTTCATCAAAATGAGCTTACCAGAAGAACCACTTTGTACCATGCATTTTGTAACTTTTTTCGATTTTCTCAAAAACGGTTCCGATGATTTTGATTAAACTCACTATATCAATGTTAAATATAATAGGATTTAACATCATGTAGGTTTCATTCTGATTAAAATAGTTTGACTGGGCTTAAATGCCGATATTTTAAATTTTCTTCCTCTGAAGTACCTTTTAATTTGTAGATTCTATAAAAATAACCATATTACCTTGTTAGCATTGATAAATAACAGCTAAATAGGCAACCACGCGACTGGTTTATTTGTACTCAAGGAGCCCAAAAACGTATAATTCTGTTGAAAATGGGAATTCGAAAGTTTTCACGATCGTGATACTTCCCTCTACTATGCATTCCATATACATAGGCAAGTGAGAGTAAAAATAATTAAATTAATTTATGTTTAAATTTCTAGGAATATTGAAAGTAAAATTTATTTCAAATAGTTGTGTTTGAAACAGTGAATATTAATCAAATTCCAAATAGTAAGAGAAACTTTGTTCTATGCGCATTGTAAATTTTTGTTATAAACATGTATTTAGGACTATGTTGTGGCGAATAGAATGGGAAGGAAGCAGTGTGGTTGGGTTACCCAAGTCCTGCTGAGGACTCTTGAAGAACTCTACCATCGGAGATTGGGTTTCTTTTTCCTGGCTTTGTAGTGGTTTTTCGCAGGTAGGAAGGATAATATGAGACCACAAGGATTCCCAGGTACTCCGATTATATTGCCTATAGCATTTCTGTTGTATTTTTAAGTCACAATTACAAATTAACCTTAGATAGATTATATTTTATTTTATTAATTTTTTTTGTTTCTGTTTATCTCTCTTTACTGATTCAAAAACTCGGTACATATTTTTCTCTGTCTTCAAAAATAACTGAGTTATGGGAGTATATATTGATAAAATTTCCACTTTCATTTATTCTTTTTATCCCGCTTTATAATTAATTCGCGATGTACTGATTCTAAAACTCTAAAATATTTTTTTCTCGAATTTTGAAAATAACGGAGTTACAAACGTATATATAGGGAGGATTTCAATTTTGTTCCTCTTTATTTATTTTAATATTTATCATGCTTTCCTGATTCTATAACTCTATACATATGTCTCTTTCTCTTGCTATGTTTTTGACCCGGCTGCTTTTCTAAGGCAGCGGTACATTCGAAAACTATGTTAATAAATATATTTAATTTATTTATATACGATTCTTTTTAGAACAATTGGAGTTCTTTACCTAAGGTATCGTTTTTACCGATCCCAGTATTTATTTAAATTTGACAAGTTTCAATAGATTACGTTATTATTTAAATTAACTTAAACATATAACATCTATATACACAATGCCTGAGAATACTGAGGGACATTATCGTTAACCTTGCCATACAATATTACAATAAAGAAATAACTCATAAAAACTTAGCTGGCTGGGCGAAGGTGAAATTAGTAGTCTTAGGCACCCCTTCTAGGGTTCATCCTCCAGCTGACCCCCGATGGACCTCTCCTCTTCTAGGACTTCAACCCCCGTGGCTGGAATTGGGAAGTGCCCTAAATTATTTTTTTGGTCGATTACAAAGGCTCTTATTTGAAGATAATAAACCAAGAATATAACAATAGAAATTACTATCTACGAAAATAATTTAAGTTCGCTACATTACATTGTAAAGCTTCATATGGAAGATATATATTTTCTTTTTTTTTTTTATGAAATCATTAGTTTTCACTTGTTCACTAGTTGTTGAAGTGATAACTTCTTGAGATACCTTCTCGGAGTTGCTCTGATGAAGGCCAACAATGTAGGCTGAAACGTTGCCCAGTAAAAAAAAATCACGATGGCTTACTCTCTGATCTAATGAAGTTGGATTAAAAATTATTTTTTCATTTATGAGTATGGGATGCCCTTTATTAGTGAGTGTGAATAATAACTCTCATTACATTTTTAAATTGTTTTCAAAGTTACTGATTTTTTTATCATTTTAAACATATTTATTGATATTCACAACTTTTATTTTATATTAAAGTAAATTCGATGGACATAGTAAACGTCATGAAATGCATATAGAGACGCTACCCAGTGGCAGCACTCCAAAATATTCTATACTAGAAGGTCTCGGAGCCATCTTTTTTTAGTTCGGATCCATAAAGTTGGATCTAACCCCAACCTTCCCTTAGAAGTGTTACTTATGATTTACGCAATATTTGTTTCTAAAATCTGTAAAACTGTATGAAATAATGTAACTTGTACGATACTGGACGGTGACAACATTAACTATAACCATAACCTCCCTCAGCACAACATTTCAAATAACATAAAGTTATAAGTTTATGCGCTTGTAAAATTATATTAACCTGTCCAACTGTTTTTATTGCGTATTAACTATTCTAAAATCTTGCACTTTCAAGCGGTATATTGTACTACTCTTATTTCAGGATAGATTTATTTGATGGCTTAATTTCAGAAACTTACCTTTTCTATATAAAAAAAACTTTATTACATAGTAATTTACTTTTTTAAAAAATTCACTAAAGAATGCCCTAAATCATAGAGAATATCCAATCAAAATCCGTCGCGTGGCTTAGAAGGCGTCCCTGGAAATTAAGAATCGCGTAATAATTGTTTATATATATAGATCATTATTGTGTTTTTTGATATTACTGATATGATAATTCTTTTATTAATTACTGTTTTATAAGCCCTCATTAATATCTAGTCGATCACGTTATCATATTTACAGTATAGCTCAAGAGATATACCCTGCGTAGCGTTGAGGTAGATGGATGGTCCTATCACTAACTCATCAGAGTGACCTAGAAGTTGTGCCTCGGTGGGACATCAATAACTGTTGGTCATGTTGATTATAAACATCCTTTGTAGGGCTGACAAAGGCATCAAACACACCAATGATAGGTCCGGGCAGCTTCGGAGCTCTCTGTCCAATGAAAATTCCACATTGCCGAGACAATTACAATTGGGGTAGTTTCACCCCTTTTAGATGTGTTTTTATGGAAATAGGTGTGTAGTTCCAATATTCAAAACTTAAACTTGAAAATAGTTATTTAAAAAAATTTTTTTTTGTTAATTTTATACAGTTATAACATTTTTGAAAATTCTTTGTCCCTATTCATCTTACTATTTCGCCTCAAAATTCTTACTGACAGTTTTACATCTTGGAAATAAAATTACAAAATTGGAGGCTGATTTATACTTCAACACTCTTTTATTGAAAATAAATGCACGACGTTTCGGCTAAAGTACTATCTTAATATCATAGATTATTAACAATTTTAACTGTATAAAGTTTATTTTATTTTTTTTTATCATATATTTTGAAATTACTGTATAATTTTCATGATAAATTGTAAGATGGATTATTTGTTATTGTGACGATATTTTGTACTTTCAGTTAAATTAGTTCCTTTGCATCTGAACATGGCATTTTAGCCAAAACGTCGTGCATCTATTTATGATAAAATAGTGGTGAAGTATACACCCTTCTCCAATTTTATTCACAGAATTTGACCTTCCCCTTAAAGAATCTACACCTTATTAAAATTATAATTTATTTATTCGGTTGTAAACATATATTTTAAAATAAATAATAAAATTTGAATGTGTTACTCTTTCCAGAGTAATTAACATAAAAGTATGTTATTCTTTCCTCCTATAGTTAGTCATCAAATTCATTCAACTTATATATTTAGACGTTGTTTATCAACGCTATCAAGATGATCTGATTTTTTTTATACCTACAAAATTAAATGTAATTTATGGAATAAAACAAACACAGAGGTAGACCTTTAAAATAAAATTAGAGTTAAAATAAAAGTTAACGAATTACATAGAGTTTCGATGGGAAGATGTGTTTCAGATTAAATAATCTAAAAATATTATTACTAACAACAACAATCACTTTGATTTATGACGCCCGAAAAGGACTTATTTTACTATTTCAAAGGATATGCCCGATTTTCATAATTTAAGGACTGTTTTAATTTTTTTTTTGTTCTAAGTTTAGTAAAGTTTAAAACAAATTTCATAAATGCATAGTTTCTTAAGATAGTGCTTTAAAAAAATAAAAGGTCCTTTGAATATTACCTTTATATTTATTTATTTGATTACAGTTTATAGACAATTAAATCTAATAAAGAACCAAGGAAAGATATTTCTCAAAGTAAGAATAGAAAAATATACATAACTTAGTTATTAACATAATAAAGACATTAGTTATGAGTAATATTGCATGAGGAAGGTTATGATGACTGTTATCTCGCGTTTTATTCTTCCAAGAGTACTATATCCACGTTTTATTCTTCTATTGGGTTGTTTCACAAGAAATGTCCGTTTTTATAGTTTCTGAAATACATAAAGGATTTTGCAGGTCTCTGTAGTTTTCTTCCGAATGTTTACATATTTAAAGTAAACAGTTACTAATCCTCTACCTTTGTATTATAAACATTAGCTTCCCAATCAATTACCCACTTTTTAGTATACCTTCAAATATGAACATGGAAACATGCGATTTTCGAGTAATATTTTTGTACGAGTTTACACTCGGCCATTTAGCAGCTGAGGCCGCTAGAAATATTTGCAAGGCGTTTGGGGGAGGGAGTGTTAATGAACGGACCATTAGCCGTTGGTTTGCTAAGTTTTCAGCTGGGGAAACCGACTTGGAAAACTTGCCCCGAGGAAGACCTCCGTCCGTAATAGACAACGATATCCTCAAACATACAGTAGATGGAAACCCTTACCAAACAATTAAAGGACTCTCAGCACAACTAAATGCAAGTGCATCTACCGTTTCCAGACATTTAAAGTGTATTGGGAAAGTAAAAAAGCTCGATACATGAGTACCTCATGATCTCACTGAAACCCCATGTTTCAAAACATACCGTGCAAAAACTGGGCTACGAAGTTCTTCGGCACCCACCATATTCTCCCGACTTGTCTCCAACAGATTACCACCTTCTCAGGAATTTAGACGACTTCGCCAAAGGAAATCTTTTTGAAAACGATGATCAAGTGAAAAGTGCGTTTTCAGATTTTGTTTCACTTCAAAGCTCAGAGTTTTTCAGTTTGGGGATAAAAAAGTTGGTGTCACGTTGGGAAAGATGTGTAGAAAAATAAGGTAAATACTTTGAATAAAATTATCTTTTTTTCATATCGTATTTTTAATAAAAATCCTTTACCTTGAAAATGGACATTTCATGTCACACAATCCAATATATTCATATTATATTGTTAAAAGCCATGATATATGTAAAATAATTTGGAAAAATAAGTTCTTAATACGGTAAAATATCAACTTCAGATTTCAATAAACAAGAATCAAGTAAATTGTTCCAGTAATAAATAAATGACAGATCTTTGCTTTCCATGTACCTTTTGGAACTCAAGGTCTCATTAGTGAGATTATCGTGGTGGTTATATATTTCTACAGATATTCCAGAAAATAAGTAATGCGGAGGTTTTTCCGATCCCTACCATTATCCGACTCTGCGCAATCCTTCCAGGAACGATCGTTCTTCTCCGTGTGATCTGTTCGCGGAACTGTGACTTCTAACAACCAATCGTGTCCGGCTTGTTAACGCGGAAGGCAGGGGAAGGCTTTAATAATACAAAGGTTGAGATAAAGAAAGGATATAAAAAGGGGGCAGCATGTGAGAGGTAGAAATAAATTAGAGGAGCTTGTTAGAGATTGGAGGGGGGTAGGCAGGTAACAAGGTGGGGGAGGCGATCGCCCGATTATGAGGGGACAAAGAGTGTCTTCTTGGCCGCCAGCCTCAGGCTATCTTCTTTATCCCGGCGATGGTAAAGTCCTTCGGCCCAGCCTAAAGGCTTTATTATGACATTTTTTCTACTTTAAGTATCCAGGTATACTTTAACCGGTATGCCATATTATAGGTTACGGGTCTTCCTTTGGATCAGGCCAATTAGGTTAGACGCAAAGCGAGTGGAATTGTTAGTGTTATAGAATATTAGAACCTTTTAAAGGTGTAGTTAAACGAACGTTTAACGGAGTAAAGTTTCTTAAAGATTTGAATATGAAACAAACAAAGAACAGATCTAATTACATCTGAAACTAGTGATAAAGTGATGACCAACAAGCTCTTTTTTTGTATTTGGAAAGTATATATATGTATATATATATATATAATTATATATATATATATATATATATATATATATATATATATATATATATATATAAAAGAGAAGAAATGTTAGTGGCGTGGGCAAGCGAGAGAGGTTTTGTTTTGTGAATAAAATTGGAGGCTGATTTCTACTTCACCACTCTTTTATTGAAAATAATTGCACTACGTTTCGGCTACAATGCCATCTTCAGGTGCAATGGAACTAATTTGATCTAAAAGTACAAAATATTGTCAAATTCACAAATAATTATCTTACCATTTGTCATGAAATTATATAACTATGTTAAAATGTATGATAAAAAAATAAATAAAACAAATAATATATATATATATATATATATATATATATATTATATATATATATATACATATTATGCACATACATGCAGTTAAAATTATTAATAATTTATGAGATTAATGTTAAAATTCTTGAAATTCTATCAAAACAATTTGAATTTTTTTTTTTTTAATTATAACTAAACATGACAAAACACGAACAATGAAAATCATTCCACTATACAAACATACAAACTATATATAAACATAATCAGTCGATGTACCATGCACATCATTGCACAAATCTAATTAAAATGATTACAATTTAATTAATACTTATGAAAACAATAACTGATTAATTTTAACAATGCACTATTACCTATTGTGAGTAGATGCCTTCAAGCCAAAGCCCTATGTCTAAACCAGATGTCCATGAAGGGGGGGAGAAGAAGGGTGTTACAGCAAAAATGGCTAATCATTTAATAAATATAAAAATTAAATTAAATTAAAAAAAACTAATAAAAAAACTGTGCTAACCAACATGATGAATGATATCATCATTCATATAAACATCCTATTATTATATATTTAGTTTGCGGTTTGCGTATTGGTGTATACATTACATAATGTTTGAGTATCCTGTTGAAAATTAAATACTTGCTTAATGTTTTTCGTGATGTGTATGGCCTCTAGTTTTGTTTTCTTATTGAATAGATCATCGGATACTTAGTGGTTGTTGGCAAGTTAAATTAAAATAGTGTTTCTGGTCCTATATCGCTCGAAATTAGATGTTTACAAAAAATGTTGCAACCATACACTCTAATCCATTGTTGAGAGGTTTTACCGAATAACTCAGGATGAGGGAGGGGCACTTTGGAAATTTCATTTAATCGAACCGACTCTACATCGGATGGAGGTGGAACTGGTGGAAAGATTTTTCTGGAATTAAATTTGTAAATTCCAAGAAGAAAATCTTAGTTGTGAGAACAACGCGCTACTTGACCTTGGAATCCACATTACGTCACTATACCTCAGCCAATCAAAACCACTAATCAATAGTAACTCCCGATTGTAATACAAGCCTGGGTTGGATCCGAATCCAATCTGAGCTCGGTTACAGGGTAACAGGATCGAATCTTGCAGAGGGTGCTTGTTTAACTCAACTCCTTTCACCTTTATTACATTTCCTCTATTACGTAGCCACCTTTCACGAGAAAAATTGTTTTCTTACCATTCGACATTATAACGGTAACTGTTATGATGAGTATATAGCTTTCAATTAAAGCACCAGGTTCCAATTCAACTACAGTTATGAATACGATGGAATAACATGAGAAAATTACGTCAACTCAAGATCGAAAGAATGTTTCATATGAGTATTTCAATTGGATAGAGCGTGTGCTAAGGGCTACTTCTGATTTGATGAAAATATTACTTGAAGTGCTCTCATGACAGATTGTTAATATGGATGTCTGCATCCGTAGAATGTCCACAGTTAAAATGTTATCGGCCTACTACTCTTAATTATGTAAAACAAAGCTCGTTTCATATATAAAGGATCCGGCAGGGGTCACATGTAGTTACTAGCATTACTGCCTTCTAGTGACGTAAAAAGGTTGTCCCGTGTTTTTACGATGTCAAGTACTACGATGCGAAAATCCCTGATCCGAAGGTCGCTGGTTCGAACTAGGAATTTTTAAGCTAGTAAAAGATCTTTGGTAATGACTTCCGTAAAATATCCGATACTCCATAAAGATCCCTACCCTAATAAGATCTGTAAAAGCAAAATTATGGACTCCCACAGTAGCATCGTCAGATTAGCCAGAGTAGTGCGCTGAATAAATAAACAAATAAAACATTTTATTTTTATTTTTTTACAAGACCAAGTATAATAAATATCAAAATTCACGTTTTCGACTTTGAAAGACTTATGCATACATTGTGGAACTTTAAAGGTTATAGAAATTCATGTTTATTTTATACAAACATATCTTAAGATGTTTTAAAATATCTGGTTCCTGCAACATACGACATTCACTTACCTTTTTTCTTACAGAAGTAAAACTTTAAAATAAAGTTGCAGTTGAAAATTGTTTACATAACTACATTGAGTTTCGATGGAAGCGTGTGTTTCAGATAAAATAGTCTGGCATAAATAAAATTATTAACTACAATCACTCAGATTTATCTACTTTTCATCACTTACAATTATCTTATACAACTATTTTTTTAAGAAATCATTTTTATCTAAGTTCTTTAGCTTCCCAATGGTATATTATATAGATATACGTTTAGATATAACTATTCCGATGAAAAAAAAAAAAAAAAAATATTCGTGTGATCGCGGTGCTTATTACTAGGGTTAGTGGTTGCTGTAGATGAAAAGTAAAATAATAATGCTGAAATAATTTTTCACAATACTGTGGTTTACAGAATATTTTACTGTTTTTTTATTATGTACTTGCTAACTCCAACGCGGCTCAAACTGGAGCGAAACACCAAATTATTGGACATTGTAATTTTATGGCCAGACAGTTGGTCGTACGAAAAAAAGGTTAAGCGTAGATTCCCATTACTTTTTAACGAGAAATTATTTTTAAAAATGACATTTTTCATGACGATCGTTTTAATAAGATATCTTAGGCGGAAAATTTTAATTTAAAAAAAAACTAACAATGGACAATGATAATAGAAACTAAGAACAGCTTAACCAAAAAAATATGGGGAAGTTCGAAATTTCAGATATTGGTCTTATGTCCACCAAATGCAGAGGTTGCACTGTGTGACGTGGCATGAATGGAGCATTAACTAGGTTCGAATCCCGGTTGAGACATAATATAATTTATGCTGTTATTTCAGCCGTGGAGCGTCTCTGGAGTATGGAGACCCTACTGGGGCACACCCAGCCACTATAAAGTGGGTACCCGAAATTGGGGGGGGGAACCTTGCGGTCGAATGTGATTGCATGGGCGTTGGCCGAAAAACAGTACGAATCTTGATAATTACGAATATTGATAATTACTACCTTGGTTCCTTTCTCTATCAAGTCATCCGCTCCCATCGCTCCTCTTACGTCTATATTCTCCTGCAATTTAAATCCACAATCCATACTCAGGAAACCAGATCCCGTCCTTCCGACCTCGATGCGCCTTCCCTTCGAACCAAAAAATATGAATTTAACTTTTTAGCCCGGTCCACTTTTTTCTGGAATACTCTCTCATCAAACATCCGTCATGCTCCTTCCCAATCTTCATTCAAATCGCTCCTTTTTAAACACCTTCTTGCTTCCTAACCAGATGCCAACTAATTTCAGTATAAAGATTAGAGCGATGTGAGAAATGCCCACACTTCATGTCATAAATTTTATAAAGTTTTCATTTTTATTTTTAACTATACTAAAGTTTTTTTCTTTGGTTTGTTAGCCCTATGTTACTTTTAGATATTATTGTAATCTTTTTAATTTTTAGTTTTCATTTCTTTCTGTTTTTACCATTTAAAATACTTGTAGATATTTATTGTAATCATTAATGTTATAAATCTTTTTTGTTTTTCTTTTTAATGTGTTCTTTGGTCAGTCATTATACTTATTTGTTTTTTACCTGAATGTTTTTCTTAAGGGATCTAGTCCCAGAATAAAGTTCTTTTTTCATTCATTCATACTTAACCCAAGACCATTCATGGGATTGTAGAAGTACATTTTTTTGTTTTTTTTTTTATTTTATTTATTTTCCAACTCCAATCATGGAAAAAGTGTGGAGAATTTGATCATTAGTACACAGGAAATAATTCGATGAATATAGAATTTGGTTGTACCTTTATTATAAAACGACAGAAATGAACCCCCTCCTACCTCGGGAGATATTTACCTCCTAATATTTATCTTACGCCACCCTCCCCAATGCAACTCCATACTCCCAACCTTACTCCCAACTTTTAATCAACTTAGCCTTATCAATAGCACAAATACTGGAGCTTGGAACTTTAAATGTTGCGGTGGGTTCCCAATTGGGACGGAGCTTGTTTTCTGGACCGCAGGGCAAATAGTGTACTTCCCGGCAATGTTTATCGTAACCGTGCACTCCCTCTCCCCGACCAATCAGCGGCTATAACTATTTTACAACACCCATTCTCGAATATTTGATTCTGGAATTGAATACGGCCCGTATGGTTCCAGCAATGTTCCACTTCGAAACGCAGTCCCATGTCCGATTAGGGTATTTCTCTTATCTTGGGATTGCCACTAGTGATAATACTATCTTCTTTTAACTGCTAATGTTTAAAGACGGTGCAGACCCCGAGACGTGGAATGGAATTTGTATGATAACTTAATAATGACTATGTGACAATGGAAAAAGACGGTCTATATTTTTAACTCAAAACGAGGCAATTTTAGCTTTTACGAAGGCTATTAGAAGATATAGAATAGTTAATAATTATAATAGACTTCGTGACCACCACCCTTTGCCTACTCACAAGAAAAGGATCCCATATGTGTCTCACCGATTTTGATGAATTTTTTGTTGTTGTGAAACTAGACATAAAGTGATAAGCGTCTGCGAAATATTGGAGACCAACGCTCCACAAAAGTCGCGTAAAAAAAAAAATGTTTCTATGTCACTAGGTTCTAGTGAAGGTACAAAAATAATTTATGTCTAAATGAAAAAGTGAAAAATAAGTCCTAAAAATATAAACAATTTTGTCAAAAGAGTACTTTAAAAAAAGTTTCCTCAAAACTGTTAAGATTACTCACCCTTAAAAAAAGTGTATTACAATTTTTTATTAAAGTTTAATTTTATTTAATAATTTTACAACACAGCATAAAGCTTGAATATTTTAATGGATTTTTGTTATTTATTCAGTTTTGAAGTAGGGCAATTTTAATATTAAAATTATCTATCTACCTTCTGACCTTTACGTTCCTACCCTCAGAACCAAAACTTCTGATCGTTCCTTAATTGTTCGCTCTACTACCCTCTGGAATTCTCTACCAACCAATATCCACCTTGCTGTTTCTTTATCCTCATTCAAATTCCAACTTTTCCGATACTTCCTGCCATCCCAAACATACGATCAGCTAATGTGATATGTCTATTTTATCTAGACAACTACATTGAATAACTGAAGATTACTGTTTACCGCCCAAATTTTAATATGCTTGTAATTTCATTTATTTTATTTTATTTTATTTTACATCATCCACCAACAGGCCTAGGCCCAATTAGAGGTGGTAAACCATACAAAAAAAAAAAATATATATTACACTACAATAATTGAAATAATAATAATAATTGAAATTCAAACTAATTGGTAAAGTACTACATACCAGCTTTTGTTCATTTTGTTAAAAACGGGTTTTTTTTCAGAAGACATAATTTAAAAGATATACATACATATGTGTATATATATATATATATATATATATATATATATATATATAAAACTATATAAATATAATTTTTTTTGTCTTTAATTTCTTTGTTAGTTTTTGATGTATAGTATTTCTCCTTATTTTACCATTTTAAATAATAATCATTCATGTTTCTTTTGTCTATTGACTAGACATATTATATATTTTAATTGTACACAACTGTTATTCTTAGGGGACCTAGCTCCAGAATATTTTTTTTTTCTATTCTATTGTATACTAGAACTAGAGATACTCAATAAAATGTATTTTTGATTTTTTGACGAGATTACTGGTAACCTTTGCTTCTAATATTTTGCAGATGATAATCGATTTTCTAGTCTAGTTTCACCTACGATAAATTCATCAAAACCGTTGAGACCCATTTGGGAACAATCCAATTACTTATCATATCACTTGTCACTTAGACGCCTTTCAGTTTAACGCAAATTAAGTTTTTAGAAATTCATTCTTTACTAAGTCTAACAACATTTAATGCAGATTTTTGCCACCGCTAGGGTATGAGTTCATACCAGAGGGATACGAACGCAGGAATTCCGCGTTCATCCCTCTTCGTACCAAACATTTTACGTAGAACCTTATTCTCGAAAACCTTAAGGAATTGTTCATCCTTCAAATCTAGCAACCAAGATTTACACCCGTTTAGAACTTTCATAACAGGTTTTGTAAATTCTAACCCACATGTTTTTCGATAGAAGTCAAAAACTGAATTGTTTCGCTACACGCGATTACAGCCACCTTTAATCATGTCCTCCGTGGTTTTGGACCTAAATACATGAATCTCTCCACAATTTCAAAAGTTTATATAATGATACCAGCGTTTTTATTACTAATTATGTATTTTACTATTGGAGACAGCCAAATATTTTAACATCTAACTCATCAATTCTTTCAATCTGTGTCTTCCAAAGAAAAATATAATGCTACTTATTATGTCTGAAAAAAAAATATTAAATGAAAAAAAAAAAGCGTATGAAAGCACATGCTGAAAGTAATTTTGAAACAGTAATTTCTTTTTGTATCGAAGAAACTTTGCATTTTAATGTTATGAAATAATGCTTTGATAACAGGTCCTTTATCTTATGTTCATTTATTCTACCATTGACTATTAACTTGATTATTCGATATTCTTGGACTCTATAAAACCGTGTCCATACCTCACACCACAACCTGTTCCATCTCAAAATTCAATCAGCACCTTATTCATATATTTCATATTATAAAACAAATAAATAAATAAACAAAAGTATATATATATATATACATATATATATATATATATATATATATATATATATATATATATATATATATATTTAATATATTTTGCTAGACAAAGATGGAATGTAAAGATCGGATAATACTTAATTGTGATATAATGTAGTTGTGTAAATGATGTAAAAATAGAAGAAAGTTAAAGATAAAATGTTTTGAAGATGGAGTGGACCCCGAAACGTCAAAACAAATGAATGTTGTAATAATAAGTTTATCATAAAGAATCCTGATATAATAATATAACCGTTTATATACTAATTATTTATTTCATATTGTAAAAACTGATTAAGAACGAACAAAACATAATTAATTAAAGATTATTATGAGGAATTGGCTAGCTGAATTTAATATTAATAAACTAAAACTTATATTTTTAGTATATTCGAATGGTTCTAGTGCTCCTTGTGTAAATCCTATTTTTTCATAATAAAAAAGTAGAAAGGCAGAACAATATGATAACTTTTTTTTTTTTTTTAATACTGCGTGGGTTCCTGTTTTTTAATACTGATGAATGGTTATTTACGTAGAAGATGGACAATTCGCTGGAAGGAGAGATTCCAGACTCCAGAGTAGGCCTTTCCAGATGGGATTAGAGCCGGTATGGAGAAGTACCTCCAGCCTCCTCCCCCCCTCACTTATCATCCTTGGCAGACCTTTTTGGCTCCGTATCGTTGAAGTGCCCAGCTTTCCTCCGTCCACTTATACCGAATAATATCAGAGCTTTTCCGATAGCGTTTTAACCGACCATGATACTTTTCCAGCTTTACCCATCCATTTTATAGTGCTCTACTTGGACTCGTTGCTTTTGTTCTTTTGTTTTTTTTATATTGTTGTTTTTTTGTAGGCTTAAAACCTTTTCGATCTCTAAAAGAATATTAGTAGAGTGGAGAAACAAATCCCGGCTTATTTTAAAGCTCACTTAAATAAATGCTTTTTCAGTGCCATTCATTCATTTTATCTTTAAAAACCATTGATTTTATAATCATTATAAATATTATTTATATTTGAGTTCTCGGTATATTTTTGGTTTGTCTTTATTTGGAATATAGCAGTCATTAAAAAAAAAAAAAAAAAAAAAATTTAACACTCATGAATCCAAATAACGATTTTCCAGAAAATGTGTAGGAGTGTAAATGTTTTGAGACAAGCTGAATATGTACGAATCTGATATCACTCATTTAAGATGGACATTTCTTTCACTCACCTGTATATGGAATATATAGAATGTGAAAGTATTGTGATCGTTAACATATTTAAATTCGAGATTTCACCCATATAAACACGTTATAAGATTCCTTGATTCCAAATGATCAGGTCCGGCAAAAACACCGTCTGGGTGTGAGATGAGTCATGTTTCATGTTTTAAGAGGGTATATGCCTGAGAAGTTACAGCAACATTCTAATCGAATTTTGTGAGCTAGATGTTCCATTTTATACGATGCATTTCTTGCACTAATTGTGGTGATGTTGCTATCCTAACAGCCTTCTATGCCCACTATCGCGGGATGAACCTGGCATGTAACTCTAGGGTTTTTTAATGGGACTAAACAAAACTTAATTATAATTATGCCCCTTTTTCGAATTGACATAATAAGTTGGTCCCGAGACTGTGGGATTTGAGGTATTCTTTTAAGATAACTATCCTAGTTAATCCTCCATAGGCTAAATTTAGAACTTTAAATAAGAATTTGACGCTAAAGCGAATAAACAAACAAGTATCATTTTACGGTTTTATCAAAACTGCTTGTTAATAATTTTAGTTTAACTCACTATATCGGTATTAATTTTTATCGAAATTCATATCATGCTGTAATTATTCTGATTAAAATACTCTAACAGGACTTAAATAACAGAATTTTTAAATTTTCTTTCTATAAAGTACCTTTAATTCAGTAAATAAAAAAAAACTATCAATATCAACTTATAAGCATTGTTAAAAACAGCTAAATATACAAGTTAAACGAATTAAATAACAAGTTAAACTCAGTGTAAAGAGTGATATTTTTTTAGGGTAATTATTTTCTTTTTATGAAAATAAGAATAGTAATATAGTTGTATAATATAACGTTAGGAAGCTGGAAAGTTCAGGAAACATCATAAACTCATATTAATATTATTAAACTAAAATATATTTTCCCAACCAAACTGAATATAATTCTTTAATATGGGGTTTCTAGGAAAGGGATTGATCGATGGTGATACCTAGCTTTTTGACAGTGCAACTAAAGATGATTGGGTAATTATAATAATAATAATAATAATAAGCTTAGCGAACCCGAAGGTTCAATGCCGATACCACCAAATTCCGCCTATTACTATATACTCGTCCAATGTTCACCATTCAAGCCCAAGCCCCTGAGATCAGCCTTAACGCAATCCTCCCATCTACGCTTCGGCCTGCCTTTCGGACGCCTACCAGTCGGATCAGCAAATACCAACATTCTCGGAATCCTCTCGTCATCAAGCCCAACAACTTTACTCGCCCATTTGAGTCTCCGCGATGCAATCAGCTCAATTATATTCACAGGATACAAGTTCCGCAATTCCGCGTTGTGCAACCTTCTAAACTCCCCAGTGGCCCCATCTCTCTCCGGACCAAATATTTTTCGCGATACCTTATTTTCGAAAACCTTAAGCCGTTGTTCATCCTTCAAAGTAAGCGGCCACGTTTCACATCCGTGAAGAACCGTTGGAAGAATAATAGTTTTATAAATTCTAACCTTTAAGTTTTTAGATAGAACCCGCGAGCTAAGTAAATTAGCAACTGAATAATAACACGCATTTCCTCCTTTAACCGGGACTTATTTCTTCCTGGATTTCATTTTTCAAGTTATAATTGAACCTAAATACTTCTACAATTTCTATAAGTGCTCAAAAGTATGTCCTGATACATCAATATCACCAAGATCGACACCGTTTCTGCTACTAATCATATATTTCGTCTTTTCGGTATTTAATTCGAGTCCTATTTCTTTACCGGTTTTTATCAACACATTTGTATTTAGGTGTATGGTTTCCGTGTCTTCACCAGATCATCGGCATACCCCAAATCGGAATCTTGTCACCCATATTTAAGCCTTTCTTGGTACACATCACCTTTTCTATGACATATTATAAAGCTATATTAAATACCACAGGTGAAACGGAGTCACCCTGTTTCAAACCCGATCGCACCTCCAAACTCTCGGAGTAATTATGACCGATTCTAACTTTATGGAATGTTTCCGACAAACACATCTCTACTAGGTTTACTAACTTTCTAGGTATTCCCTGTTCAATCATGATGTTATATAGCTTTTGACGGTCTATTGAATCATAAGCCTTTTTAAAATCAATATAAAGTTGATGGACTACACCTTTGTATTCCAATTTTTTCTCTAATATTCGACGTAAGGAAAATATTTGATCAATAGTCAAGCGATTCCGCCTAAAACCACATTGGTAATCTCCGATAATTTCCTCAGCGTATTCCGTGATTCGACTAGTTAGAATTGACGAGAATATTTTATAGCATACTGGGAGAAGAGAAATCCCACGATAGTTGTTACAATCCGACCTTGGTCCTTTTTAGTGTATCGGAATAAGTATTGATTCTTTCCATTCTTCGGGCATTTTTTTCATTTTCCCAGATCTTTTTAACTAAAAAAGGTATTTTGGAAACGCCCGCTTCTCCACATGCCTTGATTAATTCACTCGTGATATTATCATTTCCTGCACCCTTTTCTTTTTTTTTTTTTTTTTTTTTTTTTTTTTTTTTTTTTTTTTCCTAGGCGTAAACCACTTGGGTCATTTTCGCCTTAAATCACTTTGATAAAGGGATTAAATATTATAGTCTATTGTACAAGTCGGTCTGTCGTAGGAAGTCAAAAAGATTTGCAGTTGTCTGTATGTTGTCTTGTAAAACGGTTGGTAAGTCAGTTTCAATTGCAATATGTGCTCTGTGATTATCATAAGCCCTACACTCTGTCAAAATGTGTTTAACAGAGATTCTTCTTCTTCTACTGGCTCAACAGGCGCATGAGGCCGCCCTTGGCCTGCTCAACAGTCGCCAACCATCCTTCTCGATCCTCAGCTCCTCTCAGAGAGATCCCGAGCTGTCTAAGATCCTTCCCTACTCCATCCTTCCATCGACCCTTCGGTCTGCCACGGCGGCGCCGGCCATCCGGAACATTCCTGAACACTCTACTTGCAACCCTATCACAGTTCATCCTCATCACGTGCCCAATCCATTTTAACCTCTGTATCTTAATATGAGAGGAGATACTGATATCCTGGTAGAGCTGAAACAATTCCTTATGTTTCCTCCGCCGCCACTGACCATCCTCAAATACGGCTCCCAGGATTCTCCTTAGGATTACCCGTTCAAACCTATCAAGCAGGTCCACATTTTTGTTGTTGAGGATCCACGTTTCTCCACCGTACGTAACCACTGGTCTTACAAGGGTTTTGTATAGCATCAGCTTGGTGGAGCGGCTCAAAAGCTTGCTTCTAAATATCTTTGATAAGGAAAAATAGGCTCTATTACCAGCCGCTATACGCTTCCTTACCTCTTCTTCTTCCTTCAGATCATCATTTATAATAGAGCCTAGATATTGAAAACTTCTTACCAGTTCTATTTTATAGGGTCCCATTTCATAATGACTCTGCCTCTGGTCCATTCGTTTGCCTATTACCATTATCTTTGTTTTCAGCTCGTTGACTTTTAGGCCGATCTTTCCTGCTTCCTTGTCCATTGCTTCAAAGGCCGCTCTGATGCTCGGCAGGGATCTACCAATAATGACCACGTCATCTGCATATGCGAGAATTTGAGACATCTTCGTAAATATTGTCCCTTGCTGTTCTAATTCCGCCCTATTGATGATGACTTGTAGAGCTATATTGAACAGAAGAGGAGCTATTGGATCTCCTTGTCTCAGACCACCTTCTACTTCAAACGGCTCCGATAGCCCACAATATTTAACTTGGCAAATTGTATTTGCCATTGTGCATTTTACTAAACGAATTAGTTTACATGGTAGTCCCAGTTCATGCATGGCTACTACGAGCTTACTCCTAACTATGGTATCATAGGCGGCCTTAAAATCGACAAACAACATCCAGGTAGTCTGCTGAAACTCATTCATCTTCTCACAGATTTGCTTCAGGGAGAAGATTTGATCAATAGTGGACCTATTGGGCCGAAAACCACCCTGATAGTCGCCCAGTTTCTGTTCTACATATGGGAGGAGCCTGTTATAAAGGGTTATGGAGAAAATTTTATATGCCGCACTTAGCAAACTAATCCCCCGATAGTTGCTGCATATTGTTGACTCGCCCTTATTCTTGTACACGGGCACTACAAGAGCCTTATTCCATTCTTCAGGCAGACGTTCCTCTTCCCATATCTGCGCTACCAGTTCCTGCAGTTCCTTTGCAACTTCATTATGTCCCGCTTTTAACAACTCTGCGGGTAGTCCATCATTACCTGGGGCTTTATTATTTTTGAGTTTATTAAGGATGTCTTCGATGTCCTCTACATCTGGTGGAATGGTTTCCAAGTCATCCTCATTTGTCCTCAATGGTAACTGTGGTTGATCTCCCTGGTTGATCTCCGAATCTCTTGGGTTCAGCAGGTTCCTGAAATACTGTCGCCACCTTTCCTGTACCTCTTCTTCCAGCATTAGCATTTTACCCTGGTCGTCCCTTATTAGGTTTCCTTTCCTAGTCGGTTCGCTTTTGATGTGATTCACCGATCTGTAGAATTTGCGTGATTCATTTTTTCTTTTTGCGTTTTCTATGTCCTTGATTTGCTTCATTAGTGATTCCTTCTTTTTTCTCCTAACCAATCCCTTCGCGTGTTTCCTGGCATCTTTGTACTGCTTGAAGCTCTGCCGTGTATTTCTACTAATCCAGATTAGTCTTTTTTCATTCCTTATCTGGACAGCCTGCTCGCATTCTTCATCAAACCAACCGTTACGATGTCTTCTTTTCTTTACTCCACACACTTCTTTTGCAGACTGCGTTAAACCTTTCTTGATGCGTCTCCACCTACTTTCAATAGTTTCCGTACCTTCACTAACTGGTATGCTCATAACTGTCTCGTGGAACTTCTCGGTAAATCTATCACTCTCTTCTTCAGTCCCGAGGCGTTCTGTATTCCACTGCTCACTTCGGGGCATTGGTTTCTTTGTAGAGCATTTTATTTTTTGGTGAATTTTTATGATTACTAAGTAGTGATCGGAGTTAACATCATATCCTCTATATGATCGTACATCATTTACACAGCTGAAATTTTTGGCGGAAACCAGTACGTGATCAATTTGGCTTGCAGAGGTACCATCTGGAGAGTGCCATGTTTCTTTGTGCACTTTTTTATGAGGGAACATAGTACTCATGACTGCCATGGATTTCACGGTTGCAAAACTTACCATCCTTAGTCCATTGTCATTCGTCACTTGATGTAAGCTATGCGCTCCAATTGTTGGTCTCAGCTCTATCTCCTTCCCGACTTGCGCATTGAAATCTCCTAGTACGATTTTCATATCATAGTTGGGACAGGTATTATAAGCAGCTTCTAATTGTTCATAGAAGGTATCTTTCACCTCTTCATCCTTCTCTTCGGTGGGTGCATGAGCACAAATCAAACTAATGTTCCTGAAATGCCCTCTAATGCGTAGTTTGCAAAGCCTTTCGTTAATTGGTTGGAAGTCAAGGATTGCAGATTTTATTCTGTTGGAGACCATAAACGCTACTCCAAACTCATGTCTGTTTTCTGACCCACTATATAGCATCGTAAAGTTCTTTCCCTTTATATCTCCTTTACCAGTCCATCTCATCTCTTGTACAGCTAAAACGTCTAAGCGACTCTTCTGGGACACATCAGCAAGTTCCTTAAAAGCTCCAGCCGATATAGGGTCCGTACATTCCATGTGCCAATTTTGTATGTCCGTTTCCGAGGTCCATGTCGTTTCCGTGAATCAATTCTACATCCGAGGCTTTGTTGAGTATTCGTAACATTGTACTTTTTTACGTTTCATGGGGAGTCAGCCCATGACCCAACCCTCCTCCTTTATCCAGGCTTGGGACTGGCAATGGTCTTAGTATAACTATTTCCATTGGCGGAGTTGTTTAACAGAGATTGGGCAACCGCATGTTGGGCACTCCGTAGGAGGTTCCCGTGCCATGAGATGTCCGTGAGTTAGTCGGGTGTGTCCAATACGCAGGCGCGCCAAGATAACCTCTTCCCTTCGCTTTTGTCGTAGGGACGAATGCCAATGGGAGATGTCCCTTCTTATTTCCCTTAATTTGTTGTCACTAGTGTCATGCCAAATCTGTCCCCACTTCGACCGAATCCGCTGCTTGATGATAGAAATATAGTCGCCAACAGGCACCCCAGTAAAGGGAATGCCATCTGTTATTGCTTCTTTGGCTGCACGATCTGCGAGTTCATTGCCACCTATATCGCAGTGGCTCGGTACCCAGACGAAAAAACTGAATAATTGGAAACTATTGTGGACTGCAATGATAATAGAATATTTTGGATAAGAGAGTCGGTAGAGAAAAGGCGCTTCAAGCTGAGCGCATCAAATAATCCTGGTTGTTTTGGTAGGATGAATAACATTTAAACTTTTATAAATTCCAACTAGCTCTGCGGTATAGTTGCTACAGAGTGGAGAAAGGGAAAATAGATGTTGTCTACCCTCACACACGACCGATGCTCCCACACCTAAGGAACTCTTAGAGCCATCAGTATATACGTAATCAGCAACAGCGAGTCTATCTTGTAGTTTTTGAAATTCCTGCTTATATATGTAAGGATATGTGTTTTGTTTGAGTAATTTGGTAAGTGAAAGACAGATATTCGGAGAGGGAAATTGCCAAGGATAAATTGGAGATGTTTCTATTGTAAGGTTTTTTTTTGTTTTTTTTATTCATTGAGCAATATTACAATCTGTCCAATTCAGGACATTTTTAATAGTGATAACGTACAACATTCATACTACATTCACAAGATATATACAAAACTATAAATTTATATAATAATAATAATAAAATATACATATATACAAAATAAAATCAATAAAAATATATACAATAGTCACTCATACCTATATACAATTCACAAGCATACAGCACGTGAGTGGAGAATCTAGCCAATGCTAGAACTCCAATATACATTTTATAATAGGTCACGAGGCCACTGCCGTTTCAACTTTCTAGGTGGGTTGTATGGATGGGTGGGGCTGGATAGGGATTGAGCTAGAGGATTAGGATGATGAATGAGATTCTGGTGGAATTCGGAAAATTTGGATGGAATCAGGTTTGAAATAAAAGGAACATTAAGGTCGTGGTGCAAGGTATAGTTGGAAACATAATAAGGAGCATTTACTATTGTACGGAGGACTTTGGATTGAAAGGATTGAATGCGTTTGATGTTAGTACGTTTAGCTGTCCCCCACAGTTCAAGTCCGTAGGTCCAGATGGGCTTCAGTATTGTCCTGTAGATTAATAATTTGTTGTCAACTGTAAGTTCAGATTTTCTGTTAAGTAGTCGGTATAACTGTCCGAATCGTCGGTTGAGTTCTTGTCTTTTAAGTCTTGTATGTGGGTTCCAAGTCAATCTTTTGTCTAATAGTAAGCCAAGATACCGGACTGTATCTGAAGGAGGAATTGGAATGGAATTGAAGTAAACTGGCGGACAGGAGTTTCGTCGAAGAGTGAAGGTTACGTGTTTGCATTTGGCTTCGTTCACCTTAATGCGCCAAGCATTACACCAGTCTTCGATAAGAGAAAGGTGTCTTTGCAGGCTTAAGGATGCTGTTTCAGGATTGGAACTGGATGATAGGATGGCGGTGTCGTCTGCAAAAGTTGCCAGAAAGGTATCAGGATGTGTAGGAATATCAGCAGTGTAAAGGATGTAGAGGACGGGTCCCAAGACGCTGTCTTGAGGAACACCGGCCTCAACGGGATAAAGGTTAGAAAATTCTACACCACAGCGAACGCGGAAAGAACGGTTTGAGAGATAGGATCGGAGAATGAGGTATAGAGACTGGGGTAAATGGGTTTTCAGCTTGAAGAGTAATCCAGTGTGCCATACCCGGTCAAAAGCTTGCGGAATGTCCAGAAACGCACCAGAACAATACTCTTTGCATTCAAGAGCTGAGGAAATATGGTCTACAACTCGGAGCCCCTGTTGAACCGTGGAATGCTGAGGACGGAATCCAAACTGATGGGAAGGAAGATTTTGAGATTCTAATATGGGTAGGATACGTTTAAGAAGAAGCCTTTCGAAGATTTTTGAGAGGATGGGGAGTAGACTAATAGGCCTGTAGGATGAAGTGTTGTTGGAAGGTTTGCCTGGTTTTAGAAAAAGAATGATAGTGGAATGTTTCCATAACAGAGGAAAATAGGTGGTGCGTAGGATGCAGTTGTAAATATAAGTAAGGAATATAATAGCTTTCTGCGGAAGTTGTCGGAGGATCTGGGGAGTAAGGAGATCGTGTCCAGGAGATTTACGGAGGGTAAGTTTTTGGTAAGATATTTGACCTCAGAGGGATTAATAGCTTTAGGAGGTAGGGAAAGTGGAATTGGTGACATAAGAAAGTCTTGCACTGTTGCGGTGTGATTGGCGTGGGATTCCGGGTGAGGAGTGAAAACTTTGGAGAGGTGTGTGGCGAATTCCTCGGCTTTATCTTCATCAGACGCAGCCCAGGAGTCATCACCACGTCGGAGAGGATGGGAAACTTGATGGTATTTTAGGATCTTTTTCGTGACATTCCACAGGGAATTATCACGAGCTGATAGAGAGGAGAGATAGGAATTAAAGGACTGGGAACGGAAGGTCGCCAACTCCCTCTTCAATTGTCTACAATAGAAGTTATAGGAGCGGCGATCTGTTGGGTGTCGGGTGCGCTGCCATAATGATCTTGCTCGGCGTTTGGTATGGATGAGGTCTATAATATGTTGTGGAAAATGATTTTGGTGAGGATTTATATTGGGGTGTTTAGGAGAGGAGGCAGTCCAGACAGCTTGTTGGATGGCGGTGGTAAAGGAATAGACGGAATTATCTAAGTCATCTGGGGTTTCTATTGTAAGGAAAGAAGGAAATTCGAGGTTAAGCTCGACCAGAAATTTAGAAACGCGGACTATAAAGGATGGTCTTTTGGATAAGATCTGTTGTTGGGTGAGAAATTGTCTATTTGGGAATAAATGAAGGAGAGGATGATTGGGAGTGGACAGGATCTTAGCAGCAAGGATCAGGTCAAGTTGTTGCCTTCGTAGTGCAAGTGGAGGTTCACCAGCTTCAGCACACAAGCTAATAGAAGGGCTGGAACGGAAAGCACCAATAGCTATTCGAAGACCGGTGTTTTGAATAGGATCGAGTAGTTTTAGAGTTCGACTTGAGGCAGAGTTAAAAGCACTGCAACCATAATCTAACTTTGGCCTTATGAGAGTCCTAAACAGAGTTATCATGCTTCTACGATCAGCACCCCAACTTGTGTTACTAATCATCTTGAAAAGATTGAGAGAACGGAGGCAATTAGCTTTTAGTTGCTTCAGATGTGGAGACCAGCTAAGTGTGCGATCGAAGGTCACACCCAGGTATTTTACTGTATTAGAAAGAGTGAGTGGTTGGTTGGCTATCTTTAGGGATGGTTGTGAATCCGGTTGTCTTTTGCTGAAAAGTATCGCAACAGTCTTTTGGGGTGATATGGTGAAACCGTTGTCATTAAGCCAGCCACTGACGTTATCTAAAGCCGATTGCATCTTGTCTTGTAAATCTGGCACCTGTTTCCCTGCAGTATAAAGTACAAGATCGTCCGCGTACAGCATACTCTTGACCGGCAAGTTGACTACTCTTAACACCTCATTTAAACATATACAAAAGAGTGTTGCACTCAAGACACAGCCCTGAGGCACGCCATTTTCTTGCTCATATTCCCGAGAAAACACATCACCGAGTCTAACCATGAATCTTCTATCCGTGAGAAAGTTAGAGATGAAACCAAGGATGTGCCCATTGATTCCCATCCTAACCAAAGTATCGACGATGAGCCTTCTCCAAGTCCTGTCAAAAGCATTTCCGATGTCAATAAAAACAGCCAACAGTTTTTCTTTTTGTTCGAAGGCACCTAATATGTCACATTCCAGGCGAGCCAGGTTGTCTCTCGTGCTTCTTCCTTTCCGAAAACCACTTTGCCATACTGGAAGAACATTTTTCGCTTCTAGGAACCACATCAAACGATTGCTTATCAGTTTCTCCAAGAGTTTACACATAGAAGAGGTGAGAGAGATAGGGCGATAGCTATTAACGTTCATCGGGTCTTTATCTTTCTTGAGTATAGGAATCGCAATTGCTTTTTTCCATATATTTGGAAAACGTTCGGATAAAAACAGAGTATTTAAAACCTGTAGGATTACTGATTTATTATTGGAACTGAGATGTTTAATCATGCCAATACATATCTGATCTGGACCGGGAGAGGAATCTTTTCTGGAGTTCAAAGCGGTGAGAAATTCTGCCATTGAAAAGGATTGATTTAGGGGATCTGATGGATCATATGGAATGTTAAGAGGGATGGATTCAATAGATTGCTTTATATTAAGAAAGTGAGCAGAGAAGTTAGCGGTGGAAGAGGTGGAATAGAAGTGGTTAGCTAAAGTATTAGCTAAAGTTAGAGGATCAGTTTCATACAGGCCGCGGTTTTTCAGACACGTTATTTGGGGTGAAAATCCAAATCCCATAATTTTCCGAACTGTTTCCCAGAAAACGGCACTTGGAGTATTACAACTAACTTTACCTAGAAAATTTTTCCACGACAATTTTTTATTCTTTTTAACGATATATCGAGCGTGTTTTCTTGCAGCTTGGTATGTCTCTAGCATTTCTGAAGATGGTCGCCGGAGAAACTTTCTCAAAGCTTTTCGTCTATCTTTTATGGCTTTGGCGCATTCTTCGTTCCACCAGGGTACAGGAGGGCGAGAGCCATGATGTGTACTGTCGTTTGTGGATGTATGTGGAATAGCAACATATGCCGCGGTAAGCAGTCTGGTATTAACATTTGAAATAAGTCTGTCAGGGTCAGTTTCGAGTAGGTCGATGTCAGTAAGTTTTGCTTTCTCTTGATACAGAGCCCAATCTGCCTTTTTAGTCAGCCATTTGTTGGGTCTACCAAGAGTAGGACCTTTATTGAGAGTTTTGATGATTATTGGGAAATGATCACTACCGTGTGTATCATCTAATGTGTACCATTGAGTTGTTGCTTGTAACTGAGGGCTGGTGATTGTAAGATCAATAGCAGAGAGTTTGCCGGATCGGGTGCAGAGGTGTGTTTTATAGATATGGTTATTAATGCTGTTCAGATACAAGTATCTAGGAAGGTTTCGACCAATTTTCCCCGTTCGTCTAAGCTGTCACTACCCCATAATAAACTGTGTGCGTTGAAATCTCCAGCTAAGACCACTGGCGATGGCAACGAATCCACCAAGTCTTTCAGTTCCTGGACGTAAAAGGGTCGACCAGGTGGTAGGTAGATGGAGCATAACGTAAAAGGGCGCGGTTGAGATAGAATTCGGATTGATATGACTTGTAACTGAGAGTTATTATTAATATCAGAAAAGGGAACACCGTCTTTAATGAATATACACACTCCTCCGCAAGCAATTTGTCCACCCAAGTAATCCTTTCTTCTTATCGCCCATCCCCGAAATTCTATTTGTCTGGTAGGTTTCAGGTGGGTTTCCTGAATGCAGGCGACAGAGCAATTATAGTGCCCCAGTAAGTATTTCAGCTCGTCCTGCCGATGAATTATACCATTGATATTCCATTGGAGTATATTCATGTAATACAAAAACAAATATCTACATCCTCCAATAATGATAGAAGAAGGGAGTAGAAAGAGAAACAACTGACTGATAAATCTAAGTATATGAGAAGTGAGATAAAGAAAAGATGATTGACGACAAAAATTGTTGAAACATAGGGAGATCTATTACATTGAAGCGGGGAAGTGTTGAAAGAACAAGAATCAAATGCGAAGAGAATGTCAGCCATTGTATAAATATTATTAAATATAAACATAGTTATGAAAGAAGGGTATTCTGTAACTAATGATAAAGTGTTCGGGGGAGCATTAGTGAAAATAAACACACAAACATACATATAAATATATTCAAATACATTCACATCCGCATACTTATATGCACATATATAAATCCACAGACACGCACATACATACAGATACACAATTAGACACATACGCGCAAACACATACATACACATACACACACAGATATATAAATATATGTATTTTCCTCCCTTTTCAATTTTAAGATTTCTTACGGGTATTGTATTTTTGTTTTGCCATACTAACATTATCACTCTTCGAGGAGGTACTTTGGTCACCTTTAGTGGAGATTTGTGAAGTAGGACTATTTATTTTGAAGTTAATGTCCAACTTTGGGTTTGTGGATTTAACTGCAGACTTAAGAATGGATTCAACGGGTTCCATGAGTTCCTCAGCACCATTGTTAGTTTTAGCTTCAATTGTGCGCCTTGTTATCGGTGAGGATATAAATAACTCCTGACAATCAGCGGTATTTATTTTAGATAATGTAGTTTCCATTAGACTAATTTTTTTAAACAGTACATCGACAGTCGTAGCTAATTTAGATATTTGATCGACGAGTTGGGAGATGGTGTCTGCTGAGGCGGTAGGAGAGAGCGATACCGGGGCGGAGGAAGCCGCGGTGGGTGTTGGAGCTGTGAAGGGAGGCCTGGTAGGGGTCGCCGTTGTCACTTCAACATGAGACCGTTGGCCAGCTGGAGGCTCTTGTCTAAGTATAGCCAGTTCAGCCTGGCGATAAGAAAGTTTCTCTTGAGCTCTGAGTTTTTCGATATTTTTCTCCCGTAGATAAACTGGACATTTAGAATAAAAGGCAGGATGTTCCCCATTACAATTTATGCATTTTGGAGGATTAACACAGCTATCAGAGGTGTGAGAATTGTCACCACATTTTCCACAATTTACAATTTTACAGAATTTACCAGTATGTCTATATTTATAACATGAGAAACATAAAAGAGGTTTTGGTTCATAGGGTCTGATTTTGATGGCCATAAAGTCCAAAAATAGTCGATCAGGGAGATCGCTACGTTCAAAGGTAAGTATAAGAAGTGGGGTAGGCGCAGGAGCTCTATTCACTTTTTTAAAGATTCTTTTAACCTTCACTACTCCAAAGTGTTCAAGTTCAGAAACTATTTCATCCTCGGAACAATTTATTAGCTCAGGAACATAAACAACTCCTCGGCAGAAATTTAGTGACTTGTGCAATTCAAAATGTATTGGTATATTCTGAAATGAATTAATGTTTCCTAAATTGATAAAATCTTTTTCATTATTAACCGTTAATAGTATAGTACCATTTTTTAAAATTTTCATAGTGACAAGCGGGGCATAACTTTTAATAAATCGGCATAAATTGAATGGGCTAAAGTCTTTAAATGTTTTTTGTGCCGCATTATCACCCATACGCATCACTACGTATTTTTTACAATATTTTCCCTTAACATTGAAAATTGAGTCCTGTAGGTCAGGCGGTTTAGGGTCTAAGCCCGTAGCCATTTCAAAACCAAAATAAAAAACAGAACAGAAAAATAAATTAAATTAAATTAAATAAAAGTAAATAAATGGGTACTCCCTGAAATCACCAAATGTCTTCTTGCTTCAGCATATACGGAAGTCACATAATTTAAATTAAAAAACAAAACAACAACAAAAACAAAACAAAAAAAAAACAATAACAATAAACTAGTAAGAATAATTATGAACAAGTTCAAAATTAAATTATAAACCAACTCAAAAACAAAACGAAAAGATATACTACACTACTGAATTCTAAGAAAGATCCACAACAATCGGCTTATTGTTCTCTAGGATCAAAGAAACAAACCGCGATGTGCACTCTCCGAAGACTAGAAGAGAACTCTTCCTGCACCCTTATAACATTTTAATTCCTTTCATTTTAAATCCTTTCAATAGAGGTAAAAGATTTGAACCGCTATTGAATGCGGCTAAAGATGCAAATAACAATATAATTGCGGATCCTTCTGAGTTATTAAATACATTTAAACAACACTTTGACGGCATATTAAATACGGAAAATAATAATCAATCTCCTCTCTCTGAATATCAGAGCGCTGAACCATGAATAGACGCACCGAGTAATGAGGAAAATTAAAATGTTCCTGCACCCTTATAACATTTTAATTTTCCTATCGCCATTTCGACTTCCTCATTACTCGGTGCATCTATTCATGGTTCAGCGCTCTGATATATTGTTATTTGCATCTTTAGCCGCATTCAATTGCGGTTCAAATCTTTTACCTCTATTGAAAGGATTTTTTTATACCTTTGTACATCTCTCTTACGTTATTTTCGCTTCTGTGTATTTCTATTATTTTGCCTTTAAGATACTCTCTTTTCTTATTTTTTAAGAATTTTGAAGCTTCATTCTTTACTAACCGAAAGTAAGCCACATTATTATCGCTTGGATTATTTAAGGAATTCAGTTTAGCGGTTTTTCTTTTTTCGCACATATTTTGACAATTCCTGTCAAACCAAGGTTTGTTCTTTTTATTTTCGATTTTCCCAAGACATAAATTACCGACCTCTTTAATATTATCCCTGATCCCTTTCCATAATTTGTTTACATCTTCCCGTTCCTCGTCTGAATATTTCAAAGCTTCGAACTTATTGTTTACTTCTGTCTAGCGAATTGTTTTCTAATTTCGGGGTTGTTCAATTTAACTAAATCAAAATTCTCGGGATGAATATAGTTCGGTGTTCTCTTTTTTGTATTTAGTTTTTGTCGAAGTTTCGCGATTACTAATTCATGATCAGAACCGCATTCTGCACCATAAGATGATCTCACGTTAAATATGCTATTTTGCCATCTGTTTTGTACTCTTTTGTAATAATTGGGTAATTATTAAGGATTAGAATTGGAAAGGGAATTGGAACCTATTACTATTACTTGCGACTTTATTGCATTATATATATATATATATATATATATATATATATATATATATATATATATTTTTTTTTTTTTTTTTAAATATAATAGTCCCAAAAAATTATAAACAACACTAACATCGAAGGACGTCCGCTCAAAGTGGAATGAATATATTCATGATACTCGAAAATTATTCTCTCATGTGTGCTGGAAACATATTTGTTAATTATCCCGTGTGGTGTGATGTCTGACATCAATTGTTGATTTTAAAGAGCGCTGTTCGACGGCTGAATATTCATTTTTGCGAGGAGGTATTAAAAAAAAAAAAAAAAAAAAAATGAGAAGAGAAAAAAAATGCTCCGACTAAGCGGTGGGTACAATACAAGGAGTGGAAACCCTCATGAATAAAACAAAATGTCACTAGATTGAAATGAGGATCAAGTTTTTTAACAGGCACCTCAGGGTGAGGTAGAAACCTTTGCACGTCCACTTAGTCCCTGCTTCTCTTATATTTCCTCTCCACTTCACTTAAATTAACAATTTTTTATAGAAGAGGGAATGCATTAAATTCCTACTGTCATTTTGATAATCGCAGGTGAGGACCCAGAATAATATTTTTTTAATATATGAAACCTCTAATATTTTTTAAATTGAATATAATAATTATGTATACTGATGGTTGACAGTCTATTATTTTAAAATAAGTTCATATTGTTTTTTTTACTAGTGATTTAAATAAGAATTTCAGATTATTTCACTAAGTGATAAAATGTGTCCCACAAAACCTACCTTTTCATTTGATCTTTGCCGCCTTCTCCTGTCCCCTCTATACCCCCTTCTATAACTATCCCCCAAAGTGAGGGAACTCCGTTCAGAGATGTTATAATGATAACGTTATAGTATTTTATAATATTAAGGATATTAGGAACATAATAATATTTTTACTATCGAAGTTCCTATAATTTCCGCCGCCGAAATGAAGCGTTTTCAAAATTTTTATTCATGTTATTGTGCTCAAAAAACGTTTATCAACTTAAAAAGAGATAGGAAATATATTTTGAGTAGTGTAGTTTAAATTGCATCAGACAGTTACCAAGAAATACATTTTACACTAGCATATAAGAGTCACTCGTATACTTTCTAATATTACAAGTCATTTCCATCTCCTGTCAGGAAATACGCGATTCTGGAATATAGTTTTTACATACCACTTCTACCATGTACACACACAATTATTCTTCAAAAATCATTTATGGCAATTGTGCTGAAACAAGGATCGTTTCCGGAAAAATCGTGGATTTTCCACCGTCCGACAATTTTGCCCATTTTTTGACGTGCTTTAGTGGCGAAACGGCCGATCCTACAATAAAACGTTCCAAATAAAAAAAGGTAGCAAATTTTGTTAACTTTAATTGCGTACTTCGTAAGTTTTGTCCAAAACATTTTGTTTTCGAGATATATTAAAAAAAAACAGAAAATGTGAAAAAAAAACATGTTCCAGTCAAAAGTTTTACCTGCAAACTCCAGATTCGTGTTCAGGGACCCTTGTATACATTTTTAATCAATTATATTCTGCGATATCCAGTGTCATAGAGTCAGGGTTGTTCGGGACTAATGCTTGAATTCAGTCATCATAAACAGTTGAGGGACGACCTTCAAGTCAAATTTTTAGGTTTCGAACCAAGCAAACTACGTATGGATTCTACTTTTCCTAAGGGATCATTGGAATACACAGGCTAAATCTTGCTAGCCGTCTGTGCAGCGGATTTTCCTTTTCGAAAATTAAAAATTGTTAAATGACGATTTTTTTATTTTTATTTAAACATATTTATTGATATTTACAATTGTGTAAAAATGTGATGGACCTATTGTAAACTGACATGAAACAGATGAAGAGACACTACCCATTGACAGCTCTCTAAAAATATTCTAAACTAGAAGGTTTCGGAGCCATCTTCTTTTCAGATGCCTCGGAGGATTATCAGGTATTGAAAAGGAAGAATGAATGGACACTAGTGGATTAGAGTGGTAATGGAGTTTTTCATGGAATGAATGATATGGAACATTAAGGTCATAATAGATAAGTTTATACGACGGATTTAGGATTGTAAGGATTAAATACGTGAAGAATTTGAACCCCATAACTCTACTCCGTATGTCCAGATTAGTCTACGGACTATCATCATGTAGAATTTTTAAAGCATAAATGATATTTTCTCAAGAAATCTATAGAATAGAATGAAAATAAGGAATCTCGGTTGCGACTGATGCACTAAAGTTTACTTTACTAATCCGTATTTAGAATATGTATACATTATTGACTAAGTAAACATAATTTTATAAACACAGAGAGAATTAAGTTGAAATATTGAAACGAACTTAATTTACAACCCAATAGTTTGGTAAGATGGTGCGTGGGGGTGCATATTGTGTCAGTCCGCGACTTTACGAATTTGTTTGGTGTAGTTTCTCAATTTTTACGGATTAATCAATGAGTCATAAGAAAAAAGAATTCACAATTAAAAATAAAAGAAATGAAAATGCTCTATTTTACATCATGCTCCTAAAAAAATATATCGACGTAATTGTTTTTTTTTATTATGTACTCGAGCCTTTGAGACCACATGAATATCACGACATAAGAGGCCAAAGAATATGTGAGGTGGGATGATTGTTGTTCCCTGTGCAATATAATTTTACTTTAAAGACTTTTTGACAAAATTTTTTAATTATAAAAATGGATTTTTAACTTGTCTGACAACTCAGTGAGTCCTGATGATGGGGAAGGCCCCCAAAACGTTGACTCGTTTAAGTTTTTCTGTAAAAGCTTTCTTTGAAAGATATTAGAAACCTACTATTTTAAATATAGAAAAAAAATGAATTTTTTTCGGGATCAATACACCGCGATGAGCAAAGAAAAAAATGTATATATATATGGCCGAGTCATAAATTAAAAGAGGGGTAAACCCCCAAAACTCGGTTATAACTGAAGAAAGAAAAAAAAGAACGTTTTTCAGGATCAAGACACCCAAAGAAAAGGAAATAATAAAAAAAAAAAAAAAAAATGTAATATAAATGCATTTCATTTATTTAATTTTTTTTTTAACCTTTGTAATCAACAAAAAAAAAATTAAATTAAAAACTATATTCTCCTCTAAACAACGAATTTCGTTTAAAATCGCGTGATTTAATGCAATAACCCAATCTTTTTTAAAGATCGACACATTCTTTTTTTAAACTTTATTAAACCAGAAACCTAAAAAAAATCTATAGAGATTATAGAGACTATAGAGAGACTTGATTAACCTAAAGTCTCTACAAAAGTAAAAAAAGAAACATTAAAATCAGTTCAGAAATAGTGTTTTAGAATTAACAGTTTTATCAAGGTCTTATTTTAATTCATATTTATAAATATATATTGATTGCTTAAAAAACAACTATATAAATTGTTTTATACACTAGTTAAATAATTAACCTTTATGTAATAATTTACAGCGTTATTTTTTTATTCTACAACAAAGGGAAATATGTCTATGATAGGAGTAAAAATCAACAGCTCTTACCACTGATTGCTTCTGAACTATTGTTTGAACGAACTTAAACCGCAAAATCATATACAGGTGATGGGGACGGAAACTGAGTAATGTGATAGGTTTATGATATAGTCACAGAGGCATCGCTCTAACTGCTGATTGGTTGGAGTACAGTGCGGTCGGAAATGATCTTGCGGTTTCATCATTAATTCAGAAGATTAACCTAAATTGGATCCTACCTATCCTTTATTCATCTTTGACAAAATTTTGTAGGATCTATTGGATAAAAGTGTTTAGTAAAAGAAAAGAACTCTGGAAATTACTACACTATATTTAAATATTTACATGTAGTTAGTTCTATATCACAAGTCTAAGGTGTTGACATTTACACCAAATTTTTGTATTAGTGTGGACGTTTTTTAATATTTAAATTTGATCCTCTCTGTGGTTATAAACCATGTTTACTTGGTAAACAATATTTAACAACAATAATATTTACCAACAACCTTTTTGGTAAACAATAATATTCTTTAAAAGGATAAGTTAACGTGCTTTTATGCATCAGTCTAAACCGAGATTCCTTATCTTTAAGTTGTATTTTGCTTGTTCGAAATGGAAGAGAAAAAAACAAAACATTTTTTTCATTTAATAATTTTTTACTTCGGTAAAGGAAAATCCATAGCACAGGGAGTTAAAAAAATATGCAGTGCGTATGGCGATGATTTAGGAAAATGTACCGTCGTAAGTCCTTTGCTGGGTCCAGGAGCAGAAATTTCGGCTTGCAAAACTCAAAGCGCTCGGGTCGTCCTTCAACTGTTGATGATGACCAAATTAAAAAAAAAATACCTGAAAAATTGTAAAATGTAATTGATCAAACTGGTTCATTGATAATTTATTAAACATGTTAACAAAAATCTTTAAAAAAGTTAAAAAAATAAGTTTTTATTGAAATCACTAGTTGATTTAAACTTTTGTTGATTAGTAGTTGAAATCACTCAGCAAACTTATTTTTAAACCCAATATATTTTAGTTTCTTTTCTTTTTTAATTTTTTTGGAAGTTTTTCTTAATATAAACACTTAAAAGAGCACACATTGACTTCCATTTGTCACTCAATCACTTTATTTCATAAGCCCTCATATCCGTCAACGTTTCGGGGCTGTTTCCCAATTTTCAAGACTTATTTTTTTCATTATATAAATGCTTTTTCATATATAACCCATGAATTAATTTCATAGCACACTGCTTTTTGTCCTTATGGGTGTCCATGGACGGATATGAGGGCTTATGAAATAAAGTGATTGAATGACAAATGGAAGTCAATGTGTGCTCTTTTAAGTGAATATAGTTTATTTATACTTTTATAAAAAAAAAATAATCTAAAATTACTTAAACAGCTAATTTACATAGCCGTTATTAGACCTATACTATTGAGCTATGGGGATCCACCAAACCATTGAATTCCTCTCGGATCCAATACTTCCAATCCAAAATCCTCCGAAAGATTCTAAATGCTCCTTATTTTGTCACCAATAAAACTATCCATGAATACCTGATTATTCCATTATTCGCAGACTTCGCCAGAATTGGATATAAATCCTTTAATTCCAAACTACCCGACAACTCAAACACGATGGTCCAGATCTTGTTATCTCCATCTATTCCCGATAACCCTCTTAGGCGCCTGACAAGACAGTGGCCTCGAGGCCTGCTGAGAAAACAAACATTGATGTTCTACCGCTGGGTAGCTTCTTAACAAGGGTTTATCAAGCTAATTATTACTTTTTTTAACATTTACTGATTGTATTTTTTTTATTATACAGTTGTAAATACCAATAAATTTTAATCAATTTTTAGTAAAAAAAAAAACAAACAAAAAACTCACAGACCCGACTTTTCAATATGGGTTATTACAAAACTGTGATATGATATGAATTATTATTTTTGGGAGTAAGGGAAGCTTTTGTGAAGGGCATCCCTCCCCAGTTGGTTTTATATATTCCAATTCAGTATATATCTAATTAGCTCAGTATCTATTTAATTAATATTCAGATATAATGAACATGTTTCTGTACTAATTAATAATAGGACGAATGCTCGGGGTTGGTTACCTTTGAGCACATTACGTATCTATGTTATCAAATTAGTATAAAAAGGACTCGATTATAAGCATAATATCGGTTACCTTTTGAAGAGGTGGATGTTTCACTATAATTAAGTCTAATTACAATTATTATACGGTGTTTGACTCCATAGAAATAAGTTAGTAAAGGAGCGGAAGGTGATTAAGGGTGCCAGTCGCCTTTAATTAGGATATACCTGGGGCTTCACGAAGAAGACAAACGTTTGTCGTGGTTCCCTGTTCCTTTGACCAAGAATATGATGCGAGGCGTGTGTGTGTATGCGGTTTGAGTTTGAGCCGCTCTAAAAACATGTTTGAGCAAAGGGGGGGGAGGGGTACCCTGTTTGAGACCTTCAAGTAGGCAGCATTAAGCGCTAAATTAACACACAGTTACACACCTGCCCTCTGTGTGTGAATGTGTGCTCGTGGCTGTGTGTGTTTACGATGGAAGGTAGAGGTTTCCGAATCCTCCTAATTGACTGGCGGGGTTGAGAAAGGAGGGTCGTCATGGAAACCCCATCGTATAATTGAGTCAGAGTTCCTTTGAAACCCTGGAAATCCCTCCCCCCGGCCTTCCCCTCCCTCCCCCCCCCACTCCATCTCCTCAGACACAATATTCTTCTATTTAACCAGGAGTGAATGTTTTACACAATCACCTTCCACCTTTAGCTTTGTCCTCGCCCCATCCAAAGAATCAAACTAAAACAGGACCATCCCCTCCGTCGCCCCTTAACCTTTTTCATAATTGAAAGCTACTCCAATTTCCAACGTCGGAGGTTATACAATTTACTTTTCAGATTTCGCAATTGGGACCCTTAGTGGCGTGTCGTTTTTTGATATGCAAATGAATAGGTACTTAGATTGACAATTAGCCAAATGAATAGAAAAGCCTTGATTTAATTATGAATACAATATAATCAAATAAGAACTTTTTAAGAAAATTTTTCTGACATGAATATATTTTTGGGCTCCGGGTCTTGACTCAATCCAACTTTTTTGTTGTTGCTTGTATCATCAGTTTGAAGACAGTTTCCTGAACAGGGAGCGCCGTGGTCTAGTGGGTAGAGCGCTAGTCTACTGTGCTCAGGGTCCTGGATTCAAATCCCGGCTGTGGCGAAATATTATTTATTCTGTTATTTCAGCCGGGGGGCGATCCTGGGGCATGGAGACCCTCCAGGGGCACACCCAGCCTCTATAAAGTGGGTACCCAAAAAGGGGGAAAATACCTGGCGGCTGAGCGTGATCTTGGCCGAATCACGTATTTGCACGGCCGTTGGCCTCGAAACAGTACGAATCTCTACATGTACTGAGCCCAAAACTCTTTATGGGTTGTAGTGGTACACGTTTTTTTTTTTTTTCCTGAACAGAAATCTAATGGGAAATATTTTTTTTGTTGTTATTGATAACATTTTTACCTACCATTTTGGATCTATATTAGATTGTAAAAAAAAAAAAAAAAAAAAAAAAAAAAATATATATATATATATATATATAATATATATATATATATATATATATATATATATATATACTTTATACATATAATTTACAATTGTCTAAATGTGCATTGATGATTAAAAATACATTTGTTTACTCAATTATCATTTTTTTTTTAATCTTAGCTTTCCAACGGTATATTATACATGTACATTACTTTCTTATGTTCAAAAACCAAAAATTGATTTTAAAAAATATTTTTTTAATTTTTTCCTTTAGTTGTTTATAAAATCCGCTCAACTTACATATTAAAGTGTTAATTATCAATTCTAACAAGATAATATGGTCTATAATATAATTTATAGAATCTACAAAATTAAAGGAACTTTAGAGGAAGAAAATTTTAAATATTGGCATTTGAGCCCTGTCAGACTTTTTCAATCAAAATACAACCTACATGATTGAATCCTATTAAATTTAACATCGATATAGAGAGTTTAATCAAAATCGTTAAAGCCTTTTTTTATAAAATCGTAAAATGATGCAAAAATGCATGGTATAAACTGGCTCTACTGGTTAGCTGATTATGACGAAAACGTTTTTGAAATTTCAGTTTCATAGGACTTTTCGTTTTCGCTCTGGTGTTGCCATTTACGGACACACAGAGACCATTTTGCGGGACTTGGTCATTTTGGCTCAATGGATCCTAAAACAAGTGTTTCCGTTGAAAACTCAAACTCGAAAATTTTTATGATCGCAATGCTTTCCCTTACTATATATTTAATATATAGGTAATTGGAAGTAAAAAACGATGTTAAAATGATGTATTCCTGACTGTTTACATAAATAAGAGTGTCGTGGAGTGTGGAATATTGCATTATTTCTTAATAGATAAAAAAACAGACAATGTAATTTTGTTTATCTTTAAGTTATTGTAGGTTATCCACTTTTTTGAGTTCATGGAATATTTTTTGAATTCTAAAAGTTTTTTATAAAATTAAAGAAAAAAATGTTTATATTTAATACGCATTCCTTGCTTAATTACTAAGTTGGGGATATCGCTAAGGACCACTTCTCCTTCCCTTTGAGGGAGCACACGTCGGAATCCAACGTAAACTTCAATTAAGCCACTCAGAGCTCATTGTGGCTAAGTTGTTGCATCCCTTTAATATCGCGGAATGTGGAGCGTCCCTGGGATCTAGGCACCATTTCAAGTTATAATTTGGATGTTAATATTTACTCAGTGGGAGTTTGATATTGAACTATTTAGAGGAGGCCTGGGGTGGGGGTTGAGGAGCTTTGCTAAGTGAGTGAAGCCAATAACCGAAGCAGGCAAACATTTAGATTGGTTCCAGCTCCTTCCACTCGGGTTCATAGTTTTGCCCGGGGCTGGCTGGGGCGCCTGTATGTCGCCTTCTCTGCCTGTCAAGTCGAATTAATCCCCGAGGACAAATATTATGAGAGCCTTTAGCTAGATGAGCTCACTTCTCAGCCAATGCATCCCTTTACTCCTTGCTAATCTCTCATCCCGAGCTAGAAATCATCAAACACAGTCCGACCATAATATACCTATAATTAAAGTAAATTACATAAATATAATTATTTTTACTTTAATAATAGGCTTACCGAAACCGAAGGTTTGATGTCGATACCACCAATCTCTACCTGCACAGACTCGTCCAATGTTCACCGTTGAAGCCCAAGCCACCGAGATCAGTCTTAACGCAATCTTCCCATCGACGCTTCGGCCTTCTTTTCGGTCCACTACCAATCGGATCAGCGAATAACCAATTTCTCGGAATCCGTTCCTCACCGAGGCCAACAACTTTACTCGCCTATTTGAGTCTCCGCTATTAACTCAATTATATTAACAGAGTACAAGCTCCGCAATTCCGCGTTGTGCACTCTTCTAAACTCGCCAGTGGCCTCATCTCTCTTTCGACCAAATATTTTACGCAGTACTTTATTTTCGAAAACCTTAAGCCACGTTTCACATCCGTAAAGAGTCTTTAAAGAATAATAGTTTTATAAATTCTAACCTTTACGTTTTTAGATAGAAGCCGCGAACTAAGTAACTTAGCAACTGAATAATAACACGCATTCTCCACCTTTAACCGGGACTTTATTTCTTCCTGGATTTCATTTTTTCTTGTCATCAATGTGTTTTATATATAATAAATAATATTTTCTACAGCACTCAGTTAGTTTTGTCGACTTTTTATCACTCTCCATTAACTTTCAAGAATTTGTGTATAAAATGATATATATTTTCTAAAATCTTTAGCTTTCCAAAGGTATATTACTGTTCTCAAGTTCTAACCTTTAAGTTTTTAGACAGAAGCCGCAAGCTGAGTAATTTAGCAACTGAATAATAACACGCATTCCCACCTTTAATCGGGACTTTATTTCTTCCTGAATATCATTTTTTCTTGTTATCATTGAACCTATATGCTTAAATTTTCCTACGTATTCAAACGTATGCTCTAATATATCAATATCACCAAGATCGCCACTGTTTCTGCTACTAAACACATATTTCTTCTTAGCGGTATCTAATTCGAGTCCTATTTCTTTACCGGTTTTCATTAACAAACCTATATTTAGTTGTGTGGTTTCCGTGTCTTCACCTAGCAATACCAAATCGCCGGTATAATTATGTTCGCCTTACACATATTTGAAAAATGTAGGTTAGAGTTTTTTAACACTTTAAAACCTTTGGGTATCAGCCGTATGTCCGTGTACATCACTATAAATGGATGCAATGAGACCCTATCTCTATGTGACCGACCTCGACCGGTTCGCCCCGCACTGTGAGAACAGCAAATCCAGCGAAAGAAGAGGCTGCTCAAATCAAAAGAAGTCCCATACAAAAACAACGGATAATTTCTCAGGAAATGGAAAAATTTGTCAGATCACTGTCTCGCATAATGAAAATGACTTTACGATAGACGTATTTCGAACAATAGCCGGACAAAGACTAAGCACTTCCTTAAAACAAATTACAATGGATAGATGCGAAGTGCTGCTTCTCCGTTACACGACGGTTCATCGAAAGATTTTTGTTTAGTAATGAGAAAATTTAATGCCAATATTTTATATTTTCTTCATCTAAAGTAACTTGAATTTTGTTGAATAGAAAAAAAAAAACATTTTTTTGTTACCATATATTTAAAACTTATATATTGGTTGAATTAATTTTATTAATTATTAGTAAACTAATGGAGAAAACATATATTTTTAAACCCGGTAAACTTTTTTTACGAAAAAAAAACTACAGAAGAAAAGTACTAACATATTTTCTCAAAAGTAATTTTTGTTTTATTGAACATAATACACGTAAGAGTAATATATATGTATAATACATCGATGGAAAGCTAAAGAAAAAATATATTACCTTTCATACAAATTTGTAAAAGTTAATGTAATGTGACGAATAGGGCTTATACTTATTACTGATTATTATACATGACAATTTTATGTTGTGTTTATTATTTAATCTAAATCATATATTTCAAGTAAAACTGAATAAACATTTTTTCCAATTATCTTTTAAACTGAATAGTTCTTAAATTGATTTATGCAAATGAATAGTGGTAATTTAATAACAAAACTGTATCCATCTCCTCACATTTAGTCCATTTAAAACTAGTGAGTTGAGAAAGTTGGATATACTAACGAGAGCCGCCATAAGATCCTGGTTGCGGCTACCTCAGGATTACTTATTCCTTCCATGCTCCCAGCACTGAAGGCGGACTAGGTGTAACGAGCTTCTCATTCACCATTCCATCAATCAAGCTGGCTAGACTCCTGCGTATGGAACATTCGGGCTGCCCAGTTGCAAGGGCCACCTTTGGTACTCGATGCACCATTAAAACGATCAGAGAGCTGCCAGCCAGTCTCACAAGGATGGGTTTTGACCCAACGGATATTTCAAGCAATGAGAGAAGAAAACATCTGGCAACAAAGTTGCATCACAGCGTGGATAGGAGCGCATTGAAGGAATCCAAGAACTGTTCCTCATCAACTCATTGGCTGGCCGACTATGGAACTCCAGTGACTGGTCGTACATTTATCCAAAAGGTGTGAACTCACATTAACGCCCTGACCTTTATGGAGATTAAATGTAGAGCGGGGTGTGGCGCTAATGAAACAGCGAGCCATGTCATCCAGCACTGCTTTCTGTCGCAGGAAGGGTGCAAGCGACATGATGCCGTGGTCAATGTCATCGAGGCGGCTCTCCAGAGGAAAGGATACAGGGTGCTTAAGAAGGTGACTTTTGCTGGGAGTAGAAGGAGGTGGAGGCCTGACCTGGTGTGCTCGGCCCCGAGTGGGAACTACATCCTAGACGTCCAGATCGTTGGGGACAGTCCCAGTACTACCCATTGGAACACGTTAAAAAGGGAAAAATACCAAGACTTGGACTGCCGGATAGCCATCGGACGGGAGTTAGAGGTACCGGGCATCGATATCAGAGTGCTCCCTATCACCATAACTTAAACAGGCATTTGGTGCAGGCGTTCCTTCGAGGATATTCGGCTGCTAGTTGTACCTTTAAGGGTCTTGAACTCCATAACCATTAGGGTTCACAGGGGCTCCCACATCAATTACAGTTGTTGGTTTGGGATGCTTCGTGGACTATAGGCTGGAACATGAATTAGTGAAACATATTGTTTATGAAACATATTTATTATGAACTAGTAGTGTGTTGTGGGTGTGTATATGTATCAGTATAGTGACGCAATTGTTATCACTGTTATAGGATACTGCTAAGCAAGATAATATGTATTTTCCTATTTATTGAGCCGTGCATTCTGCATCCAAGATACTATGTTGAGCTGGTGAAGTTAGCACCATATATATTATTTTATAGTTTGTGGAATATTAACTTGTAGAAAATGTAATGTATGACCTACCAAACAATAAATAAAATTCGTGTGCTGACCTTCCCAGATTTTTGTAATACCGACGACAATTAAAATATATGGATATTGTTCATAAAAAAATTGTGATTTAGAAATCCCAAGGGTGGAGGAAGGAGGGTGAAAATTTAGAGTCATAAGTATTTTGCATGCCAAATAAAAAAAAAAAAAAAATGTATACCAAAAAAATTGTATTGGGAAACCTTATTCACTTAATAGTATAAAATATACTTCAGGAACGATTCTCATACCTACCAACTATAAATAAAAAATTACATGAAAATCGGTCGAGCCGTTTTGGTGGAGTACGACACGAGATTTTTTTATATATTAGACAATTTACTTTTGGAAAGCTAAAGATTTTATAAAAAATGTTTCCATTAATAGAAAGTAATAGAAAGTTATGAAAATCAAATTAAATGTTGCAGATGATGGATAAGGTATATATACATGTTGATTAGAATTTTTTATTTCCGAATGGCCAATAATAAGTATGTGAGGATAAATAAATATGCTGTAATGTAATTATGTCCGTATGCAGTACCGTATTTATTTAAGGATTTCGGCCGACTATTTCAAATCGAATATTTTATTGACGGTATCGGAGAGTGAAATATCAGCTTTGAATCTTCCTTTATTATTTGAAACATTTCTTGACAATGGAATTTAAATTTCATTCGAGTGCTTTTAACCTGCTCCAAGTTTAGGCTGCTTTCAACCGAAGGGCGCATTAGGACTGACAACTGAGGAGGGAAATTGGAGGGCGGAAGCTATTGAATAGTTATAGGCTGCTAGGGCACTTACATATCCTCAGTAAGACCCTTAGCCTAAGAACTTTAGCCTATAAATCCTTATAACTTCCTTCCCTTCTTATCTCGCCGCTATATTCTCTCAACTCTCCAAACATTCTTACTACATTAATACCAGAGACCGTTTCCAACTTTTAACATGCCTTCTTTTTTTTGTATATGAGTCTCCTCAGACCAATATCCTTCAATTCGCTCCATATCCTCCAAGTATTATTCTGGCAGTTTAGGATCAAGTGGCAATTTCGGGACTGGCCTCATCGTCTTCTTGATTTCCTTTTCAAAAGCGGTAATTCCTTATTTACCCTATATAATTATATTATAAATGATATATATAATTACCCTCTCTTTCAAGAACCATATTTCCGAAATATCCCGCCGCACCTTTACACCTAAAAGCGGCTGAATTCCCTTCGTCACCTATTCCCGTATGAAACCCGGAAGCTCCTCGTTACCTCTCTAATATTCCACCATCTCGACTACTGCTGTACCGTATACGGTTGTGTTTCTGGGGATCTCGAAGTAAAAATAAAACGCCTAATTAATTGCGTTGTTCGATTTATCTTCGGGGTCCCGAGGCACACCTCCGTCTCCGAATTTTATAGCGAGATGAAGTGACGTTATCCTTTCAATCGTATTTCCTTGCATCATTCTTATACCAAGTTATCTAATCCTGCCGTCCATCATACATTTTCAACCTTCTACAATTCAAATCCTCTGTCCATTCCCGCTGTACATGTTCTAGGCCTTCAGATTTATACACAACGGCCCACCAATCTGCACATTTTGACAGATCGTTCCTTATCCGATCCTCAATCCTATGGAATTCTATTCCTCTTTCTATCCGTCACTCCAACTCTCTTCCTGCATTCAAATACCGCTTATTCATTCATCTCATGACCATCCAGTCAGAATAAAATTGTAATTGACTCTATTTTATTTTATTTTCAATATATTTGCGTATGTCTGTTTTCTGTTTGTTTTAGTTAAATTGTTTTTAAATAATTAATTGCTCTAAGACTCTAGTCCAATTTACATGTTATGTAGATGTTATTCCAAAGGGACTTGTCCCAGAATAATAAAGAATTTATTTATTATTATTTATTAATTCGATTTTCTTGCACTGAAGCTCTATGGAGTTTATTTATTTTTTTTAATATATTTTTATTTACAACTGTACACAAAATTTATTAAAGTAAATATTGAAATAAACATGAAGAGAAACTGCCCATTGGCAGCACTCTTTGGTAGTGAGTCTAAACAAGAAGGTCTCGAGGCCATCTTCTTTTCAGACGCCTCAGAGGATTATCAGGAATTGTAGAGGAAGCAAAGATTGAAACTAATGGATTAGAGTGGGAGTGGAGTTTTTCATGTAAGGTGTGATACCTGGTACGGGCCAAATTCTATGGAGTTTAAAAGAGGTTTTACGATGCATTGTTACAAGATTTTGAGTCTTTTATTATCAAAGTCTTAAAACAAAGTACGGAGTTAGTCCCGAAATCCGTTGTAATAAAAACTATACCAGTCTGACACCGTCTTACTTGTTATAGATAGTAAATTGGTCTATTCTGTTTCCAGACCTCCGGTTATATAAAAGTAACTCGTGATGAAACTTAAACGACTTTTGATAAAACATAATCTTTGATGCTTGGACATGGCTCAGTAATGGTACGTTTATATATAATTTTTTACTTTAATATTGAAGTCTAAAGTTTGGATTTATACTTATCATCATCATATTGTTTATCATGTTATCATTATTTGTATTTATAGTATTTATGTATATTGGTATATTTTCTGTTTTATTTTAAATTTTATAATTGTCACTACATTCAAAAAAAATTTCATTATCACATTAATATGTATCTCTTTTGTTCTGATGTTTGTAGCCCAAAAAATAATGACTCCCAACTAATTTTCACCTACTATTTTTATTTTTGTTTATGTGAAAAATAACGGTGCATATACATATCATAGAAAAAGTATGTGGATATTGAGATTTTTGGATGTCATATATAAGTGAAACTATTTTTTCACATCATATTCTATTTATTTATTTTTTATTATAAATGTTAAACATTTTTTGCTCCCTTTTGTTTATGATTATTAGCTTAATTATATAATATATCATTTTTGACTATTTCTCCATTATTATTACTATACTATACATAGGTTCTTTCTATACATATTTTTCTATATATGTTGTTTTAAAAAACTAAATGATATCTTTTGTTTTTCATAGCTCTGATAAACTACTAAAATTCAGTATTTATATCACTGATCCTCCAACCAATTTCTCCTTGTAGTTCTTATAGTTGATGAAATAACTTGATCAAAACAAGTAAACATTATAATATTTTGTGCCAATTTTTCTTTTTCTGTAAGTTGTTACCAGTTGCTTGACGGTCCTCACAAACTCATTATGAGGTTGTGAATGAATCTTCATTCAATTATATTCTTGAAAAGCTCCTCTCGAGATTGAGATCAGAAACTCACAATTTAATTTCGCCACACAACCACTAGCCTTAAAAAAGGAGGCCGTCATTTTACCTATTTATTTAATATATTGATTCCACTATTTTTAACTACGGCTATATTATACTAAAAATGTATACCAGAATTTAGTCAATTTTAATATCGTTAAAATTGTTAAAACGATGTTAAAATTGTTTAAAAAAATGTTAATGCAACAGCTTAAAATATTTGGGTTTGTGTATGTCTCCTGAAGGGGAGGAATGACCTTAGACGAGATAATGCAATATAAAATTGGGGTTTAATCCCAGTTTAAAGCTGCAAATTTATACCTAATTAAAAAGGGGAAGGGCGAGAGAGGAGGGGATAACGAGGGGCCCATTGATCTATAGCCGATGGAAGACAATTGAAGGGGGCAGTGTACAACAATTAAAGCAGCTGATTTAAATTTTGTCGAATCCCGGCTGCTTTGGATTCAGCTCGGCGGCTCCTTAGCTAATAAAGGGGGTCCTCATTCAATTTGCTCCGACCGGCCCTAGCTCTGTTTGGTTTAGAGGTGCTAGTAATTGACAAAGTCTAGCTTTAATTGTTAACAATCGGCACGGTTTCCAGGCCCGCAGGAGGGGGAGGTCTGGTTCCCTTTTTTCCCCCTCCGCCACTTTTCCAAAATGAAGGGATCATAATGGTTTTCACTCTGCATTTGATTTCTATAGACGTCGAATCTCTCTCCTTCCGCAACGCCGTTGCGCGGCGCTTTTCCGGGAAATGACTTTCGCTACAAATGAAAACTCCCACTACAATGGACACTTATTTAAACGAGAGTATTGGATTTTACTCGGAATATTTGGTAAAGGTTTCCCAAACACTCCTTTTGAGGCTACAGAAATCTACTGGTTATTTCATTGATTGCTCGAAATACTTCCGTGTAGCAATTTTTTTTTTTTTTTGGGGGTAAGAAATCGAATGAAAAGACACAATAATATAGGGAAGTGGCATTAGTCTACGATCCCAGCCCTGAATAAGTAAAACCTGGATAAGTAAAATTTAATCAGTGTTACTGCTAGTGCACTAGTGAATGGCGAAATTGTTAAGATCTTGTCTGTTTAAGGAAAACACTCTTTACAAAACGCTAATCCTATTTTAACTTATGACTCGGAACCTTGACCTTTGTCTAGATCAGAGGGTTATAATTTGTATTTCATTAAAAAGAAAATCTTAAGAATGTTTGGAACAGTAAGGTAATTATTTCAGATTAAGGTACAATGTTAAACTGTACCGTATTTACAAGAAGCCAGATAAATATTTTTAGACTGAGATAGGCTTGGATCAAACAAGGAGATCTAGTACTAATGCAAATCGATACGGTTTTCTCAAGACATTTAAAAATAAAAAAAACTGCAAAATATATTTCATGTTTGACATTTCAGTTAGCGCAAACTTATCATTTTATATTTAAATTATTGTTATCAATCATTCCATGAAAAACTCCATTTCCACTCTAATCCATTAGTTTCTATACTGTCATCCTCTTCGATTCCTGATAATCCTCCGAGGCGTCTGAAAAGAAGATGGGTAGCGTCTCTACATGCATTTCATGTCAGTTACTATGTCGATCACATTTACTTGTATATAATAATACAGTTGTAAATATCTATAAATATGTTTAATATATATATATATATATATATATATATATATATATATATATATATATATATTTAATGTATAACAATAATTGAATTAATTACAATATATTGTGTATAATTGTATTGTGTTTAAATTTATTGTATATGTCCATGGATATAAATAAATGTATATAATACTGTTTTATTAACAACATATATATATATATATATATATATATATATATATTATATATATATATATATATGTAAGTTTGAACGGTATTTCCATTTCAAACTTGTTCTCTCTGCCGCCGCTAGGAGTCGACACCAGGAGAGATACTATCATAACCTGCTCGGGAGGTCCTCCACTGATGTCTACGAGTCCACATGTCTGTGATTGTTTTCATTATGTACTATTGTTAGTTCTGGTAGTGAATTATTATTAATTTCATAAATCCTGGCATTGAATTGATTCAGGTCAGTTAAAGTCTCAAGTCAGTTAAACTCTTGTGTGTCGCTATAAACCGTTGTTAATATTGTATTGTTATTTTCAGTTGTAATACAAGCATCAATACCAAGCCAGTCTAATTATTTATCAATCCTACCATTATTGATAAATAAACCTACAAATCAATTCAATAAGAAGGATGACAGGAATCAAGGTAATTTTTCACTTCGCTACCGAGCCAGATTTGGATCCTAAGACCACCGTTGTGAAGGTAAAATCTATCCAATATCCTTCAACAGACTCGATATTTTCGTTTGATGAGGATGATATGCCGATCAAACTACACACAGAACTAGCCAAACATTCAATAATAAAGTCTGTCGTCCAATCTATGAAGAAGAGAGGGAGAAGGAGGAAGATTAACCTTACTTTGGACACTGAACTCCAAAAGATCTACATGGATACAGAGGGTAATTTTGTTTTTAATGGAACTTATCTAGAAGAACTTACATTAACTCCTCCTTTAAACATTTCCAACCTATCACAAATTTCTCTTTTGCCTCAAAATCCTCCTCAAACTATAATGAATAATGTTAAACTGATAACACAAAATATGGTACTAGAAAAATTTCAAAACAAAGGTCAGAATGCCAAATCATGGCTTTCCTTATTTAAATTAGAATGCCAACGACTTGACATAGAGGAGGGTCAGTTTTCAGAAATTTTACGATTTTTTTTGGCAGGTTCCCCTTTAGATTGGTACGAATCTATGTTAAAATCTGCAGACAAGTCTAGAATTATTATGAGCATTCTTTCACTCAGACTTTCGGTGAGTCCACTTGGGGTGATATCAATTACGCTTATTCTTTTCACTGGATAAATGGCTCTTTTTTAGATTACGCGTTAAAAAAGAGAAACCTATTATTGAATATTAATAATAGTTTAAGTATATAATCTCAAATAAATTTCATAATTATTGGTCTGCCAAAATATTTGCTCTCATATTTAAATAAAAGTGAAATCACAACGATTGAAATTTTAATGTCGAAACTGAGACAGTTTCAACCAACAAATCATAACAAGGATTTTCTAAATAAACACGAAAACAGGAGATATGTCAATACACCGAACACCCGTTCTCAAAGTGAAAATAAAATAAGCTATAAACCGGTTGTTTCTCATTCGGAAAACTAGCAACCATCCCACTTATTAAAATAACCGTTTTGGCAGACAACAGAGAGGCAGTTGCTTTATATGATTCAGGAGCAAATGTCTCCTTAATTAATTCTCGGTTCTATTCACACGTTAAGAAGAATAGTTTAACAAGTGGGATGTCAACGTTTGATACGCTGGGCGGAATTATTAATTCAAAGGGTACTGTATGGTTAAACTTAAAAATATTTAACGTTACAAGGAATTTTCCTTTTTTATTGGTGGAAAATGATTGTTTTTTGGCTGATTTGTTTTTGGGCTTGGATTGTATTAAATCTTTTAAACTATGCCAAAATCACAAACTTGAAATTTCACAACATAATGATGAAAATAATAAAAACCTTTCTGTGTTTCACCAAGCTAAAAGTTTAGATTGTCTTGAATCTAAGCAAGATGTATTAGAAAACATACTTATAAAATTTAATAACGTTTTTGCAAAAGAAAAGTTTGATGTAGGAACAGTAAACAATTTTGAAGCAAAGATCAAACTTACTGAAAATAGATATATAGCTCAAAAACCATATAGATGCTCGATTCCGGATAAACTCGAAATTGAATCTCAGATAAAGAGTTTACTTATAGCAGGCTTAATTGAGGAATCATATAGTCCATACGCTGCACCGGTAACCCTTGTTTATAAGAAAGATGAAAACAGAAAATCACGGTTATGTATTGATTATACAGGGTTAAATAATATTGTGGTGCCGGAAGGATACCCTTTTCCCAGGATAGAAAATTTAGTAGCAAAAGTGGGGAAATGTATTTATTTCTCGAAGCTAGATATTAATAGCGCATTTTGGTCGATTTTGTTTAGAAAGAAAGATAGGTACAAAACTGCTTTCGTAACGCATCATGGTCACTGGCAATGGTGTTGTCTTCCGTTTGGCTTAAAATCAGCCCCAGCCATTTTTCAAAGGATTCTTTCTAATATACTCAGAAACGGTAATCTTGATAAATTTGCTATAAACTACATCGACGATATATTAATTTTTTCTGAATCCTACGAAGATCATATTCAACATATAAAACAAACTTTGCAGGTTTTACAAAATCATAATTTGAAATTAAACTCGAATAAATGTAGCTTTGCGAAAAAAGAAATAGAATATCTAGGTCATCTAATCTCAAATAACACGATTAAACCAATAAATGATAACTTGATAGCTATAAAAAAGTTTCCGCTTCCCCAAACAAAAAAATCTGGTGGGGGCAACACACGACTTTCACTTACCTCGATTTTTAAAATCAATGAAAGAATTTTCAAATACAGTTAGAGATAAACTATTAAACTTAGATAAACTATTACGTGAAACTATTAAGGAATTAATCAAATTGAATTTATATAGAAACATGTGTTTTATTAAAAAATCTATTATATTATTATCTAAAATAATCAGTTAGTTTTATCTTCTTCTCATCACTCTCTATTAAATTCTAAAAGCTTGTGTATGAGATGATAATTTTTCTAAAATCTTTAGCTTTCCAACGGTATATCATACATGTATATTACTGCTCTTATGTTAAAAAACGAAAAATTTCATTAAAAATATATTTTTTCTGTTTTCTCCTTTAGTTGGGTATTGAATTTATTAAATTTATATATTTACCTGTTTTTCATCAGCGTTAACAAGATAATCTAGTTATTATTATTGAATCTAAAAAAGTAAAGGTACTTTAGGGGAAGAAAATTTAAAATATCGGCATTTAAGTCCTGTCAGACCATTTTTATCCAAATAAAACCTACATGATATTAAAGCCCATTAAATTTTACATCGATATAGCGAGTTTAATTAAAATCGTCGGAACCGTTTTTGAGAAAATCGAAAAAAGGTGCAAAATGCTTGGTATAAAGTGCCTCTTCTGGTAAGCTCATTTTGATGAAAAAAGTTTTGTCACGTCTCGGGCGTATAGTTGTCTTAAATATGAAATTTCAGTTTCATAGGACTTACCGTTTCCGCCCGGGAGTTACCACACACACACACAGACAGACACACACACACACACACACACACACACAGACCTTTTTGCGGGACTTGGTTATTTGGACTCAGGGGATCCTAAAACGTGTATTTCCGTTGAAAACTGGAATTCGAAAATTTTCACGATCGCAATACTTTCCTTACTATATATAGTAAGTGAAAGTAAAAACAAATAAGACAATTTTGGGGAAAAACAAATTTCTATGCTAAATATATTCCTAAGGCTTCCATAACTTTAGATCCTCTTCATAACCTTTTAAGGAAAAATGTACCTTTTGAATGGACGACAAAATGTCAAAATAGTTTTGATACTATAAAAAATCACTTATGTAACCAACCAATACTAGCAATTTTTGATTTCAACAGGCCAGTTTATATTTTCACTGATGCAAGCATAGAAGGGGTTGGCGCGATATTAAAACAGCCTCAAGAGAATGATATCTTAAAGCCTGTATTCTATTTTTCTAAGAAATTAACAATCTCTCAAAAAAGCAAAAGAGCCATCTTTATTGAATGCTTGGCAATCAAAGAAGCTATACTTTATTGGCAATATTATTTGATTGGCAAGAAATTCACTATATTTACAGACCACAAACCTTTACATAACTTCAATATAAAAAATTGCAGTGATGTTGATCTTTTGCATATGTTAAATTACATATCTCAATTTGAATTTGAAATTGTATATAATCCTGGTATAAATAACTCTGAGGCTGATTGTCTATCGAGAAATCCAGTGCTTTCAGAGAAATATAATGAATGTGAATCAAAGATAAAAATAGTGAATCTCATTTCAAATAATGACATCTTGTCAGCTCAAAAACAATTAACTTGGGATAAATATTGCAGCAAAGAAAATGATATAATCTATAAAACCCTTAATAAAAAGAGAAAAATTTGGCTTCCTGAAGCGTATGGTATATCTATTTTGAATAAATTGCACATTGATTACGGTCATATAGGTGTAAAACAAATGTCATTAATGATCGTACCCTACATTTATTTCAAGAATGCGCACAAACATATAAAAATGATTTGTAGAAGTTGCGAAACATGTATTAGAAACAAAATTAGGTTTGGAAGTTTTAGAGCTCCTCTTTCTCAACTAGGTCCTGCCAAATGTCCATTAGAAATAATCTCACTTGATACAATTGGTGGATTTTCTGGAAACAATTCTACACACAAATATTTACATTTAATTGTTGACCACTTCACTCGCTTTGCATTCGTTTCTACATCGAAAACTCAAGTTGCAAAAGACTTTATCAGTTTAGTTAACACCATTGAAAAGAGAGGCAAAATTGGTACATTGTTGACAGACCAGTACCCAGGTATAAATCCGAAAATATTTAAAAATTACTTAAAAGAAAAAAATATACAGTTAGTATTTACTGCAGTTGATTGCCCATTTTCCAATGGGCAGAATGAGCGTACCAATCAAACTCTAATCAATAGGATTAGATGCAAAACATATGAAAATAAAAATGTATCATGGGTCACAATTGCTAATCAATGTGTGGACGAATATAATAATACAGCTCATAGCTCCACAGGCTTTTCTCCAAGTTATTTGCTATTAGGAACCGAAAAGTCAATTCTACCAAAAGAATTAAATAAAAACAACATAGATAATTTGGAAATAAATAGAAAATTAGCTTTTGAAAACTCCCAAAAAATACATAAGGTAAACAAATTTTATTACGATAATCGAACAAAAGATGTCAATTATGAAGAGAACCACCTCGTTTATGTCAGGAGTGGCAATAAATTGAATAGGAAAAAATTAGACCCTATTCGTATGGGTCCCTATAAAATAACAAAAAAGATGTCCAATAATATATTTGAAATTGATATTGGAAAGCAGGAAAAAAATATAAACATTTTTCATAGAAGTAAGCTAATTCCTTACCTTCCTTTTCCGTTTACTTCCTGAAAGGGGGGGGGGGATGTAAGTTTGAACGGTATTTCCATTTCAAACTTGTTCTCTCTGCCGCCGCTAGGAGTCGACACCAGGAGAGATACTATCATGACCTGCTCGGGAGGTCCTCCACTGATGTCTACGAGTCCACATGTCTGTGATTGTTTTCATTATGTACTATTGTTAGTTCTGGTAGTGAATTATTATTAATTTCATAAATCCTGGCATTGAATTGATTCAGGTCAGTTAAAGTCTCAAGTCAGTTAAACTCTTGTGTGTCGCTATAAACCGTTGTTAATATTGTATTGTTATTTTCAGTTGTAATACAAGCATCAATACCAAGCCAGTCTAATTATTTATCAATCCTACCATTATTGATAAATAAACCTACATATATATTATGTTATTCTAACCTGACTTATTTATTTTTAATTAAATTCTCATATTTTACCATATCAATGAAGTTTTACTTTAAGCTCACAAAAAGGTTTCACTAAAGGTTACACGTCATCGCCGTAACGCTTTTTCGTTGCATTGACGTCATCGTAAAAGCATTACCATTTACATATTAGGATGTTTAACTTCAAAAAGTTACTTTTGAAACCCTTCTTATTCGTTAACATTGTTTATTTAAATTATTCTTCAATCCGCCAGTTTGTTCCTAAATTCAATTTCTTCCTACCAGGAAAAATCTAGTATCTAGTAGATTATAGATTGATCAAGATAAATTGTTTTTCCCAGTCAGGGAGATTTTTTTCTTTTTTTTTTCGAGTAGCTCATGGAAACAAATGAAAGGGGCGCTTTAGTAGCTGAAATGTGAGGCCATATTAAATGAAGAGGCTGAGTACTAGGTGATGAAGGAAAGTGCGAGGGAGAGAAGTGAAATAAAAGGCATTTATGAGTCTTCATTAAGTACACTGGATAAAGTATCACAATCACTTCCCCTCCCCTCCATCACCTCTCTCTCCTCCCCCCTCCTCTAACCCCTCAAACAATAAAATCCAGCTCTTTGTGAAAATGCTTTAATAAAGTAATATTAAATGTTGAAAACAAGGGAATGAAAGCGCTAATTTCATGTGGAATTCCAGCACGGACTTGTTTTTTTTCAAAAAAAAAAAAAAAAAGAGGGGAAAAGCTATTTGTTTTTTCTTTTTTTTTTTTTTTCTTTGTTTGTTATTAGCTCTCGACTCCGCTTTAAACATAGATTTTTATCTTCTGATCTTTACTCCTTCTATATCCAATGCTGTTTTTCATTTGTTCTGTTCAAACACCTGTATATTTAGAACATAATATAGAACGTTACAGATATTTCATTTTTTTTTCTTTCGATACCAGCGATTGATACATTAAAAGTATAGAAATTCTATTCCCAACTAGTGATGTAAAATTAAAGTACTATATAAAAGTATTTAAGGTGATAGTTGTATGTATTGCTGAATCATTAACAATCACATATTAAATTAAATTAGTAGAATTTATAGTAGCAGTATAAGTATGCTGGATATTAAAAATATAATATTGTATATTACAAAAATACAGCATTTGTGTTCAGAAAAAAAAATTACTCAATCCTACCTTTAAAATACATAGATACTTGTTCTGAGAGTAAAATAAAAAAAAACTCTTATGATAGAATGAAACACATGCTTATTCTATGATTTCTGATATTCCAAAAAAGTCTTTTTATTTTTTTGGAAAAAAATAATAAAAATTACCATTTTTTAATTAAACCTAATGATAAACACCTAAAGTAAATGATGCGGGATAGGAGCAACAGTTGATCAAAAGGTCAGGAATAATTTTAATCAAAATAACAGGTCGGCGGATCTTATGGGTCACTGATTAACAATTTCATGGATTATGGAAATGAAATACTAAATAATGCTATAAAGATGACGCAATTTCAAGATACTGATTGGCTTGCTTCCTAACGATACTAGTTTTTTTATGTTTCGTGAATTTTAATTATCCTTATTCGTAAAGTATGAAGGACTATCACAGCCTTTTTATTTAATGTCACTCAAATAATAATAATAATAAATAGGCTTACCGAACCCGAAGGTTCGATGCCGATACCACTAAACTTCGCCTGCACAGACTCGTCCAATATTCACCTGTCAAGCCCAAGCCCCCGAGATCAGCCTTAATGCAATCCTCTCATCCGACGCTTCGGCCTACCTTTCGGACGCCTGCCAGTCGGTTCAGCGAATACCAACTTCCTCGAAATCCGTTCCTCACCGAGCCCAACAACTTTACGCGCCCATTTGAGTCTCCGCGATAATGTCACCCAAAAAAAAAAAAAAAAAAAAAAAAAATGTAAACAACAAAGTGGTTACAGATGTAGAAATATTAGGGGCTAAGCCATTATAATATAACTGTTTTTATATCTCCCAAGTAAGGTTAGCGTGATGACAAAAAATGTTGTTTATCAATATTATAAATGCGAGGTATCATGATGATTACTCGGGAAAACGCCAAACAATTTTATTAGTGTTCCCATTTCTAATGCCATTTAGTATTAATTTCTACATTATGTATATTTTAAGTAAAAATAGAAAAACAAGGTCAAGCTAGTATTTAATATCCAGTGATGCTGGTAAGAGAAAGGCGCAAGTATCCTTCACGATTGTCTTTTCCTAAAGGGAGACGAAGCACTGTTAATATTGTCCTTATTAAGAAAAATTGTTGAATTAATAACAATAATAATAATAACTTCTTTATTATTTTGCGACATATCCCTTTTGAATAACGTTTACGGAATGTATAAAATGAGCTTCAATATCTTAGAGTAAATTAAATACATATAAACAATTTAAAAATTAATGATATAAAATAGACATATGTCAATGAAATATAAAATAAATTAAAAAAATTTACAATTCGTTTGTGTCTGGATAATAATTAAATTATTAAATATGCGGCATTTGAAGGTGGAAAGGGAATTGGAGTCAATTATGGAAAGAGGAATAGAGTTCCACAGGATTGAGGATCAAATGAGAAAAGATCTGTCGAAATGTGCTGTTTCTTGAGCTGTAATGTATAAATGTTTTTATTACTGAATTACATTGAGTAAATAAAAACTACATACGTTCTTAGTAAATCTGTTTTGGACTTAAGATGTTTAATTCACATTTTCAGTTTGGACACATCGGTTGAAACATAATTTATATTAAGTACTGTATTTTTTGTTAATGTCTTGATTATGTATTAGAATCTGCCAAAATACGTTAAAGAACAGTAAATATAATCAATCATTTTGATTAATATTCTTTGTTAGTCTATTCATTTAACGTCATGTTATGCTGCTATGACCAATAGGACTATACTCGTAGTGGGAGTCTTAAATTTTGCTAATCTTTAACGAGAGGCTCGTACAGAATCAAGACCCTTTTCTACGTCCCCTCCGAAGGATGGCATGCCCAAAGATTTGTTAATCCCTTTAAAATATCCTTATGCTACTGTAGAGTTAAAATCCTTGAGCTTGAAATTGAACAGCTGTTATGCTAGTCGCTATACCATGGGGAACCTCCTTTAATATTCATTTTACCTTATTACTGTGTTGATAAGGTCGTTCAGAATAAACTCATTTAAATGAAGGAAATCGTCCACTCAATTTATTTTTTCCTGTTTCATAAGATGCGTCTTTATACTTTTTTCCCTCGTTTCGCGACAATGCCGTATGAAGGTTTCATCTTGACATTTCACAGGCACGGACCTATTGAACGAAGAAGGAGAGGGGTGGAGTAGGTGAGAAAGCAATAAGGATTATGTGAAAAAGGAGACGTAGGTGTGTTAGGGGAAGCTGGGAGGGGTGTATAACGCTCTGTTGGTTGGGACCCCACCGTCAATTATACAGGCCCCTGCAGAACACGGCTAGCGTTCCTAATCCTTCCTGTCTGCGAGCGCCCAACTTGTGCACTACTTTCTTATGAAAGTTGCGGTTTTTCTGCTTGACCGGCCCAATACATTCCGAGAATTTTTCTCAACTTTGTAGATATGATTTCGACAAGCTCTTTTATGTTGTGAATCGATTAAAATCATAAAAAAATAAATTAAATATTTAAAATTATAAAAGGTGCAATACACAAATTTAACCTCAGTTGTTGTCCGTTGTAACCAATTTAAGAACTAATAAATATAGATCAAAAAGGTTTAAAGACATATATTTATTTTTTTATTATATATGTAATTTATTTTAGTGAATAAATTTGTGATTAGGCTATTTTAAAATAAAATAATGAGCCATATTTTTAACTCAACAATCCTTTTATTTCCTTTCTTGTCTCCTACGTTTCAGCCTTTTGCTATCTTCAAGGATCAGAAAGCAGTCATAAATACATACATACATGTATACATATATATATATATATATATATATATATTATAATATATATATATATATATATATTATATATATATAATATAGTCACATTTAAAAAAAAAATAATAATAACAAGCTGACAAGGATGGCTTCGGCCTAAAATATATTTTTGTTATAATGGTACAATACATATATATATATATATATATATATATATATATATATATATATATATATATATATATATGTGTCTGCAATAGAAAGGACAGATTGAAGGATCCTTGAAAATGGCAAAAGACTAAAACGTAGCAGAGAAAAAAGGAAATAAAAGGGTTGTTGAGTGAAAAATATGGTTCATTATTTTATTAAAAAGTTTCATTTATTCGACATTCATTCATACATGTTCTAGATTATTTGTTTAGTTATTTAACGTATCTTTATGCTACTAAGGCTAATCGGACGATGCTACAGTGGGAGTACTAAATTTTGCCTACCCAGATTTTATTAGGATAGGGATCTTTAACGAGTACCTGACATCGTACAGGCTCGGGACCACCTTTCAACGTCCCCTCCGAATAACGACATAATTAAGGATTTTTTACTCCCATTAAAAAAATCATAGAACCATCTGCGGTTTTGAACCCGTGACCTTTAGCATAGGAGGCTGTTATGCTAACCACCCTGCTACAAGTGATCCCATGTTTTAGATTAAATAATATAACAACAAAAAATGTTCATCTCAATCAGTTAGTTTTATCCGCTTTTAATCACTCTCCATTAAATTATGCAACTTTGTGTTTAAGATGTTTTTCATAAAATCATTAGCTTTTCTACAATATTTTATACATCTATATTAGGGGTACTCACTACGTTTGCTATAGCATGCTATTTGTAATATTGTGCTAAACCCATCAATTTTCTACAGGAAATAACTGGTTAATAACTAATACATTAATAAATAACTCGACAGGTTTAGCAAAATAACACAAATAGTATGCTATAGCAAACGTAGTGAGTACCCCTATTATTAGTCTTAACATTGAAAAAAAAAAAAAATTGCATTAAAAAATACTTTTGCTCATTTCTCATTTAGGTCATTATCAAATTCGTTGCACAGAAAACAAAAATACTTTATACTTCCAAAACTTAGTTATTTTTGAAGATATAGAAAATTATGTACAGAGGCTTAGGATCAGTAAAACGCAATAAACCAAATAAAAACCATATATTCAATTATTCTGTTAGATAGAGTAAATTTGAAAAGACGTTCGTGGTTCGATGAACAAAGAAAGAAGAAGAAAAAAAAAGTACAATATATACATATATATATATATATATATATATATATATATATATATATATATATATATATAATATATATATATACATATATATATATATATATATATATATATATATATATATATATATATATATATATATATATATATCATCGTGAATCGTGAGTATATTCTCTCAGGAGATTACACCACGACGCCAAGGGCCTTCACGCCCTGTCGCGACACAGAAAAAAAATAATATATATATATCTTATATGGTCCAGCATCAATTTATAAAATATGTGATTCCTCCATAACTCGGCTATTATTGATGATGGCAAAAAAGTGTAAAGTCTTCTAGAAACTTTTTTATTTGAATTATTTAAATGAAAATTAAAATCTAAGTAAATTAAATAGTAAAGATGCTCAGTACAGATGCTTTTGGTTTATTATTTCTAATAATGAACATGTCATTGACTGAAAAATATTTACCTTCTCCACCTCAAGTTTTGAGGGCACACGTTCCAAGACATGTAGAGCCCGTATAACGTATACAAAAAATCCGTCTGTACGCCCTACGAATTAATAAATAACTAAGTACCAACAATTGTTGCGTAAGTGCTATTTGAGCACATTAAATTTTCTACAAAACAAAAAAAATAATAAATCCTTTTGCAATAATTTGCAACGTTTGTTATTTTTATCATTACAATTATCATTATGTTTGATCTATAAAATAATAGTAACAAGAAAGCGATTGATTTCCACTGAAGCCAGATTATGCATAGTAATTGGAATAAACACAAACACATTTTTAAAGATAGTCTGGTTGATATGTTATTATAGGTACTTGTGTTGATGGGAGCCAATATACACAGATTCTACAAATGTTTGTTTTCATTCCTTCAGATATAGCTAAGTCTGATTGGAAAGCAGTCCCAAAGGAAATATACGCAGCGGCTACCTTTCGTAATTGGGGAGACATATTTTCTCTTTCGTTGAACTACACTCCATGGATTTGATACCCATGGGTTTCTCCGTGCCTGTAAGCCACTTTGAATCGTGAAAAACGTAGAAAGCCTTGCCTGGTAGAAATCATCGAAACTTGTAATTTTTTTTTTTTTTTAAATTACGAGAGATGTATTTTTTTTATATTGTTTTATTTAGAAATAATACAATCTGCCACATCCTTGGGTAGTGAGTACTAGGGCTATAAGAAATCATGCATTCCATCTATATATATATATATATATAATATATATATAATATATATATATATATATATATATAGAGAGAGAGAGAGAGAGAGAGAGAGAGAGAGTAAACAGAAATAAAATTAAAATTATTTAGACGGATTAGAGCTTTGGGGTTATGCTAAACCATCAAATTCTTCCCGTCACTAATCCTTGCAATCCAAAATCCTTCTAAAAATCCTCTAATTTTGTCAAGAATCAACTCATCCATTAAGACCTAAACGTTCCCTTTGTTGCCTACTTGGTCCGAACCAGGTTCCACTCCTTTCATGACAAACTCTATTTCCACTCTAATCCACTGGTTTCAAACCATGCTAGGTCTACAATCCCTGATAATCCTCCGAGACGTCTGAAAAAGATGGCCTCCAGACCTTCTGGTTTAGCAGTTTTTAAAGATCTGCCAATGTGTAGTATCGTTAGATGTAAATCACATTATAATCTTGTATCACATTTACTAGATGATTTTTATTGTACAGTTGTAAACATCAATGGATATTAAAAAAAAAAAAAAAAAAAAAAAAAATACTCAGAAGAATAGACAAGCAAAAAAAGAAGGAAAAATAAATATGATAAAATAATAATAATCTTGGCCATATTCATGCCTATATAGAATAACTAAAGTTATTGGTATTTAATTTCAGTGACCGACATAGACAAATATAGGAAAATAAAATATGATAGTGAACATTTTTAATTAATTTTAAGAGATATATCGTTACAAAAACGTTTCCACCGAAGTCGGGTCTCCGTATTTTTACTAATTCCAAAGTAGTTTTAATATTATTTATTTAAAATCATTAAATATCTTTCTTTGTTTTTAGTATATAAAATCTGTGGCGGACGTGAAAAACTGGATAAATCAAGTTATATCAAAAACGAGTTAACTCCACATATCGTTCTCTCAGACCGTCTCCCACGTCGTGTTAAATTGGTTAAAGAAATTTCTTGGTTGAAGAAATTTCAGGTGGGAAGAAAGCTGTATGTTATAACTCTATGTTTTGGGTAAAACGTATAGTTTAGTCGTTCACCTGTAAAATGAAAGATTTTGACTTAACCACTTGTTCACAACCGCCACAGAAATATATTTAGAACAAAACAGTTTACACTATGTGCAAGAAGTTATTATAAAAAATTGTAGAAATCATTAAAATAAGAGAAAGAAACAGTAGAGTAATCCAGTATAATAATTTTGGTTTATTATATGACTTTGAAAGATATTCTAAATCAAATAATGATCAACCTTTTATACAGGACTATGATCCAAAATAAAATAATTTTTTATTCTTTCTATTTTATAAATAGCACAAATATAATATACCATCATCGTCATTGGCTCAAAAGTCAAATAAGTGAGTCAGGTCCTCCTCGATAAGCCTTCGTCATCTCTTCCTATCCTGGGCAGCCGCAATCCAACTCCGCGCTCAAAGCAGATTTCTGGGATCGCTCGTGTCTCCGTCCCTCCACCGTGGTTTGGGTCTTCCGATGCCTCTTGGTCCGTAAACTAGACATCATTTCCTGAGGAACGCACTATCCTGACAACCTATCCAGCCTAGTTAGACCACCCTATTCGGACCAGTCTCACAATGTCCGGCTGTGAATGGAGCGTGTAGAGCTCCAGATTGTTCCTTTGTGAGTTTGAGAATCTCCCTCAAACAAACAGAGGTTTGCGTGTGGTAATTCTAGTACGAATGCAGAAATTACTACTAAATTGAAATTTGATATTTAAAATAACTATACGCCGGAGATGTTGCAGCAACTTTTTCATCAAAATCGGCTAACCAGAAGAGCCACTTTATACTATGCATTTTGCACCTTTTTACGATTTGCCCAAGAAAGGCTGTACTTATTTTGATAACTCGATGTATCAGTTTTAAAATCATGTAGGTTTATTCCTGATTGAAAAAGTCAGACGGGGCTTAAATGCCGGTATTTTAAATTGTATTCTTCTAAAGCACCCTTAATTTTATAGATTCGAAGATATTAAACATATCTTTTTGTTGTTTGTTTATTCATTTAACGTCACTTTGTGCTACTACGGCTAATAGGACGATGCTACAATGGGAGTCCTAGATTTTGCCTATCCACACTTATTTAGGATAGGGATCTTTAACTAGAAAACGTAGGCTCGGGAACACCTCTTTACGTTAACGGCATAAATAAGAATATTTTACTCCTATTAATAAATCCTTGGGTCACCTGCAGGTCTGGACCCTCGGCCTTGAGCATAGAAGGGAGTTATGAACCACTATGATACGGGTGACCCTCAATAACATCATCTTATTATAATTGAAAAAAAAAACTCTGCTAAATATACAAAATGAACGAATTTGATAATCAAATAAACGAGAAAAGAACAAAAATATGTATTTAGGTATCTTATTTCCGAACATAAGAGTCGTAATTTAAACGAATATGGCATGAACTTGAATGAATGAATAAAAAAAATTATTCTTGGATCAAGTCCTATATAAAGATAATGAACAAGAAGAAAATGAAAGATAAGGAATAAAGAAAATGAACAAAAATAAATCATTTTGGTCTGGTTACATTAAAAAAATAAAATATAAAAGATCAACTATTTAATATATCTAACTATAAATCATTGCAAATTTATTAGCACATATGTATTTATATACATTTATATTATATTTTACAATGGAACGGAATATTAAGATTCGAGTAGGCAGTGAAAGAGTTGATGTTTGAAGGAAGAAAGAGAGGTGGCTTTACGGATAAAGATTGGCAGCGAATTCTGATGAGGAACGAACGAGAAACGATTTGTGAAAGAATGCAGTTTTATGTAATGGGGTATACATATTGATTGATTGGGTTCTAATATTTAACGAATGGATATCAGAGCGGAGGGTGAGGAGCACAGTTATGCAGGAAGGTTTCCAAATTTTTAAAGTTTGGAATAGGTAGGAACCAAGATAATATTGCCGTCGAACAGAAGGATAAAACAATTTTAAGTTGGTATAATAGCCATACATATAGTCACATCCGCGGGCTTCACAAATATATCTTATAAACCAGTTCATATGACGTTTTAATTTTATTTCCAGATCATCGGTTGGTCCACTATACACCACGCCGTAGTCAAAGTTGGGAAAGATGACAGAGGAAACTTAAGTGATTATTATACATAATTTTAAATTGTTATATTATTCAATCAAAACATATGTTTCCAACAAAACTGAATACAATTCTTTAAACATTTTTTAAGTCTCATTTTGTTTTATATTTATTAAACTGATTTTAACAACCGTGGTAAGTGGATGTCGCACCAAATATTTTTTCGACGATTCTTCGTGATTGGATTAGCAAAATATTCGGGAAACGAGACGGGATCTGAACTTGTGCTTTTGAGTACTTATGAATCGCTTGCTCCTTCAATAGTGTTTCCTTCACAGAAGGACTTAGTTGGAGGTATTGTATAGTTGGAACTGCTGAGTGTGAACTGGATAAAGGAGGGAGAAAACATTCTATAATAAACTATAAAGAGAGAAAAAGTAAGCCTTTGGTGTGAGAAGAAGGAGGGGAGTTTGAATCGATTGGAATTATGTTTCTGACAAGGTGGGGAGCGAGCCGCCAAGCGTGGTTGATGGCCTTTCCAACCGTGAACTGTTCCCCTGATCAAGTTCAACTGAAAGATTCGAGGGGCCCACAACTTGTTCCAAACAATAGCTAAGGCCTCCCTAAGTTTCTCTTCAGCGCCTCAACCCTTCCAAATATCACTACTTCCCTAAGCACCTGGCTAACTTTCTTCAACCCCCCCCCCTTTCTCTCTCTCTCTCTCTCTCTCTCTCTCTCTCTCTCTCTCTCTCTCTCTCTCTCTCTCTCCTCAGGAGTCTTGCATTAATCCCCGGTTCATTGAAACTTTTTACCAATCAACCGGATCTGAAGCGGAGTTTTAAGAGAATTTAGGAACGTGAATGGATATCAGGGATTTTTTTGTTTATTATTTTCAATAATGAACCTTTCTAATCGACCAAAAAATAAAAATTACCTTATATACGTAGAACCCCAATAAAAAAAAAAATCCGGTTATCCACCGTACGCCATCCACCGTTCACGGCATTTCTCTGAAACTACTGGACCAATTTTATTTTATTATTTATTTTTTTTATTTTTTTATTTTTTTTTATTCACCACAAAGATAATAGGGCATGCAACGACGATCCCAACACCTAGACGTTGTAAAATTGTAATTTTACCCGTAAATAAGCATATAGCTCCGTTATTTTTGGAGATAGAGAAAATGTTTTTTTAATAAAAAACAGCGAATAATCATATAAAAGAGAAAACAAAATTGAAATTTTACCCATTAATAAGCATATAGCTCCGTAATTTTCGGAGATAGAGAAACAATGTGTATAGGGTATAAATATTTGCAAGGCGTTTGGGAAAGAGAGTGTTAATGAATGGACCATTCGCCGTTGGTTTGCTAAGTTTTCAGCTGGGGATACCGACTTGGAAAACTTGGCCCGAGGAAGACCTCCGTCCGTAATAGACAACGATGTCCTCAAACATACAGCAGAAGGAAACCCCTACCAAACAGTTAAAGGACTCTCAGCAAAACTAAATGCAAGTGCATCTACCGTTTCCAGACATTTAAAGTGTATTGGAAAAGTAAAAAGCTCGTTACATGGGTACCTCATGATCTCACTGAGCGCCAGCAAGACCCCATGTTTCAAAACATACCGTTCTTCCATACCCACCATATTCTCCCGACTTGTCTCCAACAGATTACCACCTGTTCAGGGATTTATACACCTTCGTCAAAGGGAAACTTTTTGAAAATGATAATCAAGTAAAAAGTGCGTTTTCAGATTTTGTTTCACTTCAAAGCTCAGAGTTTTTCAGTTCGGGGATAAAAAAAGTTGGTGTCACGTTAGGAAAAATGTGTAGAAAAAGAAGGTAAATACTTCGAATAAAATTATCTTGTTTTCATATCGTATTTTTAATAAAAATCCTTTACCTTGAAAACGGACATTTCATGTGACACAACCCAATAGTATTTTTGTGTTAAATTGAAAAAAAAAGATGCGGGGGCGGGACAACGGATTTCTTAGCTTAATCGTTTTTTGTTTTTTATGGTCGATTAGATAAGTTTATTATTGAAAATAATAAACCAAAATTATATGGTGTTGGAAACAATATTAATTTAATTAATAAATACTACTTAATCTAAGTAATTTTGCATGTTGTGAACCCTAAATGTTTGTCTCTATGGTCATGCTGATAAACACTACATCTGCTTGGGTCAATATAATTTACTAAAACGTTCATTAATATTTTAAGCTAATTAATATTCGCAATCATGTCAATCTTCGATTGATTTATTGCAACGTTAAATTTTTCCGATGTAGGAATAAGTTGTGTTTTTCATTTTAAACGCTCATGCTATTTATGATTTATAAAAATGATATATGTAGTAAAAGCATCTTTGAGTTAATAGAATTTTAGTGGGTATAGCTAAAATTACTCATATTTTGTGGAAAAGAGAAAAAAAAATAGAAATTTTATCAAATCAGAAACTTATTTTTCATTGTTTTTTAAAATATACATTTCGTGTACAGTTCTACATCTTTGTACAGAAGTCATGTGTTGGTTCTACTTTCCAAGACTTAAGCTAAAATTCCAAACATTAGACTAAAATTGCTATTCCTATTCTTTCAGAATATTATGCATGTTAAAAATGACTAAAAAATACTAAAATGAAACATAAACAGTAATAAATGAGTAAAACCAGGTGCATCAACACCACACAAATTGCTATTGATTTTTTTTTTAGTTATAAATGATTTCCAATGTTATATTTTTTATTTAATTGGTATAGAACGAATGTAAATAGACCTTTTTTTCTAATAACTTTAGTATCATATTTATCACATTGTAGTTAAATATTTAAAAGTTTTCTTTAGTTCTAATATTTATCATTATTTTTTTATTGTTACGTTCTTAAATCATCATTAATATGTATACATTTTTGTCAGAAATTCAATCAGGTATTTTATTTAACACATATTTGAATGATTTGTATTATGATTTTCCTTATATATTTTAATTTTAAATTAAACATTTAAACAATTTCAATAATATATTTTTTGTTTGTAGGTGAGTACATAATTTGTTCTTTATGAATTAAGGAAGTCTAATGTCCCAGTAAGTGATTTTTTCAATCAATTAATTTTAAATAATACGTTAGTTTTAAAAAAGACGTTATTTCATGAATCATTCATTGTACTGGAGTTATGATCTAATATTTAAAATTAATTGTTTTCCTTAGTTCTTGTACTTAATACAGAATTAAAAGTAGTATTAATAGTCAACTTATATATATATATATTGTAATGTATTGAGGATGTTGATGGGTGTAGATTCATGGCTGGATAAATATTAAATCAATCGAATAAATATTAATAAGCCTTTGTCGGCAAAAGGTAAAAAGGCGTTTACCTAAATCCATGGGGCCCCCCAGCGATACCTCGGGAAACTTCCTAGGACACTAGGGACACTAGGACTAAGGACACCCGGCTTGGGGCAGTTCCCATATCAGCTCAGCCCGAGAGGACGAAGATGAGGAGAAGATTCAAAAGAGGCAGTCAAGTTCTATCCTCTAGAAGAGGTCGGTCTTATTCCAGCCACGAGAGTGGAAGTCCAACAAGAGGAGAGTCGGGGTCCATTCACAAGAAAAGGAGATGGCCGACGGGGTTCACAGAGCAGTTGGAGGATGATGCCGAGAAGTTATGTAATAGTTATTTAATAATAATTGATCTAATTAAAATCTGTTGGTAATTTAATGTTCCCCTGCATGCCACCTACTTGGAATGGTGAACACGATACCTTTAAAAAAGAAATCAAATGGTTTCAGGAAATATTGATTAGATGCATCAAGTAAGCTAGTTTTTGAAGCTATCGCTAGCTATAATATATATATTATTGCTATGTTTTTAACCGGCTGCTTTTCTAAGGCAGCGGTAGCTTCAAAAACTAGCTTACTTACTAAATTTAATGATACCATGGATCTCCTTTCCAAAGGTATCATGTTTACCAATCCAATAGGTGGCATGCAGGGTAAGATTAAAGTAAACAAGATTCAATTAATACATTACTATAATTATTAATTTACACATATAAATTATATTAATACATTGCCTAGAACTCTGATTGAGAATACTGAGGGACATTTTACTACCTTTTCCATACAATATTACAAATAACGATATACCTTTGAAACACTTAACCGGCTGGCGAAGGTGAAATCAGTCTTAGGTCCACATTCTTGGCATCATCCTCCAGCTGCTCTCAGAACCCCGACGGCCACCTCCTCTTCTTGTAGATAGAACCCGACTCACTCTTCCTGAGGATAAAACTTGACTCACTCCTCGGTTCTTCTCTCTCATTCTTGTCACCTCGGGTGGGCCGAGATGGGAAGTACCGGTTGGCGGTATAGCCTTTGTGCTATTATTCTTATCTTTTCACCAATCTTAATATTCTTGTTGGCCGCCGCTGGGGGAAAACTACCAGAGATTTCTGGTACCGCTGGTGGGCCCATACTGATGGGAAATCTAGGGGGCTAGGTAAACACCTTTTGATGTTTTGCCGACAAAGGTTCGTTATCATTAATTGTTTAATATTAAAATTATTTAATTATGAACTCCCCTTAGTATCCGCAATACATTACAATATATATATATATATATATATATATATATATATATATATATATATATATATATAGAGAGAGAGAGAGAGGGGGGGAGAGAGAATATGTTGATAAAATTTTTGTTGAAGTTTTGTTTTTAAACGCATAATTATAGTAAATAGTAATTGCACAACACTTAATTATAGTTCGTTTTCTATAATCATTTTAGGTAAATTCAAGTAATGAACAACATACTTCATTTTTTTAATATCAAGTCCCGAACCGGTTAAATTAGAGTTATACCGGTAATTAATACATAGTCATTGATGAGCATATTGAAATTAGTCTGTAATGAAATGATTTGTATATTTCTGGAATGCTTCATATTGCTGATGGAATTTATCGAATAATATTTAATTCATACATGAGAGAATACTTAATTACATTTATTGAATTATTTTTTCTTTTACAAGAGATTGAGAATTTACTAATTTAATCTAATTAATTAGATTTCAGTTGAAAAATTTTGAACTGAATTACTTCGTTTCAATTTATCAAAAACGTACCAAGAAAATTACTTGTTATTTTAGTAAAAAATCTCTATACACCATATGTTTTTACGATTTCCTGAAAAATGGCTCTAACGATTTTTTTTGATTTTTTTTAAACTTCATTTATTGAAATTTACAACTGTACTTCAATGTACAAGTAAATGTAACAAAAGATAAATGGCGTGAAACAGACTTGAAGAAGAACCACCCAATGGCAGCACTCCTGTAACTTTTCTTCAGACGCCTCGGAGGATTGTGAGGAATGGATGAGGAAGCAATGATTGAAACTAGTGGGTAAGAGTGGGAGAGGAGTTTGTTATGGAAGGAGTGATATCTGGTTCGGGCTAGATCAGCAACTAATGGAATATTTAGGACTTTATGGATGAGTTTATTTGTGACAAAGTAAGGAGTGTTGAGGATTTTACGTAGGATTTTGGATTGTAAGGATTGGATCCGAGAAGAATTTGAAGGTTTAGTAGAGCCCCAAAGCTCTACTCCGTAAGTCCATATAGGCCTAATGATAGTCATGTAGAGAAGTCTTGTGTAGTTAAGTGGAAGTTTAGAGCGTTTGTCAAGTAAGTGTTGAAGTAGTCGAAAGCGGCGAGCAGTTTCTTATCGTTTCAGTCTAGTGTGCGGATTCCATGTGAGACGTTTATCAAGCAGAAGACCTAAATAGCGGATCTGTTCGACCGGGACAAGTGGAATATTATTAAAGGATACTGTAGGACAGGAGGTCATTGGTCTACGATGGAGGGTAAAGGTTATTTTGTGGGAATTGTCTGAATTTATTTTGATTATCCAATTCTGACACCATACCTGAAGGTCTCTGATGTGGGATTGTAGGATTTGAGGGCAATAGTAAGATCGTTATGGACTGATAAAACACAAGTATCATAATTAGGTATCACAAGAAAGGAAAGTGCTAGGATTGGTTGGGATGTCAGCTGTATAGACTGTGAAAAGAATGGGTCCGAGGATACTGCCTTGTGGAACGCCAGCGGACTGAACAAAAAGGGATGAATAGGAGCACTTGTGATTCGATTTTAATTAAACTCGCAATATCGATCTTTAATATCATGTATCTTTTATTATGATTAAATAATTCTAACTTATCTGCCGATATTTTAAGTTTTCTTTCATCTAAAGTACCTTTAATTTAGTAGATTCGTAAAAAAATGAACAATAACATCTTGTTAGCATTCATAAAAAAGGGTTAAGTACTTAAGTTCAACTAATTCAATATCCAACTAAAGAAGAGAAAAGCAAACAACTATTTTTTATTTTATTTTTTTTTTTTTAACATAAGAGCATTAATATAGATGCATGATATACCGTCGGAAAGTTATAGATTTTAGAAACAAATATTTTATACAAAAAATTGTGAAAATTAATAGAAAGTGATAAAAAGCCTATACAACTTACGGATTGTTGTAAACAATAATATAATAGACTATTTAATAAAACAGGAGCGGCGTGGTCTAGTGGGTAGAGCGCTAGTCTACTGTGCTCCTGGTCCTGGGTTCGAATCCCGGCTGTAGCAGAATATTATTTATCTGTTATTTCAGCCGAGGGGCAATCCTGGGGCATGGAGACCCTCATGGGGCACACCAAGCCTCTATAAAGTGGGTACCCAAAAAAGGGGGAAAAACCTGGCGGCTGAGCGTGATCTTGGCCGAATCACGTTATTGCACGGCCGTTGGCCTAGAAACAGTACTAATCTCTACGTGTACTGAGCCAAAAACTCTTCATGGGTTGTAGTGGTACAGGTTTATTTATTTATTTAATAAAACACGTTTCTATCGAAGTTCATTGTAATTAATTCATCAATCGTTTCTAACTGCATTTAAAAATTCTTTAATTGATTTGAATAACGGAGGTAAGTGAAAGTAGTGTGTTGAGGGCACCAGATTTTTTTTTTAATATCCGGTTGTTGGTTATATTTTTTTTTCAACATGAGAGTGGTAATCTACAGCTTTCACGAGTAGCGACCCTTGGGCACGGATACCCACCTTGGGCACACCCAGGCTCTACAAATTAAGCAATAACTGTAGGAAAACCAGAAAACTGGACGTGATCTTGGCCTAATTACCTCATCGCACCGTTTGTCCAAGAAAGTACGAATCTCTATATGTGCTCAACACTAGACTTATCATGGGAATGCAGTTCTTTTTTTTTATTTAGTTTAATTTATTGTTAACATTATTTAAAAACATTTTAATAATTTGTTGGGGACATAAGTTCTTATATCTAGTTATATTTTCGTAATGACATAAATGATTTTATCATTTATTTACAATTTATGATATTTGATCCATAGCATCCCGGAGACTCAAATCGGCGAGTAAAGTAGTTGGGCTCGATGAAGAGCAGATTCCGAGAAAGTTGGTATTCGCTGATGCCACTGGTAGACGTCCGGCAAGCGTCGATGGGAGGATTGCGTTAAGGCTGATCTCAGGGGCTTGGGCTTGAACGGTGAACATTGGACGGGTCTGGGTAGACAGAATCGGCATCGATATCGGTAAGCCTTTTATTAGTATTATTATATAAAAACACATGTTTCTATCGAAACTCAATCTAATTGATTCCTTAACCTTTAATGTTTCACTTTATATCACTGTATATTTCATTAATAACTGTATTTAAAAAGGTCCTTAATAGATTTTAACAACGATGGTGAGTGAAAGCCGTGTGTTGCGAGCACCTGATTTTTTCGGTGTGAATTAAAGCACTGATAAAAGGTTGAGGTTGTGCAAAAAGAAAAAAAATGGGTCTGGTTAGAAGGGAGGGAATCAGAAGAAGGCTTTTCATATTCGCCACCCCAGAGCTACATGTATCCTATACAATTTTGTTTTCCCCACACGAAACCTACCTTTTTGATGGGGTGGCATCTTTCATTGGAATGGTAAAATCATGCTTTCTCCCTTCCATATATTTTACTTGTTTCATCGTAATAGAGCACTCCTAACCGCATAGAACAATTTCATATTTTCGTTTTCCGCTATACTTCAAATCAACCCAGAAGGTAAGGCTGGTCACCGATCAAGACTATTCCTCCTTCAGGAGAGGCCTACACATTAATAGAAAATCATTTTATTTTTATTTATCAAAACATAAAATTTTTTTATTAAATCAAGTTTTTTTGCAATTTTATTAAAAAAAGATGTTAGTAAATTTTATTTAAAATGTTGTATACAATATTTGGTCACATTGTTTATATTTACTTATATCAATTATTAAAAGTGGTTTAAAATAAAAATAAATTTATATAAACTTTATGTATCAACAAAAATTGTAAATATGTGTAAATAAAGGCTTATCTATCTATCTATACTTCAAATTAGGGTTCGTCGGTTTTTAAAACCGGTTTTTTTTGAGAAAATTATGTAATACGAAAACCGGTTTTTTAAATGACAAATGTGGCCAAATGTACCAGATTGATAAAAACACTGTTGCAAGTGGTTTGGTTTTTGGAATCATATCCGACCGATATGATTTCAAGAAACGGTGTGTTTTGTCTATTAGATGAATTAATTCAGATTTTATACTTTGTCTTCTGGCTTCTATATGTACAGTTCATGAATTCCGTTTTCAGTTCAATTGATCGATATTAGATATAGATGATATTATACAAAATGTAAGTAGGTAACATATTTTAATATTATAAAGTATAAATTTTTAAAATCAGGCTAAAAACGATTAAGCCTAGTTCGGTTGCATGCGAGAAGGTATTTTCTATTTAGGGGAGTTTTGTGAATAATCTAAGGACAGGGCTAATTAGCAATTCGATAGACGACCTCGGTTTTCTGAAATCATATTTCATTAAAAAACAAAATAAATAGAATATTTAAATTTAATTTTAAGTTGCCCTGAATAGAAAATACTCGGTCCTTTGCTTAATCGTCTTTAAAATTAAAATTGATTTTATTAAGTATGTATGCATAAACTTTATTTACTCTTGTCTTTCAGCTTTTATTAAAATTTACATTATATAATACACAGTTATATATTTTTCATCTGTATCTAATAACATTGTTTTTTTGTTTTTTTTAAATAATATGGTTATTATAAAAATACATTGTTTTTATTTATTCCAACCCTTTGCTGAATAACTCGTTTCACTATTATAAAAATATTTACATCCTTATAGTGAAAATTATGCATAAACAACGAATAATTGTTTTTAAAGTTATTAAATCCTGGTCAACTATTATTTCTTTGTTCTACTAAAATGCATAAAAAAGTTTTACTGTAAATAATTTCAGTCAAAAACTGCTTTTAATCACTCTAAATTTTCTGTTTAATTTTTTGTACGAATTACAGAATATTCGAGTAAACAATTTTTTTTATAAAAATTCAAAACCGGTTAAAACCAAAAATCGAAATTTACTATTCGAAAACCGGTTTTTTAAAATGTCGGCTATGTTGTATAAACCCTACTTCACCTAAAAATCCTGATGTTTTTCTAATGAAAATTAAACATTTTCATATATTGCAGAATATTCTTTTAAGGTAGAACTTAAAAATCCTCTATATAATATTGGAAAATCATAATTTGTTTAATTTTTGAGATTTTATGATTCCAGTTGCTTCTTATTTCTTCAGACTTGAAAGGCTGTTTGATTCTGTGGTTTTACGTTTACTAAACTAGATAGGAAATATATAGTAAGGGAAATATTGCGATCGTGAACATTTTCGAATTCCCGCTTTCGAGGGAAATACACGTTTTAGGGACTCCTGAGTCCAAATGACCAAGTCCCGTGTGTGTGTGTGTGTATGTCTGTGTGTGTGGTAACTCCCACGCAAAAACAAAAAGTCCAATGAAACAAAAAGTCCAAGACAACTATAAGTCCGAGATGTTACAGAATCTTCTTCATTAAAATCAGCTGACCGGAAGCTATTTTATAGCTATTTTATACCATGCATTTTGCACCTTTTTACGATTTTCTCAAAAACGGCTCAAACAATTTTGATTACACCCCCCATATCGATGTAAAATTTAATGGACTTTAATATCATGTAGGTTTCATTCTGATTGAAATAGTATGGCATGGCTTAAATGCTGATATTTAAAATTTTCTTCATCTAAAGTACCTTTAATTCTGTAGATTCTTTAAAAATAACTATATTATCTTGTTATCATTCATATTTAACAACTAAATATGCAAGTTTAGCGAATTTGAGAAACAACTAAAGAAAAAATAACTGAAACATTATTTTGTAATGCAATTGTTTGTTTTTGAACATAAGAACAGTAATATATATGTATGAAATACCGTTGGAAAGCTAAAGATTTTAGAAAAAATAGTATCTTATACACACTATTATAAAAGTTAACAGAGAGTGATGAAAAGCCGATAAAACCAACTGATCGTCGTAGGTAATAATATAATAGATTATTTAATAAAACACATATTTCTATTAAAATCCAATTTAAATCATTCTTTAATGGGATCACTTGTAGCTTGGTGGCTAGCATAACAGCCTCCCATGCCAAAGGTCACGGGTTCAAACCCGCAGGTGGTCCTAGGATTTTAAATGAGAGTAAAAAATCTTAGTTATGCCGTCCTTCGGAGGGACGTTAAAAGGTGGTTCCAAGCCAGTGCGATGTCAGGTACTCGTTCAAGATCCCTATCTTAATAAAACCTGGATAGGCAAAATTTAGGACTCCGTTTAGCTACGTCCGATTAGCCGTAGCAGCATAAAGTGACGTTAAATATATAAACAAACAAATCATTCTTAAATTTATTTGCTTTAAAAATTCTTGATTTGATATAAATTACAAGTAAGTGAATATTAATGATAGCTTGCTTTTACTGAATTTAGAGGATTACCTAATTTATTTACAAAATCATTGTTTTTATATTTAAATATAAAACTAATTGGTTAGAATAATTTATTATTTAATTATTAGTGGAATTGTTGATTTTTGTTCTACCGTAACTTATTATAACTATTAAGCTAGAATTTATTGTTTTGTGTATTTTTTTATTATTGTAGTATTATTTAATAGTGATGCGCGCACAGATTTTTTATGTTTTTTTCAGATATACACGGACATGTATGTAAACGATGTTTATGATACAGATAAGTAAGCAATAATTATAACCTTCAGAAGAAGAAGAACGAAATCACAATAATAAAGATAACAATTAAGGTAAATGTCGATAGAATTTTCATGAAAAAGTAAAAATGATAGAACAATGAAATTTAAGCATTAACAGAATATAATATTCATAATCAAACTTTATGTTACATAAAAATTAAATATAATAGCAAAATAATTTTCTTTTGCACCATATGATATTATGTACCTACAAACAAGTTTATTACAATAAAATACAGTAGTTCAAATCGGATGTGATTAGCGAATGGTTTTGACAACATGAGCACTGTTGCAGAAGATATCAATGTTATTCGGCAACTAATTAGCAGTTCTCATGATACCTGGGGCAGGTGCATTATATAAATAAACGTATTTGAGCGACATGACATTTATTTAATCATATCAGTATTATATTTCTATTATTTATATCTGCATAATGGGAGTGTTGGTTAGTGCCATTAAATGATTGCATTTCATTTTATTTTTAAATAAATATAGCTTCCGTGATTATTCTCTTTTTTTTAAATAATTAATTATCTATGCAGAGGTTTCTTTTTTAATACTCCTTTCTTTTTTCAAACGTCCCGCAAAATAATAATAATCTTTATGTATGTGGAAGTTGTAAACATAAGCAGGTATGTAGTAACGAATTTCTGGTAGGTGTAAAACCTGAATTTAAATGAGAAATCTTGTTAAAACCTTAAGAAAATTAAAAGATCAATGATTTTATTTAAAAATAATTAATTTAATAATTAAAACCTGATATGAATTTATTGAGAAAAAAATGTATAGTTTTATATTTCCGTACAAAGCAATAATTTAAAAGCTAATAAGTTATTTATGAAAACTAAATAAGTACTTATTGTGGCCGCTTACTTTGAAGGATGAACAACGGCTTAAGGTTTTCGAAAATAAGGTTCTGCGTAAAATATTTGGTCCGAAGAGTGATGGGGCCACTGGGGAGTTTAGAAGGTTGCACAACTCGGAATTGCAGAGTCTGTACCCTATGAATATAATTGAGTTGATAGCATCTCAGAGACTCAAATGGGCGCGTAAAGTTGTTGGGTTCGGTGAGGATCGGATTCCGAGAAAGTTGGTATTCGCTAAACCGACTGGTAGGCGTCCGAAAGGTAGGCCGAAGCGTCGATGGGAGGATTGCATTAAGGCTGATCTCAGGGGCTTGGGCTTGACCGGAGAACATTGGACGAGTCTGTGCAGGCGAAGTTTGGTGGTATCGGCATCGAACCTTCGGGTTCGGTAAGCCTTTTATTATTATTATTAAATAAGTACTTATTAAAAAAAAAAAGATTTTTTTTTTTTGAATCCTCTTTAATGTTAAAAATAATATATATTAAAACCGATATGAGGCCCTTTCACAATGAAATACTGCCTCTTCAGAATTTAATGAGCTTGAAATTAATGAGCGATTTCTTCTTTCTTTTTCTTTTTTTTTTTTTTTTTTAGTTAATTAAGTCAGTTGTTCGTTAGGAATTTATTTTGTCTGTTGAAAGTCTCCCTACAAAACAAGTTTTTTTCCAAGTCTTATTTCTTTTTGGCTTCATCGAATTTCGCCCTTTTTAACCCGAGCTTTTGTCATTAAACTTCCTTCTCAAAGCATATTTGAAGAAATAATATTCTCCTCCTAGTGTTAGCTGTGGAGCAAAATGTTCCAGGGAGTGAAATTAAAATTATTTTGTTCTTGTTAATTTAGTTTTGTAGTTTGAACTGTGAAAAATATTGTGCAAGACATAATTCTACTTTATGTAATGCTTACAATATGTGGTACCATCTAATATTTCAGTACTATTGTAAATATAATCCAATTTTAATTCTATATTTATGGACTTAAAGCTGTGATAGTAGAAATGACCGTTAGGCAAGTCCATAGCTCCGATTAGACATTCGATTAACGGATTTATAATGTATTAAAATGGGAGCAGCGTGATATAGTGGAAAGAGCACTAGTCTACTGTTCTCTGCCTACCAGATTCGAACCCCTGCTGAGGCAGAATCGTTTATTCTGTTATAGTAGCCGTCTTGCGACCCTGGGGTATGGAGACCCTCCAGGGGACACCCAGCCTCTATAAAAGTGGGTACTCGAAATCGGGAAACGAACTTTTTTAAGCGAGATTGAGGCCTAATCACCACCTTTCACAGACGTTGGCCTCGATATAATATGAATCTCTATAATTACTGAACCCACGATCCTTCATAGGTTGTAAAGGTACATGTATCCAAAGCAATCACAACTTCTCGACTTATTTTTCCTCAACTCTCTGCCACTAAATTTTTGCACAAATAATAATCACATATAGGAATAATGTGGATTTGTTTCATCTTTTAAGAAATATCGCGAATTTAAATAAGCATGTCGAGTTGAAGTGGCTTCTCCCCTCCATTCGCCGACAGTACTTCCTTGGGTCCTTTCTCTACCAAACTATAAAATCCCAGCATCCTTCCTATATCCACAGTCTCCTTCAATTTAAATCTTCAGTCCACTTGGTTGAGACAAGATCGCGCCTTTCTGACCTTTATATGCCATCCCACAGAACTAAAGCCTTCGAACGATCCTTCCTTGTCCGTTCCATTGTATTCTGGAATTCCATTCATTCCAATATACGTCATGCTTCTTCCTTATCCACATTCAAATATTACCTTTTCCAACACCTGTTATCCCAAACCGACGCTTGTAGGTCTTTAATTTTATATTAGATTTTTCATTATAATTGAATCATTATATTAACTAAATATCTTATATATACCGTATTTATTTTATTAATTTTTTTTTAAATTTTATATATGTGTATATTTCTTTTTCTTTTTTGTGTTCAAAATTAAATAATTAAATATATCTAATGTTTTCTGGCTAGTTGAGCTATTTTTGTTTGTGGATTTTGTGTTATTCTTAAGGGACTAAGTCCCAGAATAAAAGTTTTTTTCTATTCTATGCTAAAAAAAATATTGCAGAAATTGACAATAAACCTTTTTATATTACATTTGAAATATATATTACTAAAACCAATGTTCACCATATTGAATTTTATACAAGATAAGACTATAAGAAAACAATAACCCGAAGATTCCTTTTTAACCTTTTATTTATTAAAGCGCACTCAAAGTTTCGGTTATTGTGGTGTTTACTTGGATTTTGCGGACGTATGTAATGTGTTGAAAAGACTACATGGGACTAAGTCACCAAATGTGTCTCCTTTATTTATTATGTAAATGAAATGAAAAAAAAAAAAAATTATTCTGGGACCATGTCCCCTTAGAACAAGAACAATGAAAACAAAAAATTGCCTATTGTCCAAGTTACAGTTACTTTAAAATAAAAACATATTTGTTATTACATATTTAACTTTAAACAACGACATATTTGATATATCTATATATCTTTGCATACTCATATACACTTTGAGCATGCAATTATATTTATACTACAGAGTACCTATATTTACAATAGAACGGAAGATTGAGATTCAAGGAGGAATTGGAAGAGTTGTTGTTTGAAAGAAGAGAGGGAGACGGTTTTACGGATAGAGATAGGCAAGGAATTCCAAAATATTGAGGAGCGAACGAGAAAGGATTTGTGAAAGGATTCAGTTCTATGTGATGGGGTATAAATATTGATTGATTGGGTTCTGGTGTTTAACGAATGGATGTCTGAGCGGAGGGTGAGGAGTTCAGTTATATATGGAAGGTTTTCTATTTTTTAAAGTTTGGAATAGGTAGGAACCATGGAAATATTGCCGTCGAACAGAAGGATAAAGCCACTTTAACTCAGTATAATACCCAGAGATATGGTCACGTCTACGGGCTCCAAAAATATATCTTATAAAACAATTCATAAGACTTTTCAATTTTGTTTTCAGTTCATCGGTAAGTCCTTCATACACCGGGCAACCGTAGTCTAAATTGGGGAAGATAACAGAGGAAACAAGTTGCTAACGGGTTTTTAAAGGTAAGGATTCACGGAATCTATAGAGCTGTTTAGGTATGGAAATGGATTTTCGGAATATTTCAGATACATGATTATTCCAGGACCTATTTTTATTATAAGTGACTTCTAGGTTTTTAACAGTTGTTTGGAATGGGATAGGGCTTTATTGAGGAAGAGTAACGGATAGTGTGGAAGCGAATTCAAGGTTGGTTTGGAACCGATGAGGATTGCTTTGGTTTTACCTGCATTGAGCTGTAACTTGTTTTTATTTGCCCATTGACAAATTTGATCTATATCATTTTGAACTTTCTGGGATGCCTCTATGAAATCAGAAGGGCGGAAAGAGAAGTAAATTTGTATATCATCGGCGTAAGATGGCATCTGGAATGATGAATAGAATCTGTAGATGTTGTTTTTTGCTCAGATCCTTTTGAGATATTACCTTTCAATACCAGACAGGACTTTGCTGTATTTAATTCATAAAAAAAAGGACTATGTTCTGAAGATAAGATAATTAATAAGCTTATAGAAAAAAATAATTAAGGTTAAGTTTTTCTCAAATAAGCTTTTACCTTGCTAAAAAATCTATTTTCTTTGTTGTTAAGTAATAATTCTTTACCAATAGCTCTACTTTTTAGATGAAATAGTGAGGAAAAAATTCGTAAAACAAATCCTTATTATATTGTTAATTTTTGTTGTGATTTGACCACTTTGTAATTTACCCCTTATTAATTCATAATTTATACATTCTTGTTTATTTTTTATCAGGTTTACGATTAAGTTTATATGAGAAAATTTGTACATTTTTCGGGTTCACCTGAAAGAAAAATAACATAGGAGCAGTTAATTATACATAATATACTATTTCGGAAATGGAGCTATATTCCTTTTAAATAGTGTTTTACTTTTATAAGACGTAAATAAAATATATAGGGTAAAGGTTAGGCTGATGGAACTAAAGTAACTCTTAAAGCTTTCTTTTTCAAGTAGCTCCATCATTTATTCAAGGTGACTCAATCCCCTGTGTAAACTGCCCTACAGGAACCCTACCTCCTCTCATACACATCTCTTTCTTTTTTTTTTTTCTTTTTTTTTCTCATTTTGTCAAATGTCATATATTCTAGTTTAGTTATATCGATTTATTTTTTTTTCTGCCTTTCTTAACTGTCTAGTGTAAAAGAACAAGAAACCAACCATATACAAAATATTTTCGTTCACCGAGAACGTGTTTTTACTTTCACTTACTATATGAGGCGTTGATTTCCAAAAGGTACTAAAGGACATTTTTTACGAAATTGATTTTTTGACATATTTATATTCTCCTCATTGAGTTTTATCTAAATCTTAAATTTGATTGTATCTAATGAACACTCATGTCCTTTAATAACGTGATTTAGAAATGCTATTAATTTCTTAAGATACTTATTACACATTTATTTTCATTCCAAATTATAACAGAACATTTCATTTCATAACTTTAATATGGTTTTATTAATATAGTAAAGAAATAATTCTAGATTTTAATGCGAAAAGAATCCAATTAGCTGGTTTAATAATATAGTAATGAGAGATTTTCGCGCTTCCTGTAAAATTCTCCAGAATGGATATAGTACCTTTTGGAAATCAACGTCTCATATATTGTAAGGGAAAGTATTGCGATCGTGAAAATATTCGAATTCCATATGCGTTTTAGGGTTCCCTGAGTCCAAATAACTAAGTCCCGCAAAAAGGTCTGTGTGTGTGTGTATCCGTGTGTGGTAACTCCCGGGCGGAAACTGAAATTTCTATATATAAGATAAATACTTATACGCCCGAGACGTTACGAAATATTTTTCATCAAAATGAGCTTACCAGAAGAGCCACTTTGTACCATGCATTTTGCACCTTTTTTCGATTTTCTCGAAAACGGTTCCGACGATTTTAATGAAACTCGCTATATCGATGTGAAATTTAATGGGCTTTAATATTATTTAGGTTTCACTCTGATTAAAATAGTGTGACATGGCTTAAATGCCGATATTTTAAATTTTCTTTATCTAAAGTACCTTTAATTTTGATGATTCTATAAAAATAACTATAGAATATTGTTACCACCGATAAAATACAGGTAAATATGTACGTTGTGCGAATTTAAAAAACAACTAAAAGAGAAAACAGAAAAAAACAATTGTGTGCAATTTTTTGTTTTCGAACATAAGAGCTGTAATATACATGTATGATATACCGTTGGAAAGCTAAAGATTTTAGAAAAAATATTATCTCATACACAAGCTTTTAGAAGTTAATAGAGAGTGGTGAAAAGAAGATAAAACTAATTGATTATTTTAGATAATAATATTTTTAATAAAACAGAATAGATTTTTTTTTTAAAACACATGTTTCTATAAAAATTCAATTTAATTAATTCTTTAATAGTTTCATGTATTTTTGTCTCTAACTGTATTTGAAAATTTTTTCATTGTTTTTAAAAAATGGAGGTAAGTGAAAGTCGTGTGTTGCCCGCACCAGATTTTTTATTTTATTTTTTCTAATGTTGTCAAATGTCATATACTCGAGTTTAGTTATGTCGATTTTTTTTTCTGCCTTTCTTAACTGTCTAGTGTAAAAGAACAAGAAAATAACCATATACAAAATATTTTCCAAATTGTGAAAGGTAATGGGGGTGATAAAAAGCCCATAAGACTAACTAATTTGTGTAGACAATTATGTAATAGATTATTTATCTAATATATGCTTTTACTTTCACTGACCTAAATGTTTTCATCTCATACTTAAAAATACCCATATTTAAAAATTGTTATTTGATTTTGACAACGTGGGTGAGTTTTATCTGGGTTTTATCAGTCATTTTGTAAATCGTGTGTATTTTTTTTTTTTTTTTTTTTTTTTTTTTTATTCTTTGAGCAATATTACAATCTGTCCAATTCAGGACATTTTTAATAGTGATAACTTACTACATTCACACGATATGTACAAAACTATAAATTTATATAATAATAATAATAAAATATACATATATACAAAATAAAATCAATTAAAAATATATACAATAGTCACTCATACCTATATACAATTCACAAGCATACAGCACGTGAGTGGAGAATCTAGCCAATGCTAGAACTCCAATATACATGTTATAAGAGGTCACGAGGCCACTGCCGTTTCAACCTTCTAGGTGGGTTGTATGGATGGGTGGGGCTGGATAGGGATTGAGCTAGAGGATTAGGATGATGAATGAGATTCTGGTGGAATTTGGAAAATTTGGATGGAATCAGGTCTGAAATAAAAGGAACATTAAGGTCGTGGTGCAAGGTATAGTTGGAAACATAATAAGGAGCATTTACTATTGTACGGAGGACTTTGGATTGAAAGGATTGAATGCGTTTGATGTTAGTACGTTTAGCTGTCCCCCACAGTTCAAGTCCGTAGGTCCAGATGGGCTTCAGTATTGTTTTGTAGATTAATAATTTGTTGTCAACTGTAAGTTCAGATTTTCTGTTGAGTAGTCGGTATAACTGTCCGAATCGTCGGTTGAGTTCTTGTCTTTTAAGTCTTGTATGTGGGTTCCAAGTCAATCTTTTGTCTAATAGTAAGCCAAGATACCGGACTGTATCTGAAGGAGGAATTGGAATGGAATTGAAGTAAACTGGCGGACAGGAGTTTCGTCGAAGAGTGAAGGTTACGTGTTTGCATTTGGCTTCGTTCACCTTAATGCGCCAAGCATTACACCAGTCCTCGGTAAGAGAAAGGTGTCTTTGCAGGTTTAAGGATGCTGTTTCAGGATTGGAACTGGATGATAGGATGGCGGTGTCGTCTGCAAAAGTTGCCAGAAAGGTATCAGGATGTGTAGGAATATCAGCAGTGTAAAGGATGTAGAGGACGGGTCCCAAGACGCTGCCTTGAGGAACACCGGCCTCAACGGGATAAAGGTTAGAAAATTCTACACCACAGCGAACGCGGAAGGAACGGTTTGAGAGATAGGATCGGAGAATGAGGTATAGAGACTGGGGTAAATGGGTTTTCAGCTTGAAGAGTAATCCAGTGTGCCATACCCGGTCAAAAGCTTGCGCAATGTCCAGAAACGCACCAGAACAATACTCTTTGCATTCAAGAGCTGAGGAAATATGGTCTACAACTCGGAGCCCCTGTTAAACTGTGGAATGCTGAGGACGGAATCCAAACTGATGGGAAGGAAGATTTTGAGATTCTAATATGGGTAGGATACGTTTAAGAAGAAGCCTTTCGAAGATTTTTGAAAGGATGGGGAGTAGACTAATAGGCCTGTAGGATGAAGTGTTGTTGGAAGGTTTGCCTGGTTTTAGAAAAAGAATGATAGTGGAATGTTTCCATAACAGAGGAAAATAGGTGGTGCGTAGGATGCAGTTGTAAATATAAGTAAGGAATATAATAGCTTTCTGCGGAAGTTGTCGGAGGATCTGGGGAGTAAGGAGATCGTGTCCAGGAGATTTACGGAGGGTAAGTTTTTGGAGAAGATATTTGACCTCAGAGGGATTAATAGCTTTAGGAGGTAGGGAAAGTGGAATTGGTGACATAAGAAAGGCTTGCACTGTTGCGGTGTGATTGGCGTGGGATTCCGGGTGAGGAGTGAAAACTTTGGAGAGGTGTGTGGCGAATTCCTCGGCTTTATCTTCATCAGACGCAGCCCAGGAGTCATCACCACGTCGGAGAGGATGGGAAACTTGATGGTATTTTAGGATCTTTTTCGTGACATTCCACAGGGAATTATCACGAGCTGATAGAGAGGAGAGGTAGGAATTAAAGGACTGGGAACGGAAGGTCGCCAACTCCCTCTTCAATCTTCTACAATAGAAGTTATAGGAGCGGCGATCTGTTGGGTGTCGGGTGCGCTGCCATAATGATCTTGCTCGGCGTTTGGTATGGATGAGGTCTATAATATGTTGTGGAAAATGATTTTGGTGAGGATTTATATTGGGGAGTTTAGGAGAGGAGGCAATCCAGACAGCTTGTTGGATGGCGGTGGTAAAGGAATAGACGGAATTATCTAGGTCATCTGGGGTTTTGAGGGTTACTCTGAGGTCAATATTATCGGTCAGGATTTGGCGGAAAAGGTTCCAGTTGACAGGGCCTCGGATGAATGATGGTGGAATGGGTTTTGGAATTGGAGTGAGAGATACTTTTAGGATCAGTGGACTATGGTCTGAGGATAGTTCATCAAGGCGAGTTACAGAAAAGTTGAGGGAGCCTAATCCGCTGTGGATAAATAAGTCGAGGATGTCAGGATTGCGGTTAGGATCGGTTGGCCAGTAGGTAGGGGAGTCAGGAGGCAGGATATTAAAATTTTGGGAGTTGAGTGCAGATAGCAAATTTCGTCCCGAGAATTCGTGGTTCTGGAACCCCACTGCTGATGCTTGGCGTTTAAGTCTGCACCCAGAATGAAACGATTTCCTAAGGAATCCAGGAAGGATACAAATTCAGAATTGGAAATGGAATGTTTAGGAGGGCAGTATGCAGATGTGAGGGTTACCGGAAAGGAAAAAGTCTTGATTACTATGGCTGTGGCTTGTAGGAAATCATAGGTGGGAAGTGGGAGTAAATGATGAGAGAGGGATTGGTGGACAATGATAGCAGAACCGGCATGGGCTTTGCCGTCTGGGTGGTCAGTACGGTATGTGATGTATTGCGGTATTTTGAAGTACTGTTTAGTCGTTAGTCTTGTTTCAGTTATAAGTGCAACATCGATTGTTTTGTCTTGCAACAACGCTGTCAGTTCGTCAGTATGATTTCTAACACCATTCGCATTCCAAAGGAGAATGGATAAGGAGTTAGGTGAATTCATTTAAGGATTTTTCAAGGTAGGGATTAGATTTGATACTAGATTTGTAAGGAGTGATATAAGCGGCATAACAAGAGATTTGATTTCGGAGATGAACGATGTCATTAGACTGGTAAGATCTGTGACGTTTGATGGTGGAGGGATATGAGAAATTTGATGTTGAGGAGTTTTTTGAAGATTAGGTAAACTTTGAGGGATAGATTGTTGTACAATAGATTGAGAAAGTTGAGGAAAAAGTTGTTCCGGCAGTGCCTCGACTTCATGATTCTGGTTTCCACCTCCAAGCAAGTGGGCAAATGATACGTTAGAATTTACAAGTTTAGATGGTTCTCTTCTGCTTCTGGTTGGTACAGCTGTTTCATTCGGATCCTGAGGTTTTTGGTATCTGGTTCTGAGTTTCTTGTAGATTTCACATCCCTTGTAGTTAGCCGGGTGGTCCTTGAGGCACAGAGCACATACAGCGGGTGTAGATCTTGATCTTGTACATTCTTCTGTTTTATGCTGTTCACCGCATTTCACACAGCGTGGTATGTGATGGCAATAACTTTTGGTATGACCATATGCCTGACAGTTATGACACTGAACTATTTCCCTCTTTGTGTAAGGTTTTTCAACTTTTACACGGGTATAGTACAGTCTACTGAGGTCATAGATTTTTTCGACTCCTGCTGATGGTTCCAAGTCCACGAAGAATAGAGGCAGTGGACTTTTATCTTTTAGAACGTTGGTGACTTGCCTCACTTGGAATCCTAATTCTGTCAGTTCTTCTTTGATAGCTTCAACGGGTGTTGAGGAATGTAGGTTTCTGATTACGACCCTTAATGCTCTCTCCTGGCGCAGCTGATAAGTATGAAAGTCAGCTATGGTCTCAGTCAGATATTTTACAATCTTTCTGTAGGTTTCAGCAGTAGTCGGAGATATTTTAGTATCATTGGTTCTACTTATACAATAATAACTATTAGGATCAGTTACTTTGTTTAAATGCGCACACATCAGTTTAAAATTTTTAATATTTTTAACAAATATTGGTGGAGGTAGTGGTTCCTTGGGTGTAGGAGAAGATTCCATGGTTTCTTTTTCATTTTGGAGGATCTCAAATGGATTCGGTGTAAAAAACGGGGATTCATCAGTTATTCCTTGTGATGATGTGCTGGGCTGTGGTTCAGATCCTAATGAGGTAGCTGACGTGGTCGCTGGTGGAATCATTTTTTTATTTTGTTCACGGCGGGGTCTCTGTTTTGTAGGAGACGAGTTAGAACCTGCAGATCTAGATCTTTTACTTGCAGACTTTGAGGACATGACTTGATGAAAATATCTCATTGATTAAGAAAATAATAATAATAAATAAATAATGAGATAAGAATTAAAGATAAAAGAAAGATAAGTTAACGAAAAGCAAGCCCGAGCTTGCCGAGCTAGCGGCAATCAGCTGATCAGTGACCCTCCTTTCACTTTTTCGTGATTGTACAAAGTAAATTATAACTTTGCTTACCGAAATTTCTCCAATATTCACTGCCGTAGTATTCCTGAGGTCTAGTGATGTTCTCCAGACTGAATTCAAGCGAATTCCTACTGAAAAAAGCAAAAATCTGAGAGACGATGTAACGTATGACTGTTATCATCGAGCGCATCAGCTGATTGTCAAATCGTGTGTATAAAGTCGTGTTTACTCCAGTTCTGTTATGTTAGCTGGTATTCTAGTTACCGTTTAAATAAAATTTACCTACTACCTGAATCTAAATATGCCAAGAAATTAACCCTAAAGATCAAGTCCTGTGAGTCAGTTTACCTATCTTTATCTGTTTTGTTTTTTTAATTTATTTTTTCTTCTCTTGAATATTAACTAACATTTTTTAAAATAAAATTGGAGGCTGATGTCTACTTCACCTCTATTTTATTGAAAAAAAATTCGCACTACGTTTCGGCTACAATGCTATCTTCAGGTGCAGTGGAACAACTTAGATCTAAAAGTACAAAATATTGTCAAATTACAAATAATCGTCTTACAATTTGTCATGAAACCAAACATTCATTTATCTCAAATAAAATTATACATATATTATAATATATTTTAATGAATATATCTTTTAATATTTTAACTTCTACAATTTATCTTAAATTAATCTTCTAAAATAAATATATCTGGCACTGATGACCGCGATGCTTTTGTGCCATTAAAATTTAAAAAACCAGCCAACCAGCTTACCTGCCAGGCGAACTGTAAGATACTCTCCAGGACAACTTTGCAGGCCCTAACAGTTTCACTACGTGTGTTTTATTATTTTGTTTAATATTCTATAATACAGTTATACATTTCAATAATTTTTTTTTTAAACAATAAATCTTAATTTTTATTTTAAAATTTGGAAGGTTAGTAATTTGTCTATTTCTCGCACCATTTTCCCCCCTAATTTTTACCGAATTGTTACTAACATTAAGCACTTTCACTTTATCTGAAAAATTTACTTTAGAAAGCCTTAGAACAGTTGAAATGACTAGTTGAATTGTGAATTTAAACGAGTAAAGGGCTATCTTAAAGAGGACTCCGGTATTTAGCGCCCACTTTAGCCGACAGGCCGCTACTTGATTACGAACCTGCGGGCGAGTCCAATGGGACTTCGATTGGAATTGCGGTTTACAGAGGATACTAGTGACAACTGAATTTCGGAGCCATGGTTTGTCCCCTTCCTACTCCCCACTTCCTATCAGCCTATCCAATGTTCAAGCAATGTTGTAGGTAGAGGTTAAAATTTTACTTTCGTTCAAATATTTAGAGATAAAAGGGTGAATAAACGAAAAATCAGTTTTCCCATTATTATTATTTATTTTATTTTATAGCTATTATTATTTTTTGAAATAAAATACAATTACTACTCAAAGGAAAGTCCATTGCTATCCAGCATAATTAGCCATTTAAAACTTTTTATTTATTTATTAATTTATTGAAATTTACAACTGGTAAATACATCAAGTAAATTGGCTCATAATATAGATAATATACATGAAAAGACATGAATAGAATATGCCCATTGGCAACATTTCACTAGGTAATCTACACTAGAAGGTCTCGAGGCCATCTTCTTTTCAGACGCCTCGGAGGATTGTCAGGAATGGTACAGGAAGCAAGGATTGAAACTAGTGGGTTAATGTGGGAGTAGAGTTTGTCATGGAAGGAATGATACCTCGTGCGGGCCAAATAAGCAACATATGGGACATTAAGGTCTTTATGGATCAGTTTGTTGGTGACAAAGTAAGGAGCATTGAGAATTTTTCGAATGATTTTGGATTGTAGGGATTGAATACGGGAAGAATTCGATAGTTTAGTCGAGCCCCAAAGCTCAACTCCGTACGTCCAGATAGGCCTTGTGATGGTAATATAGATGAGGCTTTTGTAGTTCAGTGGAAGGTTAGAGCGTCTGTCCAGTAAGTGTTGAAGTAAGAGAAAGCGTTGGGCAGTTTCTTGTCGTTTCAGTCTTGTCTGCCGAGTCGTAGTAGGAGTCCTATATAGCGAATCTGTTCAACCGGGACTAGCGGAATATTATTAATGGACACTGTAGGGCAGGATGTCGTAGGTTTACGACGAAATTTAAAACTCAAAGCTTAATTCCACCCAGATACCATTCTTCTAGATGGTTGTTAAGGAACTCTTGGACCGCAATTCAAACTCCCTAAAAATTATCATTTTTTCCTTTGAAGAAAATGAGCCATTGATTGAAACAAGTAATGATCCGATAGTGCAAGGTCTGGCCTATACGGCGGATGAGGCAGGAGTTCAATTTCTTTGATGTTTTCCTTGGTTATACGGAAGTCTGAGAACCAGGATTATCTTATTGCAATAAAACTCCTTTTCGATTGATCAAAACAGAAACAAAAAACATTGTCCGCGAAGTTATCTAATTCCACTCACAACTTCGCATACAATATTCCAGTCGTACGCAGTAGAGCTCAGAAGTTCACTTTCTGATTGCCTACTTGCAGCAACCGGAAAAGCAGTTAGATCGCTCCAGCTATTGTATTCGTATTTCCCCAGTAATCTCACTTTTCTTCACAGGTGACAATCTTACAGTAAAATTTCGTATTTTAATTAATTTTCTAACACAAGGAATTAATTTTCTGCTATCAGAGAGGAATAAGCTCGTGAGGGAACAGTCTACTGCTCTTTTACACCTTTTCCATGGAGAGTAGACAGTGGCTTACAGTATATTTCGTGACACCACAAACCCTGAGAAGTTCTTGAGTACTTGTTGACGAAATTGACTCAACGTCATCCTGCAGAACCTTATGAATCTTCATTAATGGTTGCCCGCAGATACCTTTATGAAGATCTATCTCCACATCTCAATTTTTCGAACAAACGCCGCCCAATGGGCTGTTCAAGGACACCATTTTGTTTATATTTAATAATTTCACGAGTTGCATCAGGGGCTGGGTACGTTTATTTAATTTTTTTTAGTACTATTCAACGAACTGTTATCAATGGAAAGTTCTTCTATAAGCCATTTTAATATTATGTATTCTTAATAAACATTTACTTGTTGTATTTGACTACCATAGTTGTAAATTACAGGTTATACATAAGAAACGAAACACATGTTCAAATTTAGCTTCTGATTATCATTTTAGGTACAAGTTTCTAATTTTATGTTTTTCAATATTGTGTTGTCAAATCCATGAGTTAATTTAGGTCCAATAAATTTTTTTTGAAAACAGAAAAATTATGTGTATTATACTTTTTTTTTAAGGTATATATATTATATATACAGTTATAAATAAATGAAGGATAAGGAAACATTAACCTTTCTCCTTCGTTTCTTTAATCCCGGTGTTTATAAATGTAATTACTTCTTTCTCGAGTTTGCACCTTCTAAGAAAAAAGACCCTCTTAATTATCGGGAATAATTTGGAAAGAAAATTAGGTCCGCAGAGGTTGTAATTGAGTATTTTTTTTTCTCAATTTTTCAAGAAACGATTATATTATGAGTTCGGGAAATATCTGATTCCAAATTGTGGAATGTAAAAATATGTATTTCCTATTCTTTTTGGGTTATTATTCTTTATTTTTAATAACAATTTTATAATGTTGTATTGTTTGTTTATTTATTTAACGTCACTTTATGCTGCTGTGGCTAATCGGACGATGCTACAGTGGGAGCCCTAAATTTTTGCCTATCCAGGTTTTATTAGGACAGGGATCTTTAACGAGTACCTGACATCGCATAAGCTCGGGACCACCTTTTAACGTCCCCTCCGAAGGACAGCATAACTATGGATTTAAAAAATAATCGTAAAATCGGATGATCCGTTTTGGAGTAGTACAAACAAACACCTGACACGAAATTTTAATATATCGAATGTTTAATGTAATTTTCGAAAAATTCCTAGTTAAATTTAACGAGGCTGAATAGATTCATAAGATTTATTTACGGTCCCTCTACGACTATCACATATTTCTAAGGGGTGTTTTGGTTAGAAATGACTTTATCCTGATTCTCGACGGAAATAAGTTTTAGGTATCATCTTAGTCTAATTTTTGCGTTATTATTTTCTTTATTTATTACTTTCATTATATTGTTAATGTGCAGAAACTAAATGATATATTTTACCCCACTGTGTAGTAAAATCATATATTTTACTACACAATGGGCAGTCTAAAAATTAGATCATTTATAATTAACGAATGAGATAAAGATATTTCATTTAATGCCTCACTAACTATTATCAAAAAGTGAAGTGAAATAAGTTTGTTTTATTTTATCTTTTTTTTTTTTATCTACTTTATAATTACTTTTATTTATAATATTATTTTCCATTGTTTAGCCTAATTTATATTAGGTTATAAAAATTGAAAGATTTATATTTTGTTAACAGATTTTCAATTGTTCAAAATTTTTATTTTATTTTATTTTTGTTGGTTTTTTGTTTTACATTTTTGTTTGTAATTTCAAAAAGTATGCTTTATTTATTTTATATTAATAATGTCTTTAAACAGTCTCCAGTTGTTTTTGTGTTTTTTTTTTTTTTGTTTTTTTTTAACTTTTGTTAAAAATGGAGTGAAATAAGTTTGTTTTAATTTTTTTATTTTCTTCGTCATTACCCTTTTTTTTTTTTAACTTATAATATTATTTTACATTCTTTAGCATAATTTGCAGTAGACTATAAAATTGAAAGAATTATATTTTGTTAACAGATTACTTTAAATTCCTCAATTGTTCATTTTTGGTTTATATATATATATATATATATATATATATATATATATATATATATATATATATATATATATATATATATTTTTTTTTTTTTTTCTTTTTTGTAATTTCAAAAATAATCCTTAATTTATTTTATATTAATAATGTCTGTAAACAGCCTTCAGTTGTTTTTATTTTGTATTTTTTGTGATATTGTTAATATTTTCAACATATGAACTGTGATGACCAACTCCTTTTGTATGGGGATTACCCCGAAAACAAATAAATATTATTATTATATAGATTATATATTTTCGTTATATATTTATACACATATATCTTTTTTTCTTTATTTAGTCTTTATTAATTATTCTTGTATTTTTTAATTTTATTTTTTTATATATTTTTTCATTTTTTTCTTCTTTTTTTTTTTACGATGTACATATGGGATGAATGGTTTCTTCTGGCTGTAATACACATTGCCTCAGTCGGTGGCAGATTGTATTATCTCATAATAAATAAAAAAAAAAAAAAAAAAAAAAAAAATCTTGCGAGACCGAAAACCTTCCTATATACCTGACCTCCTCACTCATCGCTCTTTCCTGCATACCCTAAATAAAATATCTCAACTTAACAATTTATATGTACCCTCTCATAGAACTTCTTCCTTAAAAAAAATAATTTATCATTTGTGCTACCATACTTTCGTATACAATACCTACACCACTTATTTCGCCACCTCCTAAAAGAAAAACCTTCTCCACATATGTGAATGCCTTGAGGTGATTAGGCGCCTCTAAGTTCAGTTTTCCATCTGTTTTATTTATCATCTAACTCATTTTGATTTTATATATTTCATATTTATGAGCTGGTAAGGTAATTACCTTAATGATGCCAGACAAACTGTTCTTTTTTCTGTTCATTTTTCTTTATTCTTAGGAGATAAAATGTCCCAGAATACTAATTATTTTGGTTCATTCATAAAAAATAAAAAATGTTTGTAACCTAAGTTTTGGTAAAAAAATAAACTAAACTTTTGGAATACATAAAGCAAAAGAGCGAATGAAAGTTGTCATTTTTAGAGGGAAGAAACTAATATATAGCGATCGGCGTCCCGGTCAAAGGGTGGGTAGGCCTTGATAGTTCGGAACAACATATTGAGATCGGTTCAAATGAAATTGGGACGGGAGCGATGGGGGTTTAATTCGGCCTGGATAGACTTTGAGGGCGCCCTGCAAATATTTGCCGTCATGGAGCCGACTATATTGCTCTAATTATTTGTTACTAATTACCCGCGACTATTTACAGCCACAAAGCCGAACGCTGGTACAGGTACCGGTCGGCTGCAAGGGTCCCACGGCCAATTTCATTTCATCCAGCCAACACAATCGGCATTATTAGATCCCTTTGCTACTCTCCACCCCAACCTCCAATCCCACGTTATTACGTTATTGCGTTATTACCCGGGCACAATCGATTCTCTGGCATCCACCTCTTTCTCCCGCTGCCTTCTCAATCTCCTATCCGTGTTATTACATATTAAATGAGATACAAATAATTCCTTTGATGTATTATTCGCTCTGGGTGAGGCTAGGTTTCAATTAATAGAACCAACCTTTCCTACCTGGGCTACCTTGTATTATTTAACAATAATTAATAAATGTTACTATGTTATGTATTGAGGATACTGAGGAGAGTAAGTTCATTATTAAATAATTTAAATATTAATGAAATAAATATTAAAAAGCAAGCCTTTGTCGGCGAAACTTAAAAAGGTCTTTATCTAAAACCCTAGTTTTCCCTATCGGTCTGGGCCCACCCGCGGTACCAGAGACCCCTGGTAGTTTCCCTAAGTGGCAGCCGCCGAGAATATTAAGGATGGTCAAATGATATAATTAAGATCACAAAGGCTGGACCGCAAACTGGAGTAATTCCCAGATCAGTCCCGCCCAAGGTGACGAGGATGAGAAAGAAGATTCAAAGTCTAGCGGGAGAATTGAATTTTTAAATTTTTTTATTAAGAGATAATACAATCTGCCACCTTCTGGGGCAATGGGTATGAAAGTTTAAAAAAAATATCATCCCATATGTACATTGTAAATTTTAAAAAAATAGAAAGAAAAAAAAGTAAATAAATAAATATATATATATATATATATATATATATATATATATATATATATATATATAACTAAAATAAAATAAATAATATATATAAATAAAATAATAATAATCTTGATCACATTCATACCTACTTACAAACTGCCCTGGGATCACCGAATCGAACCCCGAGATCCGCTAGTGGATGTCGAGGCACAATTCTAAGTCTAGTCAATTTCGAAGTCCAGCGGGAGAAGAGTCAAATTCGATCCACGAGAAGATAATAAACAAAGATCGAGGAGAAGTCCGTCGGGGTTCAAAAGAGCAGCTGGAGGTCTGAGAGCCTAGAAGGGACGCATGAGACAATTTCTTTTTCCGCCAGCCGACTAAGTGTCAAAAGGTAACCTTTTGTTGTAATATTGTTGGCAAGGTCTACTATAAGGAATCCCTCAGTATTCTCAAGCATCCTGCAAATAAATTGTATATGTATAAGCTAATAATTACAACATTAGTTCTTCATCTGTTCGTCTATTTCTTGTGCTTTAGTGTATCATCGCCGTATTTATCAATATTTGTCTATTTCTGTTTGCTTTTGTGTGAGCAAATATTGTTAAACAGTTCAATTTATGATTATCATGGAAGACACATAATTATGTGGGGCTGGATGAAGTCTATGGTCTATTCTTTAGTAGTTGGCACGTAAGAAGAAATCGGATCGAGGAAGACGAAGCAACTATCAGGCACCATCCTTATACTAAGCCAAGAGCCAGTAACAGCTAGTAACAGTTTAAAAAAAACCCTTTGAACAGTTACTCTAACTGTTGTAATAATAATAATTAAATAGTAATAATAAATCATTAACCTATGATATCTGTTTCATAAATGATTTTGAGATATTTGTTATTATGAACTTTTTTTGCTTATTTAGTGTTAGTGAACACAAACCTAAAATAGTGCCTTGCAATTAGGAAACTATATATATATTTATATTTATATTTATATATATATATATATATATATATATATATATATATATATATATTATAATATATATATATATATATATGTTTGTGTTGTTCTTAGGTTGCAGTCAATGAATAAACAATTCTATCTATGCGACGTTTCGAGAATTTATTGTTCTCATAATCATGCCTTAACAGTGGAAAAAAACAGAACATTAATATTATTGTACAATAATTAATATATGATGTTATTGTTAGAGATATAAAAAAGGGTACATTGAACAATGAATATTAATACAGTAGGTACATAGATATTTTAAATTAGGATTTACATTAAAGATATTATTATAAAATTACTTACAATTTTGGACAAAATAGTGTCTTAATTAGGCATGTTAAGCCTACAAGCTTTGAAAGAACACTGAAAAAATAAAAAAGGAATCGTTCAAGTATGGAAGATTTTCCAGGAATTTATGATGACGTCAGGTGTCTGGGTATTCTCCCTCCTATTGTTGAGTTGTTTTTGTTTTATTTCGTATTATTGTTAAGACGTTTATTTTATTTCTTTTAAATTTTAATATGTGTTTATCAAATTGGAGTAACATGCATTTAGGTTTTGGACATCCGATTTTTTATTTATGGCGCGATTTTTATATTTCTCTATGGTAATCATTTCTTTAAAATTTCGTTTGAAGCTGTTTTTTTCATAATGAATAATTTTCGGTGAGTGAAATTTAAATGAATGTCCCGTTTTTCTGAAATGAGTAGTGAGGGCAGTTTGGTCAGGTTTATTTGGGTCTTTTTTAATTGAAGTGCAGCTATATTTGTGTTGGTATACTCTCCTTTTTAAATATTGTTCCGATGTTCCAAAATAAGACTTTCCGCATTTGTCTTCACCAGGTATTTCGTATACTACATTTGATTGAAGGTCTAATTTGTCGGAATCTTTAGTTTTTGTAAATAATTTTGATAAAGTTGCAAAAAAAAAACTTGCAAAAGCACTTAACATTAACAGAAATAATAGTGATTCTGCCATTACGTACAAAAATATAAATACTTTATAAAATATTGTTCCGATGTTCCAAAATAAGACTTTCCGCATTTGTCTTCACAAGGTATTTCGTATACTACATTTGATTGAAGGTCTAATTTGTCGGAATCTTTAGTTTTTGTAAATAATTTTGATAAAGTATTTATATTTTTGTACGTAATGGCAGAATCACTATTATTTCTGTTAATGTTAAGTGCTTTTGCAAGTTTTTTTTTTGCAACTTTATCAAAATTATTTACAAAAACTAAAGATTCCGACAAATTAGACCTTCAATCAAATGTAGTATACGAAATACCTGGTGAAGACAAATGCGGAAAGTCTTATTTTGGAACATCGGAACAATATTTAAAAAGGAGAGTATACCAACACAAATATAGCTGCACTTCAATTAAAAAAGACCCAAATAAACCTGACCAAACTGCCCTCACTACTCATTTCAGAAAAACGGGACATTCATTTAAATTTCACTCACCGAAAATTATTCATTATGAAAAAAACAGCTTCAAACGAAATTTTAAAGAAATGATTACCATAGAGAAATATAAAAATCGCGCCATAAATAAAAAATCGGATGTCCAAAACCTAAATGCATGTTACTCCAATTTGATAAACACATATTAAAATTTAAAGAAATAAAATAAACGTCTTAATAATAATACGAAATAAAACGAAAACAACTCAACAATAGGAGGGAGAATACCCCAGACACCTGACGTCATCATAAATTCCTGGAAAATCTTCCATACTTGAACGATTCCTTTTTTATTTTTTCAGTGTTCTTTCAAAGCTTGTAGGCTTAACATGCCTAATTAAGACACTATTTTGTCCAAAATTGTAAGTAATTTTATAATAATATCTTTAATGTAAATCCTAATTTAAAATATCTATGTACCTACTGTATTAATATTCATTGTTCAATGTACCCTTTTTTTATATCTCTAACAATAACATCATATATTAATTATTGTACAATAATATTAATGTTCTGTTTTTTTCCACTGTTAAGGCATGATTATGAGAACAATAAATTCTCGAAACGTCGCATAGATAGAATTGTTTATTCATTGACTGCAACCTAAGAACAACACAAACATATATATATATATATATATATATATATATATATATATATATATATATATATATATATATATATATATAAATATAAATATAAATATATATATAGTTTCCTAATTGCAAGGCACTATTTTAGGTTTGTGTTCACTAACACTAAATAAGCAAAAAAAGTTCATAATAACAAATATCTCAAAATCATTTATGAAACAGATATCATAGGTTAATGATTTATTATTACTATTTAATTATTATTATTACAACAGTTAGAGTAACTGTTCAAAGGGTTTTTTTAAACTGTTACTAGCTGTTACTGGCTCTTGGCTTAGTATAAGGATGGTGCCTGATAGTTGCTTCGTCTTCCTCGATCCGATTTCTTCTTACGTGCCAACTACTAAAGAATAGACTATAGACTTCATCCAGCCCCACATAATTATGTGTCTTCCATGATAATCATAAATTGAACTGTTTAACAATATTTGCTCACACAAAAGCAAACAGAAATAGACAAATATTGATAAATACGGCGATGATACACTAAAGCACAAGAAATAGACGAACAGATGAAGAACTAATGTTGTAATCATTAGCTTATAAATATACAATTTATTTGCAGAATGCTTGAGAATACTGAGGGATTTCTTATAGTAGACCTTGCCAACAATATTACAACAAAAGGTTACCTTTTGACACTTAGTCGGCTGGCGGAAAAGGAAATTGTCTCATGCGTCCCTTCTAGGCTCTCAGACCTCCAGCTGCTCTTTTGAACCCCGACGGACTTCTCCTCGATCTTTGTTTATTATCTTCTCGTGGATCGAATTTGACTCTTCTCCCGCTGGACTTCGAAATTGACTAGACTTAGAATTGTGCCTCGACATCCACTAGCGGATCTCGGGGTTCGATTCGGTGATCCCAGGGCAGTTTGTAAGTAGGTATGAATGTGATCAAGATTATTATTATTTTATTTATATATATTATTTATTTTATTTTAGTTATATATATATATATATATATATATATATATATATATATATATATTTATTTATTTATTTACTTTTTTTTCTTTCTATTTTTTTAAAATTTACAATGTACATATGGGATGAATAATATTTTTTTTAAACTTTCATACCCATTGCCCCAGAAGGTGGCAGATTGTATTATCTCTTAATAAAAAATTGTTCAATGTACCCTTTTTTATATCTCTAACAATAACATCATATATTAATTATTGTACAATAATATTAATGTTCTGTTTTTTTCCAATTGTTAAGGCATGATTATGAGAACAATAAATTCTCGAAACGTCGCATAGATAGAATTGTTTATTCATTGACTGCAACCTAAGAACAACACAAACTTAAATTATCAACAGTCGAGAACTGATCAAACAATATATATATATATATATATATATATATATATATATATATATATATATATATAATGTTATTATAGCCCTATTGTACTCATTTTAATCTTTTTAGTCCTTATAATGACACACAATGTAGGTCGAAAAGTTGGCCGGACATTAAATAGTTAATACTATTTGATTGTGATTGTTCGTTCCAGTGACCCGCGGATTAATTTCCGTATGTACTTTTATAGTTTATTATGAGTTATATATGGAAGAATATCTATATTTACGGAACTTAAGAACCCATTTTTTTCATTATTCAGAAACTGAGAAATTTATTTTGTTGTTGAAAGCAATATTCCCTCATTCGGTTTTATTTTAGAGATTACTGTTGTTTACGCCTCAAGTAGCATTTCTATCGAACGTCGAAGAGGGTTGATGTTTTGATCCCCGATTGTGGGCCAGTGATTACTGCGGGTCAGTCCCACCCGGGCCTCAATATGATTCCGGAATTCCCTAAAACAGAAATTAATCTCTCATTCGACGGACACTGATGAATCCGGGCCTGCGGGTAGACTTAGACTGTCAGGAATAAAGCCGGGAGTCGGGAGTATTGGTCGCAGAGAAATGTGGAGCGTACGTTAATCCAGGGAGCGGAGACGGTATAAATCCTCTATTTGATTAATGAGGGTGCCCCCCGGCTATTGGGGATCAACAGGCCCCACTGAAATATGAGGCCCATTTGTCCACGGACCTTTTTAAACCCGAGCCCCCCTTATATCACTCCCGACTTACACGTCCCCCTTCGGCCTTTATAATTCAATTACTTAAAAAAAAATTCCCTCCTACTTTTGTTCAACATATTCTCTGTAGTACTTAATCAAATCTTGTGCAGAGATTTTTGGATAGCCTTTTTGTCGGATGTAAGGGTGTCCATCCCTGCAAAAAGCTATTGGTTAATCTCATTGGCTCTCCATCGTATTCGTAATGCTCAGCAGTATTCATGTTGTTTTATATTAATAGTTTTATGAACTTTTTATGCAAAATAAAAATCTTAAGTGCGCAGCACATATCTTTCACTCACCTCCGTAGTTAAAATAAATTTAAGAATGTTCAATTACAGTTAGTGATAAAAAACGCTTCGAATTGTTACACAATGATTTATTATTTATAAATAACTATATTAGGGTATAACTCTTTATATAGCTGCTAATATTTTATATTTTTCCCGTGTTCAATAATAAGCGGTATTTGGTGGAATTCACTTACCTATGTATGGAGTATATAGTAAGGGAAAGTATTGCAATCGTGAAAATTAGTCCAAATGACCAAGTCTCGGTGTGGTAACTCCCGTGCGCAAACTAAAATTTCATATTTAAGACAACTATACGCCCGAGATGTTATATAAACTTTTACATCAAAATTAGCTAACCAGAAGAGACACTTTATAGAATGCATTTTGCACCTTTTAACGATTTTCTCCAAAATGGCTCTAACGATTTTGATTAAACTCCCTATATCGATGTAAAATTTGATAGACTTAAATATAATGTAGGTTTCACCCTGGTTGAAATAGTCTGATAGGGTTTAAATGCCGATATTTTAAATTTTCTTCCTCTAAAGTACCATTAATTTTTTAGATTCTGTAAATTTTTTTTTTCTTATTAAGGTTGATTTAGGGCTGAATAATTCTTCCATTAACACTGATCTTTTATTTCATTGACGTTTCGGGATATTCTCCCATCTTCAGAAGTCTCGTTATATATTCTGTAATCCAGACATTTACTCTAGTCACACCTTCAGCCAGGTAAAAAATAAAAATGAAGTCAAAATCTAAACACTTCAGATCTGAGCAAGAGTATTGCTCAGATCTTTGTCCTCAACTCAAGATGGGAGAATATCCCGAAACGTCAATGAAATAAAAGATCAGTGTTAATGGAAGAATTATTCAGCCCTAAATCAACCTTAATAATTAAATGAGATCTTCCTTGTTTAGAACATATTTATATAATGTTTTTTTTTCTTTTCTGTTTATCGCGCTTTACGGATTCTAAAACTCTATAATTTTAAATTAAAAAACACTTACATATTCTTCTATATCTTCAAAAATAACTGAGTTATTGAAATAAATCTTTTAATCAGCCACAATTTTGAAAATAACCAGGTGATATCAACGTCTAGGTGTTATAATCATCGTTACATGTTCTAGTATTTTTGTGGCGAATTTAAAATATATTGGTCCGGTAGTTTCGAAGAAATGGCGCTGGCGGCCGACTAACGGGTTCTACGTCTATCTCGAAACGTCAGCCCTCAAACTATGAGATAGGGTAGTTATTTTTATTTTTTTGATCTATAACAAAGGTTCATTATTGAAAATAATTAACTGAAAGGTTTAAAAAATTAAATAAATTTAGTATTGATAGAAAAATTTGTTTTATTAAATAAACGATTGGGATCACTTGTAGCTGGGTGGCTAGCGTAACAGCCTCTCATGCTAAAGGTCACGGGTTCAAACCCGCAGGTGGTCCTAGGATTTTTAATGGGAGTAAAAAATCCTTAGTTACGCCGTCCTTCGGAGGGGACGTTAAAAGGTGGTCCCGAGCCTGTGCGATGTCAGGTACTCGTTAAAGATCCCTATCCTAATAAAACCTGGATAGGCAAAATTTAGGACTCCCACTGTAGCATCGTCCGATTAGCCATAGTTGCATAAAGTGGCGTTAAATAAATAAACAAACAAACAAATAAACGATTGTATTATTATATAAAACAATCAGTTAGTTTTATCGGCTTTTAATTACTCATCATCAACTTTTAGTATTTTGAGTATAAGACAGTATCTGTTTGTAAAATCATTAACATTCCAAGGGTATAATATACATTTACATTACTGTTCCAATGTTCAAAAAAAAAAAAAAAAAAAAATTGCATTAAACACAATATTTCCTCTTTTCTTCTTTATATGGCTATGTTCAACTTTTTGTTTTATCCGTTCTTTAACGGAGCTGATAAGATGAGATGGTAAACCTTTTGGATGAAGAAGATGGTTGGGGGTGCGGTCATAAAATAGAAACACACATTAAAACTTGGTAATATTTTAATTATGTGCCGACGTTTCGGCCTTCATCAGGGTTGACTCTGAGAAGTCTGACATGAGTCAGAGTGAACCCTGATGAAGGCCCACAAAGTAGGCCTAAACGTCGGCACATCATTAGATTATCCCCAAGTTTTAATGTGTGTTTCTGTTTCATGACCCTCCTCTCCCCACCATCTTGCTCATCTAATTTCTCTGCGGTGAACCTTTTGGAATCTACAAAATTAAAGGTACTTAAGAGGAAGAAATCGTAAAACTTGGCATTTGAACACTATTTTTTTTGTATTAGGCTACATGATATTAGAACCAATTAGAAAACTTGAATTTACGTTTAAAGACAGAATTCAAAAATTTTACGAATGCAATCTTTACCTTACTATATATTTCATATATAGGTAAGTGAAAGTAAAATATTAACTTCGAAATTTATGAATACATAGTCTGTGTGTGCGTGTGTGGTAAGTCTAGTTCGAAAATGATTCATAAAACTGAAGTATCATATATTAGGAGCGTGTATGACTGAGATGTTAAATCAACTTTTTAAACATTTTTACAATTTTCTCAAAAACATCTCTAGCGATTTTGATTAAACTCACAATTACGATATAAAATTAAATGGGTGTTAATATAATATAGACTTCAAGTTGATTTATAGTCTGACGGAGTTCAAAGAAGGATATAAATTTTCCTTTTCTAAATTACTTTTAATTGAATGAATTTCTTAACAAGTGGGAAAAAAAAATAGGCAAAATGTTTGTTGATGAAATTTTTTCTTCTTTAGTTAGAACAGTAATATAATGTATAATCACCGCTGGAAAACAAAAGATTTTAGAAAAATATTATTTTATACACGGGAAAATGTAAGATAATAAATGAGGATTAATGATAAGCTGATAACAGAGTGATTAGCTTAGATAGTAATAGATTTGATTATTTAATGAAACACATGTTTCAATCGAATCTCATTGTGATTTTTTCCAATTCTTTAATTCTGATTTATGTAAATGCCTTAAATTTTATTTAACAGCGAAGATAAGAGAAAGTCGTAACCAAATATTTTTTACATTTTATCTTCTTGGCAAACAACTTACTTGGAATCCTCATACTGGACTGAAACGACAAGAAACTGCTCGACGTTTACATCAACGGTTACTAGACAAACGTTCTAATTTTCCACTAAACTACAAACGGCTCATTTACATGAATATTATAAGGCCAATCTAAACGTATGGAGTTGACTTTGGAGCTCTACTAAACCATCAAATTCCTCTCAAATCTAAAATCCTCAACGCTCCCTACATTTTCACCAACTAACTCATCCATAAAACCTTAATGTCCCATATGTTGCTGATTCGGCCCGTACGAGGTATCAATTCTTCCATTCCAATCTCCAGTAGCCCTTTAACTCACTAGTTTCAATCTTTGCTTCCTTTTTCATTCCTTACAATCCTCCGAGGCGTCTCAAAAGGAAGATGCCTTGAAACCTTCCAGTTTAAATTACCTAGTGGAGTGCTGTCAATGAGCATTTTCTCTTCATGTATTTTCTCTATTAGCTAATTTACTTGATGTATTAACTAATAATAATAATAGGCTTAGCGAACCCGAAGGTTCGATGCCGATACCACCAAATTCCGCCTACACTGACTCGTCCAATATTCACCATTCAAGCCCAAGATCAGCCTTAACGCAATCTACGCTTCGGCCTATCTTTCGGACGCCTACCAGTCGGATCAGCGAATACCAACTTTCTCGGAATCCGCTCCTCATCGAGCCCAACAACTTTACTCGCCCATTTGAGTCTCCGCGATGCAATCAGCTCAATTATATTCACAGGATACAAGTTCCGCAATTCCGCGTTGTGCAACCTTGTAAACTCCCCAGTGGCCTCATCTCTCTTCGGACTAAATATTTTACGCAGTACCTTATTTTCGAAAACCTTAAACGTTGTTCATCCTTCAAAGTAAGCGGCCACGTTTCACATCCGTAAAGAACCGTTGGAAGAACAATACTTTTATAAATTCTAACCTTTAAGTTTTTAGATAGAAGCCGTGAACTAAGTAACTTAGCAACTGAATAATAACACGCATTCACCACCTTTAACCGGGACTTTATGTCTTCCTGGATTTCATTTTTTTTTTAAATATAATTGAATCTAAATACTATTGTATATACCATTGTATACAATTGTATTATCTAATACAGTTGTAAATTTCATTAAATAAAAAAAAAATTTAATCTTTCTTCTCTTTTATCTTTTTTTTTTATCCGTTTAAACTTTTAGTACTAACGCTCAATGCTCTTTGTGAGCGACAGATTGTATTATTTCCCAATAAATAAATTTATTGAAAACAAAATATATGAATGATCAGAGCATTAATATTGCTGTCTCCACTGAGAGATGAAGTAATATAGCTAATTGGTTAAAATTAATTTTTTTTTAAATATTTTTATTTTATTTAAAAGAAACTAAAGTGAACCTTCGTTTAAAGAAAAAAAATCATAAATAACACTTATAACATCATCATAATAAGCGACGACCATTCACAAATCTGCAATCCTACAGAAGTGAATTGCTCCTTTGACAATTTGTTTAATGAAGACACCTGAAGAGAATGACCGTAAGCCGAACTAAGTAGGGCCCAACAGGGGATCAAGGTTTCGTATTTTCAATTAGTTAATTGGGTGGGGGGCGAGGTAGGATTGCTTGTTCCCCGAAACAAGGCAAAAGATCTCTTCTTGATCCATGGCTACTAGGACCAATTATATCCAAGTGGAATGAATCTTTTAACTTGAGCAATTATTTCGAAAAAATATTCCATGGAATATTCCTGTTTCTTTTTTTTTTTTTCTTAATCTTTTAATTTTTTTTTTTTTTTTTTTGGAAGAGCTTTACTCTTTTTTAAAAGAAGTGCTTTTCTTCTTTTCCTTTTGGTACGAACAACTGAAGGTGTCAATGCTAATGTGTTTTTTGTAATTATTGTTGGAAATACCACTCAAGGTAAATGAGTTGGGGAAAACGTGGACCGGTTTCGAAGATTATTGTACGTTTTATATGATGGAATACGGATTACCTATATTTATAACAGCTCCCGATACCGTTTATTAAGACATTTACTTGACAATCGCCTAAAACCCACCTCCAACAAAAAGTAATTTATATTATATTAATCATTAGGTTGTTTTTTTGACATATCTTGGGGATCCACCAAACCATCATATTCCTCTCGCATCCAAAATCCTCCGAAAGATCTTAAATGCCTTTTACTATAATCCATAAAAATGTGAATATACCATTAATTTCACACTTAGACCGAACGTAGATATACCTCCTTTAACTCCAACATATCACTCCACTCGGAATCCACTTGTCCTCAACCTCTTGTCTGCTATTCCTGATAATCCTGCTAGGCGGCTGAACAGACGATGGCTTCGAGATATACATATTTAAATAAACACTTAATGATTTTATCACCATATATAAATTAATGTATTTTAAAAAATCTGGTGCGCGCAACACACGACTTTCACTTACCTCCATTGTTGAAATCAATTCAAAAATTTTTAACTACCGTTAGAGATTAAATTAGTTTAAAGAAGTAATTAAATTGATTTTAGATAGAAACATGTGTTTTATTAAATAATCTATTATGTTATTATCTAAAACAATCAGTTAATTTTATCCGCTTTTCATCACTCTCCATCACATTTTACAACCTTGTGCATAAAATAATATTTTTTCTAAAATGTTTAGCTTTCCAACGGTATGTTATACATATATAATACGGTACTTATCTTTAAAAAAACAAAAATTACATTAAAAAATACTTATGCACTTTTCTCTTTTAGTTTATATATTGAATTCATTCAAATTTTATATTTAGCGGTTTTTAATCAATGCTAACAACATGAAATGGTTAATTTTTTCGAATGTACAAAATTGAAGATACTTTAGAAGAAACAATTTAAAATACCGGCATTCAAGCCCTGTCAGACTATTTCAAACAGAATGAAACCTACACCACCTTAAAGTCTATAACATTTTACATCGATATAGCGTGTTTAATCAAAACCGTTTTCGAAAAATCATGAAAAAAGGGATGAATACATAGTATAAAATGGCTCTTGCGGCAGCTGATTTTGTGAAAAAATGTTTGTAACATCTTGGGCGTATATTTGCCTTAAATATGAAAATTCAGTTTCACAAGACTTTTCGTATTTTCCCGGGAGTTACCGCACACACACTGACCTTTTTGCGGGACTTGGTCATTTGGACCCTAAAACGTGTATTTCCGTTGAAAACTATATTTCATATATAGGTATGTCAAAGTAAAAAACAACAACAATCAAGTCACAGATCATAATAGAAGTAATTTTACCAAAATCAAAATTGTTAGAGCTATTTTTGAAAAAATTGTAAAAAGGTGCAAAATGCCTGGTATAAAATGGCTCGTCTAGTTAGCTGATTTTGATGAAAAAGTTTCTGTAACATCTCGGACTTATAGTTGTTCTTAATATAAAATTGCAATTTCATAGGACTTTTTGTTTACGAGCTGGAGTAACCACAGACACACAGACCTTTTGGCGGGACTTAGTTATTTGGACTCAGGGGATCCTAAGACATGTTTTCCGTTGAAAACTGGAATTCGAAAATTTTCACAATCGCAATACTTCCCTAATAATATTAATTATAAATATATATATATATATATATATATATATATATATATATTTAATATTAAATAGCGAGAGTAAAAAGTATTCAATCTTTTTGGGTGGTCATTTTAGTTTCTCAAAAATGACAGTGTACTATGAAGCTGAAATATTTATTGGAGGTTCCGCTTACGGTCTTGATGTGAATAGTTTTATTTGTTCGTTTCATCTAAAAAAAGTAACACGTTTTACATTTTTTTTAATTGTTAGGGATTTTTTTTGACACGTATACCCTCTTGGGTGTTGTTAGATCGAAAATTTACCTACTGTTTTCTGATTAAAAATTTAATAGATAATATTTTTAAGTTAAATAACATTTGTCACCCAGATTTACTGTTCTGGAGCTATTTGGGTTTCAATCGAAAAAGTCAAGTTTTGCGTACATTCGGTTGATCAGCAATATAATGGATATACTTTTGTCATATAACATTTGTCACTAGTATCTACCGCTGGATACATGTCGGTTTAATGTAATTTTTGTTTTTTTCTATATTAAGAACAATAATACATAACTATAATATATCGTTGGAAAGAGAAATATTTTAGAAAAAAGTATTTTATACACAAAGTTGTATAAAGGTCAATATCTTAATGTGCGAGCATAAACTTATTACTGATTATTATAAGTAATAATGTTACATAGTTATATTATTTAATCTAAATAATATGTTTCCAACATAACTGAATGCACTTTTACTTTCACTTACCTATGTATGGAATATATATTAAGGGAAAGTATTGCGAACAGGAAAATTTTCGAATTCTAGTTTTCAACGGAAATGCACGTTTTAGGGTCCCCTGAGTCCATATAACCCAGTCCTGAAAAAGGTCTTTGTTTCTTGTTTTGTGTATTTGTGGTAAGTCCAGCGCAAAACGAAAAGTCCTATTAAACTGAAATTTCTTATTTAAGAAAAATATACGCCAGAGCCGTTACAGCAACTTTTTCATCAAAATGAGCTTACCAGAAGAGCCACTTTATAGAATGCATTTGGCAACTTTTTACGATTTCCTCAAAAACGGCTCTAACGATTTTTATTAAGCTAGCTATATGGATGTAAAATTTAATGGGCTTTAATATTATATAAGTTTCATTCTGAATGAAATAGTCTGACAGGGCTTAAATGCCAATATTTAAAATTGTCTTCCCTTAAACTACCTTTAATTTTGTACATTCCAAAAGATTAACCATATAATCATAATTGCATTGATAAAGGACGGCTAAATATAGAAGAAGGACGAATTTGATGACAGGGTTAATGAGCGAAACTATTTTTTAATGTAATTTTTTTGTTTTTTGATAATAAGAACAGTAATATAGACGTAATAATAACTGTGAAAAGAGAAATATTTAGAAAAAATATTATTTTATACAAAAAGTTGTAAGAGGTAATATAAAGCGACGAATAGGGAATAAACTTATTACTGATTAACAACTTTTATATAGTTAATATATTTAATCTAAATCATATGTTTCCTACGAAAATGAAATCACCTTAAAATCTTCTGATTAATAGCTTTAAAATTAATTTTAGCATTTGTGGTTAGTGAAAGTTGTGTGTTGCCCACACCAAATTTTTATTTTTAATCCGGAATTTGGTTTGACATTATATAGGAATTAGCGAAAATGATACCCTATGAAATATATATCTCCATTGCATTCCTATTTCTGTTTACCATTGAACGGGATCTTCGATAGCTAGTTTTCCAATTACGTTAACATCCTACGTTTTGCTTTACCTGATCTAATCGCCCCATTGATGAAGATTCGGAAAGAGATTAGCCTGGCGATAGCCCCCCGATCGGGACAAGATACTACGTCCCACGGGACGAGGCTAATACACTTAGATATATTAATGAAGAGAGGTGATATGATCAGAACGGAAGGTATCTGCTCTGCATTAGCTTTGTGGGACAGCCTGCCTTCAGTTATCGCTCTTAATTAATCAACAGCCAACATGTTGGGAGCAGCTCTGCCCTTTAGTATCCAGTAAATATAGCCCTGGCTATAGCAGGTCTGTAGCGAAGCTTTAGTGATGCACAGGAGTGCATGGTATCATTCAATGAGCGAAGTCTAAAGCACGAAACGAACCTTATCAGTTTTAGAACTTTTATATAAATTGTAATCATTTATTGGGATGTGTTGACTATATCGTAATTTTCTGTCTGAAAGTTATTTGCAATTAACGAGTATGATCTAATCCAAACGACTAGACCAGATAATATCAATAAAAAATCCAATTCATAAATTGCATATTATTTTAATTTATTCATGTTTTAATATATATATATTTTTTTATATTTAATATATAACATCATTCCATAAGTACTGATATGTTTATAGTTTCTTCACCGAACTCTGTAATGTTCGTTTCCGAAATTCGGGATTTTCCCCAATCCTATCTTGCCTTTGAAAGCTTTGCGGAGGATTCTCGAGCTAGGAGAAGAGAACCGGGGTTAATGACTAGTTGAAATTCCCCGGCACCGAGACGCGAACTCTTAATTATTTTAAGTCAAGGCATCTGGTTGTCGGGGTAACGCACGATCACAGCGACGCGCGCACTTACTCAACCATCTCCCCTCCCTCCCCAAATAGTTTATACTTATCCACAATTGTAAATATTAGTTAATTATGGTCCTTTTGTCTGTTGGCCAGACATGTTGTATATTTCAACTGTACAAATATGTTATTCTTAACGGACCCAGTCGCTGAATAAAAATTATTTTATTTTCTATTCTACTCTAAAACATTACGCCCCTGTCCCTATTCCATGACATATAAGGGGTTTTGGATCATTAGAGAATTTGAAAAAAAAAATCTGTAACTTCACAACCCATTAAGGGCCTTGAGTTCTGTGTATATAATCGTAAGTATAAAAAAAAGTTGGTCAGTTTTAAAGTGATAATATTTCTACATTTTCAGTGTTATTAAGCAATGGGAAGGAAAAATATTACTCTTGTTCGGCGTTTACATAGTTTTAATTTTTCATTAATTTTAAAAGCTTAATTAGTTGATTAATTTGTTCATTAATTTAAAATGCTACTGAGGCTAATAGTTCGATGTGATAGAGGGCGTCCTAAATTTTGCTTATTCGGGTTTTATCATGATAGGGATATTTAAAGAGTGACATCACACAGATTCAAGTCTAACATTTTATGTCCTCTTTTAATGGCGGTATATCCAAGGTATTTTTATTTCTTTTAAAAATCTTTGGGCAGTCTGCTAGGTTCAACGCGCGACCTTAATAATGGTTGTGACTCCCACGAAGGTGTGAAGGTGACCCATTGCGGTTGGTTAGTTATAATTGAAGAGTCTTCATTGATTGAAAACCTATTTTAATTATATGTATGTACGTGTATAATCATATTATTTACTCATAATTCAATATTAATTATGTTCACAACTATATTATTAAATACGTTAGGTAAATTTGAGGAGAATATAAAATTATGGAACATGCAACTTATGGAACATTAAGGTCATGATGAATGATTTTTTTCTAGACAAAGTGAGGAATTTGGATTGTAAGGATGGGACTCTAAAGGAATTCGATATAGGTTTTAAAACTGGAAGGTTTGAGAGTTTGTCTTGTGATTATTGAGGTGACAGAAAACAACGAGCAGTTTCTTGTCGTTCCAGTTAGGATGAGATTTCAAATTTGGACGTTTGCCAAGATGAAACCCTACGCATCAGTTCAAGAGGGGCAAGCGGAGTGTTAATAAAGGATACTGTAGAGCAGAAAATCGTAGGTTTACGACGTATTATAAAGGTTGTGTGGTGAGAGTTTTTGCAATTAGTTTTCACAATACTTCAAGATCTCTGATGTATGATTGAAGAGTGTGGAAAGCAATAAATGGATCTGCATATACAGATAACACACATGTGTCATCACCATAAGTGGAAAGGAAGGTGGTAGGATGGGTTGGAATATAATCTGTATAGACTCTGTAAAGAATGGGTCCAAGAATATTGCCTTGAGGAACACCAGGTAGCTGAGTAAAAAGGGATGAATAAGAACTATTGCAATTTACATTAAAGGGTCTGTCAGTGACGTAGGAATGGATCACGAAGAAATGTGTTGGGTGAGGGAGGGGGGGAGGTAAGGGATTTTACATGGTAATGATAAATCTAGCCAAAATAGCTTAATAATAACCCTTGCTTGTATTTATACAGAACATAAATAAATACAATCCTCTCTCAATACTCCACATTCTCACAGAATCCCTACGATATACTGATTCACATAATCTATTTAAACTTCCCACTGATCTGCCTCTCCTCACCAATTCCTCTCCTCATATACCTAAAATTATATCCTTAAGTCACACCATCTTTACACCCAGATCTAAACTATATTCTCCATCTACTTCTATAATTATTTAACTTGTGTCTAATGGTGTAAAGGCGATCATAACTAAGGTGATTGAAGCCTTAAAAAAAACAAAAACCATATGCGAGTTTCAGAGGTAAAACTGCCATTGTAAAGTAGCCGTCCAAAACCATAGCAAAAGGAAGAGTCTTCTATGACTTCAAAAATAATCCAGGTATTATGTTTAGGTTAAATAGCTGCTATAGCTTTCATGGTAGCTATGAATTCCTTTCATGCTTGTTTGATTGCTCACTTAGGACTAAACATACAAAAACGTTTACGGATTTTTTTTCTTCTCTTTCCTTTTTTTTTTATACATAGCTCTTTCCAGCCATTTAAAGGCTCATATGTAGAGAAATAAACATCGGCCCTCATTAAAGCGGGGAGACGGAGGCATTGAAAGACAAACAGGCGGAGGAAAGGTGGAGAGATGATGAGATGTTGCCCTAAGGAAGGGACCAGAGCGATCTTGGAGTGGTTCCTCTTTGAAGGGCTTATGGCAATTACTGCAGCTTTAGGAGGGCTCGTTATATTCTCCCCACCCTTTCCCCGCCCGCCCCCTCTCTACCCCTCCCTATCCCCTCCCTATTAATCCCAGTTTAATTGCCCTATTAAGGTGGTGAGTAATCACCCTCTAGTTCACAATCCCCTATTGGCCTTTTTTTTTTTCTTTTATTTCTGCTCGTTCTTTTATGTTTACTGATTTATATTATGTTTTCTCCTCCCCGAGTTATTTTTTTTCACCTGTACCACCAATGCTATTCGTTGGGTATTACTGTTTTACATCTAAAAGCAATACTTTAATTTTGGTAATTAATTATATATATTCATTGAAAATAGTATCTAGCGTTTGCAATAATCAAGCTCAAAGAAGTCGTTATTATTACTGTTTTTACTTTCACTTACTTATATATGAAATATATATATATATATATATATATATATATAGTTAGGAAAACTATAGTGAAATATTCAAATTCGACGTTTTACCGAAAATACACGTCTTTGGGCTCTCTCTCTCTCTGTGAATGTGGTAAGTCAAACACGAAAAAAAGTAAGTCGTATAAAACTGAAATTTAAAGTAGAAATAATCGGGAGTCAATCTTGTTAAAATTTTTTTTTTTTTTTTTTTTTTTTTTTTTTTTTTTTTTTTTTTTTTTTTTTTTTTTTTATTTATTTATTGAGCAATATTACAATCTGTCCAATTCAGGACATTTTTAATAGTGATAAAGTACAACATTCATACTACATTCACACGATATATACAAAACTATAAATTTATATAATAATAATAATAAAATATACATATATACAAAATAAAATCAATAAAAATATATACAATAGTCACTCATATCTATATACAATTCACAAGCATACAGCACGTGAGTGGAGAATCTAGCCAATGCTAGAACTCCAATATACATGTTATAAGAGGTCACGCGGCCACTGCCGTTTCAACCTTCTAGGTGGGTTGTATGGATGGGTGGGGCTGGATAGGGATTGAGCTAGAGGATTAGGATGATGAATGAGATTCTGGTGGAATTTGGAAAATTTGGATGGAATCAGGTCTGAAATAAAAGGAACATTAAGGTCGTGGTGCAAGGTATTGTTGGAAACATATATAAGGAGCATTTACTATTGTACGGAGGACTTTGGATTGAAAGGATTGAATGCGTTTGATGTTAGTACGTTTAGCTGTCCCCCCACAGTTCAAGTCCGTAGGTCCAGATGGGCTTCAGTATTGTCCTGTAGATTAATAATTTGTTGTCAACTGTAAGTTCAGATTTTCTGTTGAGTAGTCGGTATAACTGTCCGAATCGTCGGTTGAGTTCTTGTCTTTTAAGTCTTGTATGTGGGTTCCAAGTCAATCTTTTGTCTAATAGTAAGCCAAGATACCGGACTGTATCTGAAGGAGGAATTGGAATGGAATTGAAGTAAACTGGCGGACAGGAATTTCGTCGAAGAGTGAAGGTTACGTGTTTGCATTTGGCTTCATTCACCTTTATGCGCCAAGCATTACACCAGTCTTCGATAAGAGAAAGGTGTCTTTGCAGGTTTAAGGATGCTGTTTCAGGATTGGAACTGGATGATAGGATGGCGGTGTCGTCTGCAAAAGTTGCCAGAAAGGTATCAGGATGTGTAGGAATATCAGCAGTGTAAAGGATGTAGAGGACGGGTCCCAAGACGCTGCCTTGAGGAACACCGGCCTCAACGGGATAAAGGTTAGAAAATTCTACACCACAGCGAACGCGGAAGGAACGGTTTGAGAGATAGGATCGGAGAATGAGGTATAGAGACTGGGGTAAATGGGTTTTCAGCTTGAAGAGTAATCCAGTGTGCCATACCCGGTCAAAAGCTTGCGCAATGTCCAGAAACGCACCAGAACAATACTCTTTGCATTCAAGAGCTGAGGAAATATGGTCTACAACTCGGAGCCCCTGTTGAACTGTGGAATGCTGAGGACGGAATCCAAACTGATGGGAAGGAAGATTTTGAGATTCTAATATGGGTAGGATACGTTTAAGAAGAAGCCTTTCGAAGATTTTTGAGAGGATGGGGAGTAGACTAATAGGCCTGTAGGATGAAGTGTTGTTGGAAGGTTTGCCTGGTTTTAGAAAAAGAATGATAGTGGAATGTTTCCATAACAGAGGAAAATAGGTGGTGCGTAGGATGCAGTTGTCAATATAAGTAAGGAATATAATAGCTTTCTGCGGAAGTTGTCGGAGGATCTGGGGAGTAAGGAGATCGTATCCAGGAGATTTACGGAGGGTAAGTTTTTGGAGAAGATATTTGACCTCAGAGGGATTAATAGCTTTAGGAGGTAGGGAAAGTGGAATTGGTGACATAAGAAAGGCTTGCACTGTTGCGGTGTGATTGGCGTGGGATTCCGGGTGAGGAGTGAAAACTTTGGAGAGGTGTGTGGCGAATTCCTCGGCTTTATCTTCATCAGACGCAGCCCAGGAGTCATCACCACGTCGGAGAGGATGGGAAACTTGATGGTATTTTAGGAACTTTTTCGTGACATTCCACAGGGAATTATCACGAGCTGACAGAGAGGAGAGGTAGGAATTAAAGGACTGGGAACGGAAGGTCGCCAACTCCCTCTTCAATTGTCTACAATAGAAGTTATAGGAGCGGCGATCTGTTGGGTGTCGGGTGCGCTGCCATAATGATCTTGCTCGGCGTTTGGTATGGATGAGGTCTATAATATGTTGTGGAAAATGATTTTGGTGAGGATTTATATTGGGGTGTTTAGGAGAGGAGGCAGTCCAGACAGCTTGTTGGATGGCGGTGGTAAAGGAATAGACGGAATTATCTAGGTCATCTGGGGTTTTGAGGGTTACTCTGAGGTCAATATTATCGGTCAGGATTTGGCGGAAAAGGTTCCAGTTGACAGGGCCTCGGATGAATGATGGTGGAATGGGTTTTGGAATTGGAGTGAGAGATACTTTTAGGATCAGTGGACTATGGTCTGAGGATAGTTCATCAAGGCGAGTTACAGAAAAGTTGAGGGAGCCTAATCCGCTGTGGATAAAGAAATCGAGGATGTCAGGATTGCGGTTAGGATCGGTTGGCCAGTAGGTAGGGGAGTCAGGAGTCAGGATATTAAAATTTCGGGAGTTGAGTGCAGACTGCAAATTTCGTCCCCGAGAGTTCGTGGTTCTGGAACCCCACTGCTGATGCTTGGCGTTTAAGTCTGCACCCAGAATGAAACGATTTCCTAAGGAATCCAGGAAGGATACAAATTCGGAATTGGAAATGGAATGTTTAGGAGGACAGTATGCAGATGTGAGGGTTACCGGAAAGGAAAAAGTCTTGATTACTATGGCTGTGGCTTGTAGGAAATCATAGGTGGGAAGTGGGAGTAAATGATGAGAGAGGGATTGGTGGACAATGATAGCAGAACCGGCATGGGCTTTGTCGTCTGGGTGGTCAGTACGGTATGTCATGTATTGCGGTATTTTGAAGTACTGTTTAGTCGTTAGTCTTGTTTCAGTTATAAGTGCAACATCGATTGTTTTGTCTTGCAACAACGCTGTCAGTTCGTCAGTATGATTTCTAACACCATTCGCATTCCAAAGGAGAATGGATAAGGAGTTAAGTGAATTCATTTAAGGATTTTTCAAGGCAGGGATTAGATTTGATACTAGATTTGTAAGGAGTGATATAAGCGGCATAACAAGAGATTTGATTTCGGAGATGAACGATGTCATTAGACTGGTAAGATCTGTGACGTTTGATGGTGGAGGGATATGAGAAATTTGATGTTGAGGAGTTTTTTGAAGATTAGGTAAACTTTGAGGGATAGATTGTTGTACAATAGATTGAGAAAGTTGAGGAAAAAGTTGTTCCGGCAGTGCCTCGACTTCATGATTCTGGTTTCCACCTCCAAGCAAGTGGGCAAATGATACGTTTGAATTTACAAGTTTAGATGGTTCTCTTCTGCTTCTGGTTGGTACAGCTGTTTCATTCGGATCCTGAGGTTTTTGGTATCTGGTTCTGAGTTTCTTGTAGATTTCACATCCCTTGTAGTTAGCCGGGTGGTCCTTGAGGCACAGAGCACATACAGCGGGTGTAGATCTTGACCTTGTACATTCTTCTGTTTTATGCTGTTCACCGCATTTCACACAGCGTGGTATGTGATGGCAATAACTTTTGGTATGACCATATGCCTGAGAGTTATGACACTGAACTATTTCCCTCTTTGTGTAAGGTTTTTCAACTTTTACACGGGTATAGTATAGTCTACTGAGGTCATAGATTTTTTCGACTCCTGCTGATGGTTCCAAGTCCACAAAGAATAGAGGCAGTGGACTTTTATCTTTTAGAACGTTGGTGACTTGCCTCACTTGGAATCCTAATTCTGTCAGTTCTTCTTTGATAGCTTCAACGGGTGTTGAGGAATGTAGGTTTCTGATTACGACCCTTAATGCTCTCTCCTGGCGCAGCTGATAAGTATGAAAGTCAGCTTTGGTCTCAGTCAGATATTTTACAATCTTTCTGTAGGTTTCAGCAGTAGTCGGAGATATTTTAGTATCATTGGTTCTACTTATACAATAATAACTATTAGGATCAGTTACTTTGTTTAAATGCGCACACATCAGTTTAAAATTTTTAATATTTTTAACAAATATTGGTGGAGGTAGTGGTTCCCTGGGTATAGGAGAAGATTCCATGGTTTCTTTTTCATTTTTGGAGGATCTCAAATGGATTCGGTGTAAAAAACGGGGATTCATCAGTTATTCCTTGTGATGATGTGCTGGGCTGTGGTTCAGATCCTAATGAGGTAGCTGACGCGGTCGCTGGTGGAATTATTTTTTTATTTTGTTCACGGCGGGGTCTCTGTTTTGTAGGAGACGAGTTAGAACCTGCAGATCTAGATCTTTTACTTGCAGACTTTGAGGACATGACTTGGTGAAAATATCTCATTGATTAAGAAAATAATAATAATAAATAAATAATGAGATAAGAATTAAAGATAAAAGAAAGATAAGTTAACGAAAAGCAAGCCCGAGCTTGCCGAGCTAGCGGCAATCAGCTGATCAGTAACCCTCCTTTCACTTTTTCGTGATTGTACAAAGTAAATTATAACTTTGCTTACCGAAATTTCTCCAATATTCACTGCCGTAGTATTCCTGAGGTCTAGTGATGTTCTCCAGACTGAATTCAAGCGAATTCCTACTGAAAAAAGCAAAAATCTGAGAGACGATGTAACGTATGACTGTTATCATCGAGCGCATCAGCTGATCAGCTGAAGTGTGTGTCAGGTGATGGCACAACTGAACATTGTTAAAAAATATCTTAATTTTTACTTTCACTTACTATATATAGTAAGGGGAAGTATTGCGATCGTGAAAATTTTCGGATTCCAGTTTTCAACGGAAATACACTTTTTAGGGTCCCCTGAGTCCAAATAACCAAGTCCCGCAAAAAGGTCCGTGTGTGTGTGTGTGGTAACTCCCGGGCGGAAACGGTAAGTCCTATGAAACTGAAATTTCATATTTAAGACAACTATACGCCCGAGACGTGACAAAACTTTTTTCATCAAAATGAGCCTACCAGAAGAGGCACTGTATACCATGCATTTTGCACCATTTTTCAATTTTCTCGAAAACGGTTCCGACGATTTTGATTAAACTCGCTATATCGATGTAAAAATTAATGGGCGTTAATATCATGTAGGTTTTATTTGGATAAAAATGGTCTGACAGGGCTTAAATGTCGATATTTTAAATTGTCTTCCCCTAAAGTACCTTTAATTTTGTAGATTCAATAATAATAACTAGATTATCTTGTTAACGCTGATGAAAAACCGGTAAATATATAAATTGAATAAATTCGATACCCAACTAAAGGAGAAAACAGAAAAAATATTTTTTTAATGCCATTTTTCGTTTTTGAACATAAGAGCAGTAATCTACACGTATGACATACCGTTGGAAAGCTAAAGATTTTAGAAAAAATATCATCCCATTCACAAGATTTTAAAAGTTAATAGAGAGTGATGAAATGAACATAAAACTAACTGATTATTTTAGATAATGATATAATAGATTTTTTAATGAAACACATGTTTTTATAGAAATTTAATTTAATTAATTCCTTAATAGTTTCACGTATTTTTATCTTTAACTGTATTTGAAAATTCTTTCATTGATTTTAAAAATGGAGGTAAGTGAAAGTCGTGTGTTGCCCGCACCAGATTTTTTTCCGATGTTTCGGCTCAAGCATGTTAGCCATCATCAGGAGAAATTTAATTATTTTATTTATTCATTTATTTATTTATAGTAATTTACAACCGTATTAAAGAACACAATGAGTAAATATGCAGAATGAAAAAAAAAAAAAAAGTCATGAAAGTGTCTTGAGAAAGAACTACCCAGTGCTACCACTGTTTTAAGGTAGTAGGTCCCGAGGCCACCTTCTTTTCAGTCGCCTCGGAGGGTTATCAGGGATATCTAAGGTAAGAGAAATTATGGACAAGTGGGTTTGTGTGGACAGAGAGTTTAGAATGAAAAGAGGAATATCTATGTCTGCAACAAATAGGATGTTTAGGTCATAATGAAGGAGGTGGTTTGTGACTAAATGAGGGGTATTCAAGATTTCGCGAAGGATTTTGGATTGTAAGGACTGGATGCGGGAGGAATTGGATGATTTCTTAGAGTCCCAAAGATCGATTCCATATGTCCAAATAGGTCTGATAATTGTGATGTAAATGATTCTTTTGTAATGTACTGGATGTTTTAAACGTACGTCTAGTAAGTGTTGTAGTAATCGGTATCTTCGAGCAGTTTCTTGTCGTTTCAGTCTTCTTTGAGGATGAAATTTAATTTTGAATAAGCGTATATTCTTGAGTTGGTTCGGCAACATTTTCAACACAATCTAGAAACCAGAAGAGGCAATTTATATCACGCAGTTTGCACCTTTCTAAATAGAGAAACCATATTGCTTAAAGTAGCTATATCAATATAAAATGTAATGGAATTTAATATCATATTCTTACAGGGCTTAAATGTTAAATTTCTATTCGATACATTACCTATAATTTTGAATAATCGAAAAATTTAACTATTTCATGAACAATATAAACAGCTAAATGTACAAATTGAACGAATATGATCACCATCTAAAGGATAAAAGAGCAAAAATAGTGATTTTGGTAATATTGTTTTCCGAACTCAAGAATAATGATATAAATGAATAATATATAATATACCGTTGGAATGCTAAAAATTTAAGAAAATAAATGTTCACATACATCAATAAGTTGTTTAAGGTTATGGAAAGTGTCATATAATAGATATAAAAAATAAATAAAGAACAATACAATAGATATAATATAATCTAAAACAATCTATAACTTTATTCAAATGTTCTTAAACATAAGTAAAATTCGTGTATTGTGCACAACAGATTTATATATTCAATGATTGGTGTAAATGAGAAAGAAATATTTTTATAAAAACACAGAAGTAGAGTAAAGAATAGCCATAAATGGTGTTATTTAATAGGTTTATAATAATAACTTTATAATTATTTGTAATATATATATATAAAAAAAAAGATCTAATCTTTTTAATTTAAAATTTTTTAAACTCTAGTTATGTTCAACTGTATTTAATACTCTGAACTATATTATATTTCTGGTAATATTTGTTGAGTTATTGATCACAGAAACTTTAAAGAAAAACTTATTTGCATTGCTTTTATTGTGTTTTATAAACCTTCTAAAATAATGTCCTAAATGAAATTGAAGACCGCATCAAAATCCGGCTTGTGGTTTAAAAGGAGTTAGTGAAAAACCAAAAATGGCGACATCATTACACACACACACACACACACACACTCTCTCCTCCTTACATACACACACAAAGACACACACATATTTATATATATATATATATATATATATATATATATATATATATATATATTATATATATATATATATATATATATATATATTGCTATGTATCGAGAATATTGGGAGGTGAAGAAATATTTTTGATTTGTACAAAATAGAGTAGTTTCCGGGCGACAAGCAGGAAGGCTTCTTAGAAGGGCTATACAAAAAATAGACCCCTCCATTCGTACAGCAGGGATAGCGGAGTACCAGGGGAGTCTGAGCCCGGACGGGAAGATAAGAGGAAGTCCAGCACGGAAGTCGGAAGTTGGGGGTCAAGCAGTCATGTTTTAAGGTACCAACCTATATGTAATATTATGTGGTAAATAGAACCTCAGTATTCTCGATGATAACAATACCCCAACTGTATTAAGTTTTATATGTATGATAATAAGTGCTATTTGATAAATAAAATGTATATTCTAAGTAAATTACTTTATTACCCTATATGCCACGAAACATAGTAATATATATATATATATATATATATATATATATATATATATATATATATATACTTTGGTTGCCACTTCTTTTTTTAAAAAATTGTTTTTAACGATTTAGGGTTTATCCCTTTGGGATTTTCAATTTATGATTAAGAAAAGTTCACATAAAAAGAAAACATGTGTATTTTTTAACGTCTATTCATTATTATATTTAATCATCACTAGAAATAACAAACACAAATTAGCCAATAAAACAAAATTTTAGTTTATTTGTTTTTTTTATGTAAAGCGGTTCCCATTTTATTTGATTTATAGCTATTTCGTATTTCAAATGAATTTTCTCTAAATGCATTTTTAAAGTTCAATTTAGTTTCCATTGGAGTCCTATTTAGTTTATCATGGAACATCTGTCTTTATGAAATGATCTTTAACGTAGAACTAATTTATAACAATTTCAGTTTATGGATTTTTCACTACTATTTATTTTAACGGCTTACGTACAATTGCAACTCAATATGTTTTATTAATCTTGGGTACTGTAAAGAAGAATATAACCTGTACGACACTGTACGGTGGCAACACTAGATCACAATATCCTCTCTCATCACAGCATAATAGAAAACATATGTTCATACGTTTATGGCCTTATAACAACTTTCTGTTAAAGTGTACGACTTATTTTAGTGCGTATTACTTTCTTAAACCCTGCGCTTTTCAACAACACTATATACGTCTATATTGCTACTCATAATTCAGGAATAATTTTTGGATGACTCGATTATGAGTAAAAATATAATTGCAATGTATTTTATTTTTATTTATTATTATTATTCCTTCAAGAAAGAATGCCCTAAATGAAATAAAAATGCTTATCAAAAACCGTCGCTTGGTTTAGAATGAGTTCATGGAAACCGACAATTGCGACATAATTTTATGTATAGATATTATTGCTTTTATTTTAATATAAAAAAAGAAATTAAACAAACAAAAAAAAGAAACGTTGGTATATTGGAGTTAGCCCACTGGACAAACAACCTGCCCCGGTCTCATGCATATGCATAGCGGGCCGGGCGGCTATTGAGTCCGTTTCAACTCTGGGATCTGTCTAAACATGCTTAGCATCATAATGCTATTTAACAGTTGCTAATGCATCCCCGCTGGCTAATATCTCATCAATGCTCTGTTTTATGTCGGGGTTCTCGCCCCCCCCCCTTCATCTTCCCCTCTATCAGCGATGATGGGCCGGGTCCGGCTGTTAACATGATGTAATAGGCATCCTCGGACTGTGCTATCGTACAATGCTAAATTCATATAACATTCAAATTACATGAGTGGTGTAATATTGGAGTATAATATATATATATATATTAATTATGAAAACAAACAAAGCTTAATTTAACTCAATGTTTTCATCAACATTGCTTTATGTTCCATTCTGATTTATGGAGTCCCAATTATTTTTAGGTAATTGAAAAGGTACAACTTATTTGGTTTGACCAGAAATACCCCAAATTATATAGTCCGTTTCAAATCAGGAAGAGAACCATTAGCCATGAACGTGATAAAAAAGATGACAAATCTATGAACCAAGCTCCAGTTCATGCCAGAAGAACGACTTCCAAAACATTTCTTTAACAGACTTAAAATATTAGACAAGGATAATCCTGACATAAACTTCAATTGGGTGTCCCAATTTAGAGCAATAGCCGAGCTTAATGCCTTTGCAGAAGAGCTTTCTGTCCATCATGCAAACGGATAGCTTCCATACAAAGACGACATACTGAAAAAATCACAAAACCATTATCTCTCAGCCGACATACAAGGAACTCTAAATTCGACTAAGTACCCTATATATAGATTACTATGAGGTTACAATGCTACCGATCCTGAAATGTACCTTACATGCAAAGTACATATAAAGAAGCTGAAATGTATGTGTCAGCCAATTAAGAGTTGAAAATCCAAAACATATCAGAATCTTTGCAAAAAAACTCAAATTTCTTGTTCAAGTCACAAGAAAGCTATATATTATGCAGTCGATGTATCTACAATAGTCTACATCACATTTTCCCTTCAAAAACATTTAATTAGTTTTCTAAACATTTACCGCCATATCGTAAGTATAATTTTATTAACACATTTCTTTTTTTTATACATAATCTGGCGTCTTTATTTTACCAATATATAACCAACGCACAAAAACCAATATACTAACATTATTTAGTCAACAACATTAAAAAAATATATTTTTATTTATATATTGTTATGTAATAAAGTAATGAGATATTTTAATATGTTTTTTTTTTTTTTTTTTTTTTTTCTGTTCTCCCCTACCTTGCCTTTGAAGGCTATACGGGGTTTCTCGGGCCAGGGGGTGAGGGCGGGGGATAAATGCTGAAATAAAAGTCCCCCACAGTACCGAGTCTCGAACTCGTAATTATTGGATTTCAAATTAATCGGTCCTCTGTGTTGCTAGGCAACGCGCGTTTAAAGCAACGCGCGCTAACCCGTTCAGCTACCCCGCCCCATAATATGTTTTATTTTTTATTGTTCATATTCATCATATTTCTATACACACTAAGGCCATTACTCACTGCCTATTCCAAAAAATATTTATTTGTTACATATTCGAAAAAATTCAATCCGAAAAAAAAAATTTCTTGCATTATATTATAAAATTTAGCTCCTGATCCCAGTAAGGTTACTTAGAAAGAGATAATACCTATCTGATATTTTAATGAAATTTTAATTAAAGTCGTTTTAGAGTATTAGTAAAAAATCTTGAAAAATATAATGGTGGCATATTGTTTATATCGATAATCTCGCTTTGCTTAAAGTCTTTTTTGTGAAATGTTTGTCTTAATTTTATGAAAATAGCGACTGATTATTGTAATTGTATATAAATAGGTAAAATAAAATAAATTATTGCTGCTAATATATTCGAACGAATTCTTAGAAATTTATTAATTTGGATTAATCGGTGTGATAGAACACTATGGTATAATATTTAAGAAAGAATAGTTTTTAAAATATATATTATTGTATATAGTTACGTTTGCTTGTATGATTTTTATTTATTTCCCAACTTGTATTTATCTCTACTACAGGTAGTTGTTTTGATTTGTTTCTTGTTGTTTTTTATTAATTGTTATTTTTTTTTGTATATATTTGAATTTATTTATTTCTGATTTTATGAAATTTGACTTAATCATTATTTTCTGTATATATTTTATGAATGTGTATTACATCACTATTACTACTGTTCATTATGTAACAAATTGTAATATTTCTCAATAAATAGAAAAAAAAAATATATACATATATATAAGTTTGTGTTGTTCTCAGGTTTCAGTCAATGAATAAACAATTTTATCTATGCGACGTTTCGAGAAATTATTGTTCTCATAATCATGCCTTAACAGTGGAAAAACAAAAAAACATAACATTAATATTATTATACAATAATTAATATATGATGTTAATGTTAGAGATATAAAAAAGAGTACATAGACAATGAATACTCTGAGAGTAGGTACATAGATATTTTAAATTAGGATTTACATTAAAGATATTATTATAAAATTACTTACAATTTTGGACAAAATAGAGTCTTACTTAGACATGTTCAGCCTACAAGCTTTGAAAGAACACTGAAAAAATAAAAAATAAATAGTTCAAGTATGGAAGATTTTCTAGGAATTTATGATGACGTCAGGAGTCTGGGGTATTCTCCCTCCTATTGTTGAGTTGTTTTCGTTTTATTTCTTTAGATTTTAATATGTGTTTTTCAAATTTGAGTAACATGCATTAAGGTTTTGGACATTCGGTTTTTTATTTATGGCGCGATTTTTATATCTCTCTATGGTAATCATTTCTTTAAAATTTCGTTTGAAGCTGTTTTTTTTCAGAATGAATAATCTTCGGTCAGTGAAATTCGAATGAATGTCCCGTTTTTCTGAAATGAGTATGTAAATTAAAAAATATAAATCAATCATTAAATGCTAATTTTATTTCTTTATCGAACACTTCCTTCTTAAACAATCACTTTTAAAGAATTTAATTGTTTAATTAAAAGCGAACCACGTATCAGGAGCACTTTTCATAATCGGGAATGCTTAAAGTATCAATCTTTGCCCGTGGTCATACATAAATTAATTATTAATGACAACTAATTTGGTCGGTGGGAGACATGAGTATTAACAGGCACAGCTTTTCTCTCGCTCCCTCTTTACACCTCATTTACATCCTCCATTAATGCAGTTTTTGTGCTTCTTTTGCGGTATCAGTTCAACAATCAGTTACCGATGGATCGCTTTTAGTTATGCAATAAGAATCACAAACAAGTCTGCTCAAAAAAAAAAAAAAGTTGAAAAAAAAAAAAACATAAATTCAGGCAGGCATAGAGACTGCCGGTAGAAGTGAAAACGCTTTTTCAATTATCGATTTGCACTGGAATTTTGTTTGGTAGAAAAAACGTTTGTAAAAGAAGATTATGTTGAGGTTTGCAAGCGAATGATTTGCAATAATTTTGATTAAGTCAATTCAAAATAATTTTTCAATGACATCTCGCGGGCTCCTTGGTTATCGTCTGCAATCACTTATCGGTAATCGAGGTTTAAAACACATGTAAAAAATGTGGTGCGCGCAACACACGACTTTCACTTACCTCCGTTGAAATCAATTCAAGAATTTTTAAATACCGTTAGAGATGTAATTTTTTTTTTTTTTTTTGTTATAAACTTCTTTATTTGAATCAAAACACAGACATATTACAGTGCAAGTAGAAGTAACTATCCCACTAAGGCGAGCCCGTGTGTGGGAAAGGAGTTCACCTGCGGCAATTCAATAAAAGTACAATAACAAACAGTGACAGTACACAGTATGATACAATACGATACTTAAATAATATAACACAATTTTATAAAGAAACAGTAACACACTATACAGCAAAAAAAACAACTATATAATAGGTACATAAGAAATATAAAATGCAATTATATAGAAACAGTAACACACTACACAGCAAAAACAATATAATACATAAGGAATATAAAATACAATTATAAATAAAAAGTAACACAGTATGAAGCAGTAATTGACTAAGCTTAAAAGCTGTAAGGAATACATATACATATATACAAGATATAAAATTAAGGCATGCTAATATAAAATTGAATTACATAATCCCTAATTAATACACAAAATAGTTATAAGAAATAGTTAAACAGTACACAGAAATAAACTGTAATTGACTAAACCAAAAGCAACAAGGAATACAAATTCAATATTCAAGATATAAAATTAAGTCAAGTAAATACAATATTGAATTACATGATAAGCAATATAAAGATACATAACATAGTACACAGTAAGAAATTGACAAAATCAAAAGTCAATAAAGAATACATATACTTGTATACAGGATAAATATCAGAATGAGTGACGCAGGCTGGCATTGACGACATGTCTATAGCCATGAGTAATTTGGATTCAATAATTCAGCAATATTTTCTTCACTTAGTTAATAGAATTAATTTAATTTATTTTAGATAGAAACATGTGTTTTATAAAATAATCTATTATGTTATTATCTAAAACAATCAGTTAATTTTATCCGATTTTCATCACTCTCTATTACATTTTACAGCTTTGTGCATACAAAATATAAAAAAAATTCTAAAATATTTAGTTTTTCAATGTTATATTATACATTATACATATATAATACAGTACATATATTTAAAAAAACAAAAATTACATTAAAAAATACTTTTGCACTTTTCTCTTTCAGTTTATTATCAAATTCATTCAACTTATATATTTATCGGTTTTTAATCAATGCTAACAACATGAAATGGTTTTTTTTTTCGAATATACAAAATTGAAGATACTTTAGAGGAAGAAAATTTAAAGTATCGGCACTTAAGCCCTGTCAGACTATTTAAAACAGAATGAAACCTACATCATCTTAAAGCCTATCACATTTTACATCGATACCTATACCTTTTTTTATTTTCATAAAAGTTTAATCAAAAACGTTAAAGCCGTTTTTGAGAAAATCGTAAAAAGGTTCAAAATGCATGGTATAAAGTGGCTATTCCGGTCGGCTGATTTTGATGAAAAAAGTTTTGTAACATCCCGGGCGTACATTTGCCTTAAATATGAAATTTCAGTTTCACAGGACTTTTCGTTTTCGCCCGGGAGTTAACACACACAGACCGTTTTGCGGGACTTGAATATTTGGACTCAGAGGACCCTAAAACGTGTGTTTCCATTGAAAACTGAAAAAATTTCACGATCGCAATACTTTCTCCTACTATGTATTTCATATATACGTAAGTAAAAGTTAAAAAAAAAAAAATTAGTTAAGATCATAATTATTAAATAAATTTTATATTATACATAGTAGAAAAAAATATCCATTTAGTGAATAAAAATCTATAAAATATATCATTATAAAATTAAGATAAATAGATTTTTTTATCAGCATGGAGTGCCCTTAAATCTGAGAGCGTGAATAAAAAAAAATACTCATTACACATATTGTGTATTTGGAACTATGCAATTATTTTTTAATTATGCATTTAAAAAAAAATTAATGACATATGGGAGGAACAAAATGGAAATGAACGCCCTTCCATTCGTCTCTATACATGTCTTTCGTATGTTACCACTTTCTCAGGCATTCGCTTCAGATTTATTAATTTTTCATTCCTATTACTGGTCAGGAACATAATATTGAACGAAAATGAAAAAAAATGATTAAACCGCTCTAAATTTTGCTCCTATTACAATTCAAAATTATCAAATAAAATTTTAAAAAACGCTGCTTTGAATCAAGAGACAATGACGGGTAAATTCAGACCACAGTACACCATTGCAATTTCCTCAGTTTTCGCCTTGAGTTTCCCAGGAAGTAAGCCAGCTCCAGGATATTGCGATACGGGGGACTTTCGTGCTGTGTAAGCTTGTACAGCTGTTTAAGTTCTTCGGTCAACTTTTAACGTTTTTCTGGAAACTATCTGGCCTTAACAATAAACTTAAGTTTTGTTTTAATTCTTTTGACTTTGGCTAACGTGATATGATATAATAATTTGAAAATAATTAATTTATTAGTTAGTAATAATTCTGAACCTTTTACTAATAGTATGGAAAGCAGTCAATTCATATATTTGGTTCAGTTCATTTCTTTTACATTTAGGGTGGATTGCACATGTCAGTCGTTTGTCTAGGTAAAAACCTAAAAAAAGAACTGTAAGAACGTAAAGTATTTGAGAAGCCTTTTAATAAGAATCACACATGCTCTATTCAGACAAATACATCATTCTAGATTGAATAATTGCAAGTAGTTGCTAACAAGTGACTGCAAATACACAAAAACAACCTTGGTAATTTTACAACATTTAAAAAAAAAAGAATTTAAAAGGTCTTATGTATCGAATGAGAATTTGAACAATATTTAATTAGTCTATGCAAATTTAAGAAATAGTTACTGGTTATTAGTATTTTAGTAATCAAATGTTTCGCGGATCAAAGTAAAGTCATACAGGAGTCTGGCTTTTTTTTTCTTTATTTCCATTTCCCCCATTACTTGTCCATTTTTGGATGTACTTGTTTGAGTAGTAGTCCACTAAAAATCGAAATATTTTTCTAATTTTTAGGATTTATTTAGAAATTTTGGGTTTTGAGGTTCCTTACCATTGAAATAATTAATGAAGGGATCTGGGAAATTTTTTTACTGAGAACCAGTGCTCTAGTAAGTATTGAAGCAGTCGAAATCAGCAAGCAGAACTTAAGTTTATTTTATGTTTTTAATCGTTTATTGAGAGATAATACAATCGGGACCCTTCTCGAGCAATGAGTAAAAAGTTTAAATTAGTTATATAATATTTTTAACAGATCCAAAGGAATCTAGGTTTTTCTGGACTTTAACGTTAATTAGCTGTCTTAGTTGCTTTATTCAATAGTTCGTTTTCAGAATAAATATGATTTTTTCTATTTTATTTTGCCTCTCTTCTCTTTATGCTCTACTAATAACTATCCTTCCCATTTGAGTACTTAGAAAATTATTTCTAAAGGTGATTATGGATCGATGTAGAAGTTGCCTACGAAGTTGAGCGCCGTTTACAAACTCTGTAACTGTCATTATCATCTGTAGAGCTTCTCAAGGCGCCAGGGACTTGTATAAATAAACTTACTTCTTCTCCGGTTTTTGAACTTTACTTCCCAAGTTATGTTACAAACAAGAAAACTGTTTCCACGCCATGTTAAAATTACCCTTGCAGAAGGTATTCTTCATGATGTATTTCTCTGTGAAAATACCCTTTGATTATTCTGATAACTCTTTTCTTGGAGTTGGTTGCAGAAATCAAACTGCGCCACAATTATTAATAAATATCCAGTTATAGTACTGTAGCGTTTTAATTTTACAGAAAGTTTTTAATTTTATAAATATAAATTTGATAAAAATAATCGAAACATAATTTCAGTAAACCATATCTGTTCGAAATAGCGTACCTTCATGTCTAATGAAACATACTTTGTTGTTATTGTAACTCATCTATATGAATATCATATTTTTTTTTTTTTTAATCTGGTTCGCGCAACACATTATTTTTACTTATCTCCGTTGTTGAACTCCATTTAAGAAATTTAAAATTAATAGTTGAATATGTAAAAAGATTACATTGTTATTCGAGAAAACAGCTTTCTATGCCAAAGGTCGTGGGCTCAAACCTGCAGGTGGCCCTAGGACTTTTTTAATGGGAGTAAAAAATCCTTAGTTATGCCGTCCTTCGGAAGGGACGTTAAAAGGTGGTCCCGAGCCTGTGCGATGTACTCGTGATGCGGTACTCGTTAAAGATCCCTTTCCTAATAAAACCTGGATAGGCAAAATTTAGGATTCCCACTGTAGTATCGTCCAATTAGCCATAGTAGCATAAAGTGACGTTAAACGTATCGAGAAAACATATGTTTTAGATAAATTAATCTAATAATAGAAATTTATTGTAACAAAAGAAATTGCATGCAATTACTTAGTTGAATCCGTTTTTCGTTACTCTATATTACCATATACAACTGTGTTAATAACATAATTTTTTTTTTTCTAAGATTTATTCTTATTTAGTTAAAAAAGAAAGAAAAAGTCTACATTTTTCTCCTCTAGCTAGTTATCAAATGCTTTTACATCATGTGTTCAACACTTTTTCCAATGCTAACAACATTTATTGGTCATCTTTTTCAAAGGTGGAGCTGAAGGGAGAGCCCGTGGCTGAGTGGCTTACACGCTAATTTTTCGAATTCCAGTTACGGAAGGAATTTTTCAAGCATTTAATTACATCACGATTCACTCACAGTCTCTCTCTTGGGTATGTGAGATCCGTCAGCCAACTGGTGGCCACTCACAATAATGGGCGTAAGGAGTGATGGCAATAACCCTATGAAATGCATCGAGAAACGTGAGGGTATTCTCTCAGTGGATTACACCGCGAGGGCAGAGGCCTACACGGCATGTCGCGCCACTGAACAATTTAGACGAAGACAATTATAATTTCGACATACAAGCCCTCTATGACTATTTTAATCTGAACGTAACCTACATGATATTAAATCCCATTAAATTTTACATTGGTATAGAAAGTTTTATCAAAATCGTTTTTCGCAGTTTTTGAGAAAATCGTATAAAGGTGCATAGTATGAAGTGACTTTTTTGGTTTTGTTAATATTTATGAAAAGCATACCGTAACATATATAGTTTATTATAAGGGCAAATAATCAGGAGTGACAGTTTATGCTTGGACATGGCTCAGTAATGCCTTGATGATGGCTCAGAAGCTTGAGCCAAAACGTCGGCAAAATTAAAATATTTAAAAAAAGACGTACTCCTAATTATTTCCGCCTATAATAGTTTTTTAGTCGACTTTATACCCTCGATATAGTTCTATCTAGTTTATTGTTATCATAAATATGAAATTTCAGGTTTGTACAACTTTTCAATTTTGTGATAGACTTACCTCACACACGCAGACCTTTTCGGGCGACTTGCTTATTTGGACTCAAGGGAACCACAAATGTGTATCTCCGTTGACAACTGAAATTCGAAAATTTTATGGTTAGCAATAATAATAATAATAATAACAGGCCTACCGAACCCGAAGGTTCGATGCCGATACCAAATACTGTCTACACAGACTCGTCCAATGATCACCGTTCAACCCCAAGCTCATGGTTAGCAATACTTTCTCCTTTAATTATCATATTATTATAATTTTATTATATTAAATTATCTATTTCATAAATAGGTAAGTTAAAGTAAAAAGAAAAGCCATATAAATTATTATCTGCAGCAATCATTTAATCCTATGCCATAAGTCATAATAGTTCTACTGCATCATAAGTCATAACTTTTTTCTATTTCTTTTTTGTTTTTCTTTATTACTGCCAATTGTTAGTCTTCCGAGTTTTACAAGAAGTGCAACACATTATAAGGTTTAAAATCCGTAGCCCCTCCACGCGAAGGTGCACCCTCATCATCAATATTAGAGACTGTTTACTTGGTGGAAGTGCCGTGTGTGCCAAGAAGTTTAGAAGCGGAGTTAGAAGGGATCCTCCATCAGTTTGACTTATAGTTCACCTTCAAAGTTCAAACAACGGCCTTTTTGGCTTTTGGCCAAAAAACAGCAGAAGGAGAGAAAATATTTGTGTTAGAAGATACTAAGGAGGAATCTCCGGGAGAAGGAAGCTACGAAACTTCCAAAAGTTTCAATAGTGAGGAATTAAAACGTTTAACTTTAGTTATATAAATTGTTCGAGGGCCAGATGGCTCAGTCTCGAAAATTTATTTCACACAATTTTATCAACTGTTTTTTTGATAATTAATATATATTTTTATTTTTTTCTTGTTTCTTTATTGTTATTTAACGTCAATTTTATGCAACTGTGGCTTATCGGACGATGTTACTGCAGGAGTCTGAAATGTTGCCGATCCCAGTTTCTTAACGAATCAACGAGTTACGTCCTTCCGAAGGTTGTTGTTGTTGTTTGGGGTTTTGAGGCGTAAAACCCAGGGGTCATAAACGCCTATATTTATCTTTAATTAAATAAATAAAAAAATATAAATTAATAGGCTAAACTTATAATAATGAGATAAAATATTAGATAAAAATAAAATTAATTTAAAATACTATATTTTATTAAATAATAGGTGACTCTTAAGAAACCTAAACAGTGCCGAAATGTTGTATTCATTGTCAGAGAGTATGGAGGATATATTAGGTCTCAGTCCAAATTTGCTTAAACTTGTCCTATAAAAAGGGCATTCTTTTAAAATATGACTGATAGTTGGGATACTATCACAATGTTGGCACTTAGGAAGTGGTCGTATGGCAATGAGGTAAAGATGGGTCATGTTAGTGTGGCCTATCCTTAATCTAACAAGGACAGATAACTTCCTCTCTGCGGTTTAAGCGATATGATGAGGACCATGGCTTTACTGTTTTTTTTAACGTTTTTAAGTTTGCTAGCAGGACTTTCGTCCCACATGGACTGCCAGGCATCTGATATTTCCTTTCCGAAGGACGGTATAACCAAGAACATTCAACTCCCTTTGAAAGGTCCTCAAACCATCTACTGGGTTTGAACACGTCACCTTGGGAATAGAAGATGCTGTTTTCAGACGTTGCATTTTTAGGAACGCGTCACCTTTAAAAACTGTATTCTTTAAAATATTTAATTTATTTATATACAGTATTATTAAAAAACATTGGGGTTATACTTAACAATTCACAGTTGGATCAGGTGGCATACACGAAAACAATATTATGAGTGTTGAATTCAAATACACATATATTTAATGAGACATATTTTCATGTGATAACTATAAGTAAGAATACCGAGGTAATAGTTACTACTCCTATTGCCACATAATATTACGTAAAAGATTGCCGAGTGTAGCAGATGCTCAGTAAAATGCTTATTAAAATATAATTAAAATAAAAAAGATTAATTCCTCATCTCCTTTCTCCCAGATAATGGAAGTTTTTCCACCTCCATACGTAAAGGTTAAGGTGTTTAAATTGGATAATGCAATTATCTTTGCAATGGTTTCAATTCTAAATCCATAATAAACAATTAACTTAATCATTTTGATTAATTATTCTCAATATTATTCCTAGATTTTGAACATTGATTTCAAATGTATAAAGGTACATAAAATTGCAGGATTGACAAAGTTACATAAAACTGTAATTTTCTTTTACACCCTATTGAAGTTTCGGAATGAAATTTATTTTACATCATAATAACCATTATTAATAAAATAATTATACTTTGTAAGTTTTATTATTAATTAATAAAACATCCCTATTAAAAATGTGAAAAAGAACAAGAAAACAAAAACAGACTTTATTAATTTAAAAGGTTTTCTAGACATTAGCGCTGTTTCAGGGTTGAACCTTTCATCCAAATGAGATAGGGCTTATTAAAAAGTTAGGCTAATCCCTCTAAAAAGTTTTCTCCTCATCAAAATGTAACAGGCTCCAGTCCCAAAGCCCTCGACTATTACAGGAAAACGGAAGGAGTACAGTCTTCTTCTAACTGGGGTAATTTTTCATCTCTCCCTTCCCTTTTCTTCCAACTTAACCCGATAACATTTACTAAATAAAGAAAAAAAACCTTTCGTAACTTTTCTACTTGATCATATACTTAACATTAATTTTCGAAGATCAAAAAGCACAATGGAACTTTTGACTTAAAATACTTCCTTCTCATTCGAAACCAGACAAAGAGATCAAATTCATTTGTATGAATTTGTATATATTTGGCAGTAGAATAGGTTTGCAGCGTTCAATATAATCTTCCCTGTGTTTATAAATTCATGTTTACATATTCTAAAAAATGACAAAATAGGGTGCTTTCAATATGTATTAGTTTTACCCGAGATTCCTTATTCTTAAGTGGTAATTTGCTTGCTGAAAGAGGAAGAGAAAAAACATAATTTCCCTCATTTAACAATTTCTTATTTTCGAAAACGAGAATCCGCTGGACCGGCGGATGGGAAAATGTAATAAATCAAAATGGGTCAAGTTTGATTTATTAAAAATATTTACAAGGATCTGAAGTTTTAATTAAAATCACCAGTAAACACTACGAAGCCATCTTACAACCTATTGTATAGGTTTTTAAAAACTTTTTTCTAATTTTTAAAAACTGTACTTCTTCACAAAAAACTTGGTGCGCGCAACAGACGATTGTTAAAGTAGTTAAAAACAAATCAAGAACTTTCAAAAAAAATAAAAAATAAAAAAGGTTAAAGAATTACATTGATTTTTATTGAAAAACTTAGCTCATTAAATAATCTGTTATATCTCTATCCAGGGGATCACTTGTAGCTGGGTGGCTAGCATAACAGCCTCCTATGCCAAAGGTCACTGGTTCAAATCCGCAGGTGGTCCTAGGATTTTTTAATGAGAGTAAAACATCCTTAGTTATGCCGTCCTTCGGAGGGGACGTTAAAAGGTGGTCCCGATGTCAGGTACTCGTTAAAGATCCCTATCCTAATAAAACCTGGATAGGCAAAATTTAGGACTCCCACTGTAGCATCCTCCGATTAGCTATAATAGCATAAAGTGACGTTAAATAAATAAATATCTCTATCCACTACATTCACTTAGTTTTATCACTCTCATACCTTTTCATTACCTTATAAATCTTTGTGCATAACATTATTTCTAAAACCTTTAGCTTTCTAGCGGTAAATTATACATTCATTACTGTTCTTATATCTCAAAAAAGAAACGAACAAAAAGTCAAAATATTTAGGCTCTTTTTTTCTTTTTGTAGGATATCAAATTTTTCGACTTATTTTTACTTTGCCTATTTTGCTATCGATCTTAACAAGATGGTATATATTTTTTTACAAAAAAAAAGTACTTTAGAGAAAGAAAATTTAAAATATCGGTATTCAAGTCCTGTCAGAATGCAAGCCACATTATATTAAAATCCTTTAAACTTTACTTCAATGTAGCGAGTTGAACCAAAATTAACACTAAGCCGTTTTTGAGAAAATCTTAAAAAGGTGCAAAATATATTGTATAATGTGGTTCTTCTTGTTGTTGATTAAGTCGAAAAAGTTAATGTAATATATCAGGCATATACGGTTTTTTAGTATAAAATTTTAGTTTTATACAACTAATGATTCTGGAGCTAGACAAGAAATATTAGCTGTGATTTTGATTCTTATTTAAAATATTCAGATTGAATTTTTAAACTTCTAATATCAGTTTAGATAATATATTAGTGTTTTAATTTATTTCTTGTACGAGTTCTGTTGGCATAAATTTGAAAATAAAAAAAATAATGCAAGTTCTTATTACAGCATTTTTGACATACTATGTTACCATATTATTTAAGAATTTTATGTTACTCCTGAAATATATGAAAATACATTAATGTGTTTTTCTTAGTGTAATGACGTGCTTAGGTTTCTTTATAAAAAATAAGATAAATCTAAGGGAGTCGTTTGGAATATAATTGTTCAGAGAAAATTCTGTCACCATGCAACAATTAAACTAAAGTTATTATTATTATATGATTATTATATTTCATAACCTGTGAATTAACAAATGTGATCATTATTCATCTGAGAGTGAATTTTCTTAGAAAAAAATTGTTGTTTCCCCTTGGGGTGAAAATCTCATTTTTGTGAGTGATATTAGGCGCGCCATCTCTCTTGGGAGCTGACTGGCTTTTCTTTCTCTTCCTAAAGCGTAACCATTTACAATTTTTATAAATTGTATTCAATTCATATATCTAGTGCTGAGGGTGAAAGTGCACTTACATCTTAATACAAATATTAATAATCTCATAAAAATATCAGCCGAAAACCTTTGAATTGAAAGAAAATTAGAATATTGATAAGTTGCTTAAAAATCACTTTTAAGAAACATTCACTTATTTCATTAAATTTCTGTCAGTTTCATTAAATCTGTTCATTATACAAATTCTAATATATAATTAGATGAAGACTCATCCAACTCAGGTTGGATTTATCACCTAAAAACTAAAACACTGAGTTAAAAAAATTCTGCCACTGGTTATGTATTCTAGAAGGGATGAAATTTACTATATACCGAGCGTCTCATAAATGTCTCTTTATATTGTGAGAGCAGATACTAAGCCTTACATGGAACAGAAACGAGAAACAATGAAAATAAAAAATAAACGAGTATTATAATATTAAACTAACAAATTATATTATATATATATATATATATATATATATATATATATATATATATATATATATATATATATATATCAGAAAAAGATATGAGTAGGGAAAGAGGGAGAAAAAAATAAGTGGTGAAAAGAGACAAAAAAACACCGAATATGTTGTGTTATGTAATATCCTAGTCAAAATTTGAATTCTAGACAAATGTACGGAAGAATGATTTTTGAGAATGTGGTTGATTTCACACATAGGTAAAAAAAATCAAAATCTGGTGCGGGCAACACACGATTTTCACTCAAGTCCGTTTTTAAAATCGACTAAAGAATTTTTAAGTACAGTAAGAGAAAAAAATGAGTGAAATCATTAAAGAATAAATTAAATGGAATTTCTATAGAAAGATATGTTTTATTAAAAAATCGATTTTAATACTATCTAAAATAATCAGTTACTTTTATCGGTTTTTCATCACACTCTATTAATTTTTAACAGCTTGTGTATAAGATAATATTTTTTCTAAAATCTTTAGCCTTCAAACGGTATATCACACATATATATTACTGTTCTTATGTTCAAAAACAAAAAATTGCATAAAAAAGATATTTTTTCAGTTATCTCCTTTAGTTGCTTTTAAAATTCGCGTAACTAACATATTTAGCTGTTATTCATCAATGCTAACAAGATAATATGGCTATTTTTATAGAATTTACAAAATTAAAGGTACTTTAGAAGAAGGAAATTTAAGCCCTGTCAGACCATTTTAATCAGATTAAAACCTACATGATATTAAATCCCATTAAATTTTACATCGATATAGCGAGTTTAATCAAAATCGTAAAAGCTGTTTTCGAGAAAATCGAAGTGAAAAAAAGTGGTTTTCTGGTAAGCTGATTTTGTTGAAAAAGGTTTTGTAACGTCTCTGGCATTTATTTGTTTTAAATATGTAATTCCAGTTTAATAGGACTTTTCCTCCCGAGAGTTACCACACACACACAGACCTTTTTGCGGGACTTGATTATTTGGACTCAGGGGACCCTAAAACGTTTAGTTCCGTTGAAAAATTGAATTAAAAAAATTTCACGATTGCCATACTTTCCCTTACATGGGTGTGTCTCATGGTATGTCCGTTTTCAAGGTAATGGATGTTTATTAAAAATACGATATGAAAACAAGATGATTTTATTCGAAATATTTACCTTCTTTTTCTACACATTTTATCTAACGTAACACCAACTTTTTTATCCCCAAACTGAAATACTCTGAGCTTTGAAGTGAAACAAAATCTGAAAACGCATTTTTCAATTGATCATCATTTTCAAAAAGTTGTCCTTTGACAAAGTTCTCTAAATTCCTGAACAGGTGGTAATCTGTCGGAGACAAATCGGGAGAATATAGTGGGTGCGGAAGAACTTCGTAGCCCAGTTCTTTCAATTTTTGCACGGTATGTTTTGAAACATGGGGTCTTGCTGCCGCTCAGTGATATCAAGAGGTAGCCATGTATCGAGCTTTTTTACTTTCCCAATACACTTTAAATGTCTGGAAACGGTAGACGCACTTGCATTTAGTTGTGCTGAGAGTCCTTTAACTGTTTGGTAAGGGTTTCCTTTTACTGTATGTTTAAGGAGATCGTTGTCTATTACGGACGGAGGTCTTCCTCGGGGCAAGTTTTCCAAGTCGGTATCCCCAGCTGAAAATGTAGCAAACCAACGGCAAACAAACGATGGTCCGTTCATTAACACTCCCTTCCCTAAACGCCTTGCAAAGATCTGGAGGTATACTAAAAAGTGGGTAATTGATTGGAAAGCTAATGTTTATAATACAAAGGTAAAGGATTAGTAACTGTTTACTTTAAATATGTAAACATTCGAAAGAAAATAACAAAGACCTGCAAAATCCTTTATGTATTTCAGAAACTATAAAAATGGACATTTCATGTGAAACAACCCAATTCATGTAATAAGCGAAAGTAAAAATGATATGCCTACTACTTTTGCTAGCTTACGGTATTACTTTAAATATTCTATATCTCCTTTGAGGGCTAAATGGAGTTAGCCCTTGCCGTTGACGAAGGGCAGATAGACGTGTCAGAGCGGAGACATGACAAAAGTAGGGACGATGTCAATAAGGTAGTATGTAGGGCATGAGCCGTCTGTCAACAGCCAGCACCCAGGACCTTCCTCTTATCAACAGATATAGAAGACTTTTAGCAAATCTTCTCTCTTTCTGTTTGGAATCCACTCTCAACCTATTTTCTCCTTTTTTTTTCTGGCTATCTTTCTTTTTATGCCTTCTACGACCTAAATACTAATGTGCAAACATGTGCAGATGAAATGTATCCGCGGATCCTATATAAACTTCAATGTAGAAGTTTTTATGACTAGAGGGGCCACTTTATACTATGGATTTTCCAGCTTTCTCAAAAACAGCTCAAAAGAAATCGATTAACACCTTCATTCCGTGGCGAATATCTAAGTTTTTTTTCGCGTGAATGTCTTAGCCGCTTTCGCTTCGTGGGGCGGGGCGACACTATTGGATGTTCCAACGCGTTTAATTCCTGATCACAACAGTTCGTGGCTTCCAACGCGCTAAATGCGAGCTTGTAACAATTTCAATATACACATATGACTTGAAGGAGTAATTATGGAAATAATTGAAAATTATTCTTTTATTATCAGAATTGGGAATAAGATATGGGGAGACATTTAGATAGGAGACTTAAGACAATTGAGACGTTGATTTCCAAAAGGTAGTATATCCATTTTAGGAAATTTTACAGGAAGCGCGAAAATCTCTCATTACTATATTATTAAATCAGCTAATTTGGGTCTTTTTGCCATACAATTTAGAATTATTTTTTTACTATAATAATAACATCATATTAAAGTTATAAAATGAATTTTTTTAGAATGATTTCGAACGAAAATAAATGCATAATTAGTGCATTAAGAAAATGACCGTATTTCTAAATCGCGTTTTTTAAGGACTTGAGAGTTCATTAGATAACATCAAATAGAATATTTAGATAAAACTAAATAATGAGAATACAAATATGTAAAAAAATCAGTTTCGTAAAAAATGTCCTTTAGTACCTTTTGGAAATCAACGTCTCAATTCTTAAAGAAGAGTAAACAAATGAAATTAACCGATAAGATTCCTTCGAGGGGTGAAGTTGAAGTTTATGAAATATTTAATAAATAAATCCTTATGCTTGTTAATTCCTACAACATATAAACAATAAAATAAACTTACTTTTTTAATGAGTTTGTTATGTAAAAAGACCTTTAGATTAGAAAATTAGGCTTTATTCATCTTGATTATAGTTAACATAAAAGAGAAAACTTAACACACTAAAGAAAGTTATTGTAACACATGATTAAACTAATGAACAGGTTATGATATTAATATAAGGTTATAATAAAGATAATGAGCAGGTTAATAAACACATGATATTATGACATTCTTCCTCCCTTCAGAGAATTAACACAGATAGTCCTTTTACCAGGTTGGCCTTTGACGTTCCCTTGTTGAACGACGCACAGTTCTTGGTTGATCGGAGCTGTTATCTGAAGACGGTGGTTGGAGGGGCATTAGTTGGTCCAAAGAGTTTTCTTGTTCCTCGTGATTGCAATTATCTACTAATTCTTCATTGGTTTGTCCTTGTGTTGGCAGTTCAATTGGTACGTAATTTTCTTATGATTCGATTCTATTCTGGGTATGTCCAATGCAGAATCACCATATGGTGCCAGTTGCTTTAAGGATACTGTCCTCTCACGACCATCTTCCATTTGAACTCTAGCATATTGGGGATTAACATCTATCAGATGTACCTCCTCCACCAGGGGATCATACTTGCTAAGCCTGGCTTGTTTCTTCATTAGAACCTTTGATGAAGGTACAAGCCAAGACGGTAGATAGCAGCCGTTGGTAGACCTGCGACTATGTTTGAAAAATCTTTCGTGAGGTGTTTCATTGGTTGCTGTACATAACAAGGAACGAATAGAATGTAGAGAGTCTGGAAGCACAGACTCCCAAAAAGATGAATCCAGGTTCTTTTGTTTAAGTGCCAGGGAAATCGTTCGCCAGATTGTTCCATTCTCGCGTTCTATCTGACCATTTCCTGTTGGATTATATGGCGAGGACATGGAAGTTGCAACACCACGTGAATGTAGAAAGTTCTGTAGTTCCCGAGAAATAAAAGATGTTCCTCTGTCAGTATGAATATAGGAGGGGGTTCCAAAAATCGAGAATAAATCAACAAGGCAGTCAATGACTGTCGAAGAATTCATGTCAGGGCAAGGATAAGCGAATGGAAACCGAGAAAACTCATCGATGATGGTCAAGAGGTACTTGTTTCTCGTTTTCGAGGGTAGAGGGCCTTTAAAGTCCATACTAATCCTTTCAAAAGGATTTGTAGCCTTGATGAGTATAGAATCGGGAGTCTTATAGAATCTTGGCTTGATGGAATTGCAAGTGGGACAAGATGCGATCATTTTTCGGATCTGTTCCACTGAAAATGGTTGATTGTGAGTTCGTACCCAATGAATCATCCGGGTTACACCAGGATGACACAAATTACAATGCAGTGAATACAGTTTGTCAGGTTGAATAGAGCTGCATACTCTTGAAAACACATCTGCAACAAGATTTTCTTTTCCAGGTCTATAGATAATATCATAATTGTAACATGATAATTCAAGCCGCCATCTTTGAATTTTCTCATTTTTAATTTTGTTCTGATGGTTTGAATCGAACATAAAAGATACTGAGCGTTGATCGGTGATAATAGTGAAGTAGCGGCCCAATAGAAAATGTCTCCATTTCTTCAATGAGCAAACAATAGCATAAGCCTCTTTCTCTACAGCTGAATGTCGTCGTTCACTGTTAGTTAGTTTTTGAGAGAAGAATGCCACAGGACGGCCGGATTGGGAGAGTACTGCTGAAATGGAAAAATCGGAGGCATCAGTTTCGACGAAAAATGTATCTTTCTCGTTAATTGTATTCAACATTGACTGAGATATTTCTTTTTTAAGGAGCTCAAACTCCGATATTCGTTCGGGTGATAAGGGAAAGGTTTTAGTATCAAGAAGGTGTCGAACCTTGTCTGAATAATTTGGAACCCATCTAGAGTAATGAGCAAATAGTCCTATTGTCCTTTGTAGTTCCTTTGAATTACTTGGAGGAGGCAGGCTACGTAGAGGTTCCAAACGCTCTGGGTCAGGTGCAATGGTTTGGTTTTCAATTTTATATCCAAGAAGCGTAATAGATGACAGGCAGAATTTACTCTTTTCATGGTTTATTGTAAAACCATATTTATGAACTGCATCCATGAATCGATTAAGGTTCACATCGTGTTCTTCCTTGTCTATCCCGCAAACTGTTACATCATCGAGGTATGCATATGTCTTTTTTAATTTTTCCTTGGAAATAACGTCATCCATGACCCGTTGAAAACAAGGAACCCCATCTGTTAGGCCAAATGCTAGCCGTCGGAATTGATAAAGTCTGCCACAGGCTTCGAATGCAGTATAAGGACGATCTTTCTCTCTCAAGGGTATTTGATGGTAAGCGCTCTTAAAATCAATGGTACTGAAATAGGAATTTTTTGATATCCTGGCCACAGTTTTTTCTATATCCGGTAGGGGATACCCATCCAAAAGAGTGTACCTATTAATTGTTTGTGAATAGTCGATTACCATTCGTTTTTTATTTCTCTCGCCCTTTACTACAAATGCTTGGGCTCTCCATGGAGATCTACTTACTTCTATGATCTGGTCCAGAAGAAGCTTCTCGACCTCTTTCTTCATAAAACTGTAGTCTTCCTCTGTATGTTTTCGAGATTTAGTTATGATTGGTTTCACATCTCTGGTAAAATATTCAAATAATGGTGGAGGTTCGATCTTTGCAGGTGCAAGATAACAAATGGTTAGAGGGGTTTTGGAACCGCCAAAAGAAAATTTTAGTTCTGAATGTAATTGAAGGATATTGTGTCCAACAATTACGTCGGCGCATAAGTCTGGGAGTACATTAAGTTTGGTATCATTATATGTGTGGCCTTGAAATTCTAATTTTGCGATACAATAACAGTTAATTTTAGTGTTCATTGAGGTAGAAGCCATAAAAACGGAACCAGAGGTAGGGTAGGTGTTGAACTGACACTTCTCTGCAAATGACTTGGATATAAAAGATTCGGAGCTACCTGTATCAATCAAAGCGTGAGCGGGTATATTGTTAACCTGAATGAGGACAGTAGCTCTTTCTAGGGTTGATGATGAGGCTGCAATTAGAGCAGCTGACTGAGTTGACCCCTTTGATTTACAGACTGAAGCCCAGTGGCCAATTTTAGAGCATTTGTTACATTTTGAGTCTACTGCAGGGCAATGTTGACGGGACCTGTGTCTTGATAGGCCACAAAAGTAACATTTAGTATTATTACTTCGCATGGCCGCTAAGTTTGATGATTCCCTACATAAATCTCCATCTTGTGAGACAGAGGTAGCTGCATTAAGGTTAGCCTGAGAAACTAAATAAGATTCTGATTGATTTTTGGCCGACTCCAAAGCGCGGGCTTTTTCCACAGCTTCATCCAGAGACAACGAATTGAATTCCAGTAGCCTCAGCCGAATCTGGTTAGAATTAATTCCTCTAATAAAAGAATCGCGAATATATGTTTTTCTGTGAGTTTCAGCATCGACAGATTTAAATTCACAATTCTTACTTAAGAGCTGTAAGGCCTGATGATATTCGTCGATAGATTCTTCTGGAGCTTGCTTCCTAGAGGCTAGTTTATGTCTTGCAAAAACCTCGTTGGTTGGTTTAACGTATATCGATTTTAATAAATCGATTGCTGCGGAAAATGTTTCGATTTCTGATATGATTTGGAAAACTGATGGGGATACATGATTAATAAGAAGTTTTAACTTACCACCATCGTCGATTTTATCAAAAGAACTAGCAAAGTTTTCAAAAGTTTTCAACCAATACTTCCACTCCTGTGTTGCTGTTGGCGAGTGAGGGTCAACATCAAATTTGTCTGGTTTCAAGAATCGGTCCATGTTTTTAATTAATCGAGATGAATAAATTGTTATGTAAAAAGACCTTTAGATTAGAAAATTAGGCTTTATTCATCTTGATTATAGTTAACATAAAAGAGAAAACTTAACACACTAAAGAAAGTTATTGTAACACATGATTAAACTAATGAACAGGTTATGATATTAATATAAGGTTATAATAAAGATAATGAGCAGGTTAATATAACACATGATATTATGACAGAGTTGTTTTCTGATATTAAGTGGTAACGTCGCCTCACGGGATAGTTAGTCGTAACCCACAAATCTTTGGAGGGGAAATTAAAATTTTGAGATTTGTGCTGTTATCTATGGTCTAAATTATAAAAGCTCAAATATATCTACTTGAACTCACAGGAAAACAAGTTGTACCAAATGAAAGAAGATAAAACTTCTTAGAAGGTCAACCCTTAAAATAAGAGGGTAGGTGTCACAAAAGTCCTGCAGAAAATTAAATTTTAATATTTCTAAGTATATTCGGACATTTTAAGGAAATATTAACTTAATTCGCAAGTAGATAAAATAGTTCTTGCATAGAGGCGCTTAAAAACGTGAAATGGTTTTAGTATCGTTATCACGTGGAATGAGTGAGTATACATGTTATAAACGTATGTGAACTGAAAATTACTAAGAACCATACGATATCTAAGGCATTATTTATATCTAGCGATATCACCCTATGTATATATATATATATATATATATATATATATATATATATATATATATATATATATATAATTGGAGGCTGATTTGTACTTCACCACACTTTTATTGAAAATTATTGCACAACGTTTCGGCTACAATGTCATCTTCAGGTGCAATCATTTTAGACATGAGGCTTTGGCTCGAAAGCATCTACTCACAATAGATCAAATTAGTTCCACTGCACCTGAAGATGGCATTGTAGCCGAAACGTAGTGCAATTATTTTCAATAAAAGAGTGGTGAAGTAGAAATCAGCCTCCAATTTTATTCATAGAAATTGACAATATATATATACTTTGAACGGTGGTATGGAATAAAAAATAAATTAATAAAAGGACGAATGACGGTATGTCAACAGAAAGATTGGTAGGGACAAATATCTACAGACCCTACTGGAAGGGTAAATACGTCTTAATCCCGGGATTGGATTTATGGGCGTCCTTTGGGCATCCCCTATAGTCCATACCCTATACCCTATATAAAGATCCCAGATCAAAAGTTATCATTTCCTGAAACGATACTAAAGGAGCAACATTTATCCTTCGGCATCTTATTCGATTTCTCTTGTTTCGGGGGCGGGGAGGGCATTGATATCGTCTTTTAGTGGTGAATTATCCCTTGGTCCGTCCATCTTGAGATTTATGATGTTGTTATGAGTTTCGTTAAAGAAAGATATATAAGAATTGAAAGTAAATTGTCAATAAATTAAGAGCATTTGTTTCAGATATAAACAATTTTTTTGAATAAATAAACAATATTTAGATGTTTATAAACGCAATTTATTATTTAAATATTTTTGTAGAGCAATACACCTCTTTTATATAACATCCATCTGAAATGGACACCCCTACGCCAAGATTATTTTCGGATTTCCTATTCTATTTGTATGAACAGTGACTTGAGAACCGTATATCAGGAAAACCGCAATATTAATCTTTACGTATGGATGTGAAAAAACTTCCATTATTTAGAAGGTGGGGTACCCCAATTATCAAAATATATAAATTTTAATTTTAGTTAAATTTAAGTCATTTATTTCAATTATTTGCAGTTTCTTTTCGATATTAAAAAGGTTAGATTATTAAGAGAAAAATACCTTGACAAAAAAAATGAATTTTCATGAATATTTCTCTTAAATGGTTACAAATCACTTTGAAGATAAAAAACACCAAAATTAAAAATTAGACAATTATGAAACTAATAATACTTTAAAGAATGGACTTATGATCGATATAAATATGCTTATAATAAAAAAAAATAATAACAGAATAGAATGCTGCAAGAGGTTTTATTTGCTGAATTCTTCGCAGAGTTTTCGCATACTACTTGTAACACTCCTTGCATGTCACTTGTGGGAAAATTTGCACACCTCTATCGTTTTTCTGTCATTTTTATAATAGGGACATGTGATGCACCTTGAGACTTTTCTTTATTTTTTTGGTCAAACTATGTTTTGGAAATTAGTTGAACTTCTTGAAACTTTGGGACTCCTCCCTTACATATAGCTCTGTTGATGTTGGAGAGCAATAGCAGGTTTTTCATTCTGTTCTTCAAATGAGGAGGGATTATATGTTTTTTTCTAAATCCTTAAAGAAATTCATGCAAAAATGTGATGTAATTTTTGGAACGGTGTTTATTTAACCACACATTTAATTTATAGGTTGTGTATAATTATGGGTAGCTGTAGCTATAATGATATTCTTAACCTATACATCTAATATATAAACTTTTCGTGTCACAATGTTAGTTACCATACTCCTTCAAAACGGATTGACCGATTTTTATGAAATTTTATATGCATATTCAATAGGTCTGAGAATCGGCTATTATCTATTTTTCTTGCCCCTAAGTGATAAGGGTTGTCCACCCCTAACATTATTTTTTAATTTTTTACACAAATTTTTTTTTTTTTTTATTTTGTTCATAATGTTGCAAAAAAATACAGACAAATCTTTATGTTCACCCTTCTATCACCAACCTCTATTTTTTAGTAATCATTTTAGTAATTTAATAATTTATCATCCCGTTCGATATCTGATCAATTATCACTTGGTAAATTATCTCCGGCAGAGGTATACCGGTATCACTTCTCAGCCAGTAAACTCATGTTTTTCATGGTCTCGCGTAGTTAAACTGTTTGTGTTAGCTAAATATGGGCTAACAAAAAATTTCAGTTCACGCAGCATGTATAGCATTGAGAGATTGAGATTGTTTGTTAGTGTTCCTGTCGTTATTAATTAATGATATATATAATTTTAAGGAACAAATTTTATAAATTAAAAAAAAAATAATGTTTCGTTATTTTTATATTTCCTAGTCGTTCACAACGTTCCATGCCTCTTTTATTCATACAACACATCCTTACACACTTACAATAAGTTATTTTTTTTCTACACTAGAAATTTCCTAGAAATAATTTATATGACAAAACAACGTTTGCCGGGTCAGCTAGTATAGATGTAAATGAATCCCATTCCCCTTGCCTACGGCATCAGGCCTGAAGTTCTTTTTTTTCTAGTTATTGTCAGGCGACAGCTCTTATTGAATAAAAAAAAAAAAAAAAGGTTTTACGAATTTTTTTTTAATTTTCTATAGTAATAATAGTGTACCCACCTATCTTTCTATCTATCTACCTATCTATATGAAGCCCTAATTTTCTTGGTCATGGCATACGGAATAATTTCGCTAATTTTTTTTTTTATACAAGGATTACTTTACTGTTTCTTTCTCTTATTTTAATCATCTTCTACATTTTTTTATAATAACTTCTTGCACATTGTGTAAACTGTTTTGTTCTAAATATATTTCTGTAGCGGTTGTGAATAAGTGGTTAAGTCAAAATCATTCATTTTACAGTTGAGCGACTTAAACTTTACGTTTTACACAAAACATAGAGTTATAACCTACAGCTTTCTTTCCACCTGAAATTGTTTCTACCAAGAAATTTCTTTAACAAATTTAACACTACGTGGAGACGGTCTGAGGGAGCGATACGTGTTGTTAACTCATTTTTGATATAACTCGAGTTATCTAGTTTTCACGACCACCACAGATATATTCTTTATCGCTTTACCTTTTTTAATTAAATAATTAAGTGTGGACTGTAAGGTACTTAATGTGCTGGTAAATTAATGATAAAATAAACTGTAAACCTGAAATAAAAAATGAAACGTGGAATAAAGGAAAATAATTGCCTGGTGTTAATAAAATGAAATTATCTTTAATGCATGTAAAAAATAAAAGATAATGAAAAAAAAATAACCTCTAATGGATAAATAAATAGTGTTATAAATGTTATGAGCTCAAAAAAATTAAATTCAAATGCTTGGTAACAAACAAAATTCTATGCATGTGTTAATTAAATAATATAAACTTGAGTGTCCAATACAATGAAGAATTATGATTTTTTAAAGCCTATTAAAGATGATGAATACTTAAATATAGAACTTAACTGCGTGGTGAAGTTAAGTACGTGCCTGTTTACAGCCTGCAGGATCCAGCGCATATTGTCTTCCTCTTCAAGCTTTTCAAGAGAAGCAGAGCTCCTCCAACAATTCGTCTTAGGCATAAATAAGATGTCTGCCCCTATGTGCAGAAAATAATAGCTTCCTGACTCCGCGGTCAGTACGTAATGGAAGAAACTCTAACTACTACAGGTCCTTGTGGCTGCTGAAGTCTTACTGACGAGCGAAGTGGTGGGGAGTGCGTAGATAAGGCTGATAATAGGCTTGAAAAGATCGCGAAATTCACACACGTAAAGATAAATATTTACATTGTTCAAAGAAAAATTATTTACAATGCATAATTTTTTTTTTCTTTAATATTTTTATTGAAATTTACAACTGTATTTTGTAATACAACTAGTAAATATGCTGGTAAAGATAAAATACATGAAAAAACATGAAGAGAGACTGCCCATTGGCAGCACTCTAGTAGTCAATCTAAACAAGAAGATCTCGAGGCCATCTTCTTTTCAGACGCCTCGGAGGGTTATCAGGGATCGAAGAGGAAGCTAGGGTAGAAACTAGTGGGTTAGAGTGGGAATGAAGTTTTGCATGGAAAGATTCATACCTGGTTCGGGCCAAAACAGTAACATAGGGAACGTCAAGATCTTTGTGGATGAGCTTATTAGTGACAAAGTAAGGAGCGTTGAGGATTTTACGAAGGATTTTGGATTGTAAGGATTGGATACGAGAGGAATTGGATGGTTTGGTGGAGCCCCATAGCTCAATTCCGTAAGTCCAGATAGGTCTTATAATAGTCATGTAGATGAGTCTTTTGTAGTTAAGTGGAAGATTAGAACGTTTGTCTAGTAAGTGTTGAAGTAGTCTAAAACGTCGTGCAGTTTCTTGTCGTTTCAGTCTTGTATGAGGGTTCCAAGTAAGGCGTTTATCAAGGTGCAGTCCTAGATATCGGATCTGTTCAACCGGGACAAGAGGAGCATTGTTGAAGGAGACAGTAGGACAGGATGTCATAGGTTTACGACGAAGGGTAAAGGTTATTTGATGGGATTTGTTGGAATTTATTTTTATTCTCCAGTTCTGACACCATACTTCTAGGTCTTTGATGTGCGCTTGAAGAGTTTGAGAGGCGATAAATGGATCATTATGAACTGATAACACGCAGGTGTCATCAGCATAGGTAGAAAGGAAAGTGTTGGGATGGGTTGGGATATCAGCTGTAAAGACTGTGTAAAGAATAGGTCCCAGGATACTGCCTTGAGGAACACCAGCAGACTGAGTGAAAAGGTATGAGTGGGAACTATTGTGATTTATTTTGAAGGATCTGTTAGAGAGGTAGGATTGAATAATGAGGAAGTAAGCAGGAGGGAGGAATTTACGGAGTTTGTACAACAGTCCTGGGTGCCAGACCCGGTCAAAGGCCTGTTCTACGTCGAGAAAGGCTCCCGTGCAGTACAACCCGCGCTCCAAAGCAGAAGAGATAACGTCCACCACACGATGACATTGCTGGATAGTGGAATGGGATGTTCGGAATCCGAACTGATTATCAGGGATGATATGATTAGAGTCAAGGATAGGATATATTCTTTTCAGAAGGAGTTTTTCAAGGATTTTACCCATAATAGGTAAAAGTGAAATTGGACGGTAAGAAGATGGATGTTCGAGCGGCTTTTGGGGTTTGGGAATCATCTTAACAATAGATAGTTTCCAGGAGTCAGGAAAATATGTGGTCCGGAGGATAGCGTTATGTAGGTAAGAAAAAGGATGGATTTTCGAGGAAGCTGTTTCATTATATGGGAAGTAATTAGATCATGTCCAGGAGCTTTGCGGGAAGGTAATCTGTGAATGATATTGGATATTTCTGAAGGATGATATGCTGTAGGAGGTAGGGTCATTTGGAGAGGAATATCAAGTTCTGTTTCGATACATTCAAGATGGTTGGGATTGAGTATGTCAGGATGAGGATTGTATATTTTAGAGAGGTGCTGAGCGAATATATGGGATTTTTCTTCGTCAGATCGTGTCCAGGTTTGAGTTTCAGTAAGAAGTGGATGGTTGAAATCTTTAAACCTGAGGAGTTTTTTAGTAGTCGTCCAGAGTGACTTGTCAGTAACAGTGAGAGATTCCGTCAAGTATTGTAAATTTTGAATTTTGTATTTTCTGATTTCTGATTTTAGTTTGTTAGTCAGTTGGGTGTAATAAGTTTTGTCTGTTGGGTATCTGGTCCTGTGCCACTTCGATCTTGCTCTGCGTTTATCTCTTAATAAGATCTGAATGTGCTGTGGTAGGTTACTTTGTGGAGGTTTATTAATTTTGGTGTTTGTTGTGTTGTCTATTATGCTGCTACTTATTGAGTCAGTTAGTTTTTTTTGGCTAGATCAATATCTTGTTTTGTCTTTAGTGGATGTTTTAAGTCTAGTTTATGTTCCAAGTCATATCGAAATTGGTCCCAGTTAACACGTCCAGTAATTAATGTAGGAGGAGAGGGTTTAGGAACAAAGTTTGAATGCAAGGAAAGCAGAACTGGGCTGTGGTCAGATGAAAGATCATTCAGGGATTTGATTTCAGCTTGGGAAGTGGGGATCTGAGAGGTGACAAATATATCCAGGATATCAGGGCGTTTTTTGATGGATGTAGGCCAATAAGTGGGATTCGTAGGAGAAAGGATGGAGTAGCAATTGGAGTTTGCAACGTTAGAAAGGATACTGCCACGGGAGTTGGATGTTCGACAACCCCATCGCTGGTGTTTAGCGTTATAGTCCCCTCCCGCAATGAAGCGCGGCCCTAGGGATCGGAATAAAGAATGGAGAAGGCTATGGGATATGGAGTTACCGGGAGGACAGTATACAGCTGAAAGAGTGACATGGAAAGGACGAGTTAAAATAATTACAGAAGAGGATTGTATAGCGTCAGATGGAGTAGAAGGAAGAAGGGAATGAGGTAAAGATTTGTGGATAAGGATGCAAGAACCAGCATGGGAAGTATTGTCTGGGTGGTCTGATCTGTAAGTGATGTAGTCACGTATGTAAAAGCGAGATCGTTGCGTGAAATGAGTTTCAGTCAGAAGTGCTATGTCTATGTGGTTGTGATGTAGAAATATGTCTAGTTCGTCTCGGTGGTTGAGTAAGCCGTTAGCGTTCCATAAAAGTATAGTCAGAGGCCTAGCACTCATCGTGGGAGATTGAACGGGATTTCGGTAAGGATTATAGTAAGAAGGTTGATAAGTGGCTGGATAGTTTGCTTAAGATCTGTGAGGAAGGAATTCAGGATGGAGTATATGTCGGGTGGGTGTAAATCGGAGGTTTGAGGAAGATAATTAGCTTGGACGGGAACTTGAACAGGGGCTGGAGGCTGCACCCTTCTAGGGATACGAGGATTTACATTCAAAGGTGATTGAGGTTGGGGGTTTGATTGAATTGTTTGGATCGGACGGGATGGCGGTTGTTGAGGTTGTTTTGACGGCAAATCGACCTGGAGAGGTAAATGATGAGGAGGGATTGTTTGGTGTGGAACTTCAGTCTTGGGATGGGAGATCTGGTGTCTAGGTTGGGAGGTCTGTTATCTGGATTGGGAGTTCAGAGGCGCCTGACGTTGAGATTGTCGAGTCTGCGAGGTGGTCTCGGGGTGATGCTTCTGAGTGAACTGACGAGTGTGGTTTATTGGTTTTGAGGTCGATGGCTGTTGAGCGATGCTGGCTGGAGGTTTTTGAAATTCCGGAAAATTCACTAAGCTTTCCAATGCGGGAGGTGCCTGTGTTGTACTATTCTGTTCCAGACTTTTTGATGGAGGGTTTAGTGATCTAGTCCTGAGCAGATTTTTATAGACCGAGCAGCCTCTGTAACTCGCAGGGTGTGCTTCACCACAGAGAGCACATTTCGCTGGCTCGTCACGTGGTTTTTGGCAGGTATCTGTGGCATGTGGGCCGGCACATTTGACGCACCGAGCCTGGTGGTAGCAGTACGTCTTTGTGTGTCCCAAGTTTTGACACTTGGTACATTGCACTATTGTTGTTGTCTGTCGAGGCTGTTCAAAGCGGACTGTGGAGAACACTAATCTTGTTACATGGAAAATTTCTGCATTGTTTCTGGCTGGTTCAAGATCCACGAAAAATAGAGGTAACGGATACTTTCCAGTTGGATGCGTGACGCAAGTAACATGTCTGACATTATGTCCTATTTCTTCTAGTCCTCTTCTGATAGCTTCCGTGGGAGTGGTTGAGTGAAGCCCTCTTAGAACTACTCTATATGACTTTTCTTGCTTTAATTGATAGCAATGAAAATCGTAGTTATTCGAATTCAAATGGCTAATGAGCTTTTTATAACTATCTTTTGTAGTTGTGTTGATTTTGATATCATTGATTCTTGAATAACATCGAAAGTTGGCCTGTCCGATCAAGTCTGCTATTTCCTGACCAAAAGAAAAAAAATTGTTTATGTTGTTAACAAAAATTGGTGGTGGCTCGGGGTCACAAAACCCTTGTGGCTCAGGAGTCCCGGATGTTATGTTGGCTGCAACTGAATTGTTGCCGAATGAGGAGGGTGGGGCATTAAAGACAGACGGTGAGGTTGAAGTTGATGCGGTTGGTTCAATACTGTTGGCTGCAGTGAGTTTACTGCGAGTTTTTGGCGGTGCGATATTTTGATCAGTCGCCTGTTTTGTTTTCGCAGGCTTATTTTTCTTTTTGTTTGGAGAATTACCCCCGGAACCCGGAGGGAGGGAGTTACGGTCCCGTTTTTTCAACGTACGACGCGTCAAATATTGTGGGTCTGTTTCACTTATTTCACTGAACGGGGTCTCCTCTGAGTCCTCATCGGACGTATTTTTATCTAAGTCCATCATGGCAAATAAAGAAGAAAAAAAAAATATATATATATATATATAATATATATTGTATATACAACTACAAACTAAAAGAAAATATATACAATAAATACTTAATATCTAAACTATTTACATAAATATACACAACTAATAAAGAAAACATTGTTAAGGGAAAAAAAAAAAATTAAAGAGAAGAAAAAAAAATCTCTAAAAATTCTTTTAAAAAAATGAATTGAAATAAAGTTAATTGAAGTCTCAGACAAAAACAAAGGTGACTGGGCAGTCAACCTGGCCCAGACCTTAAAGTCACGAAGTAAACTGCGATAACTGTAGAGGATTAGAGCCACGTTGCTATCTCAACCAGATATCAATCAGTTTATAACTTATCACTTATTGTAACAGAAGTTCTCTCACCTAACTATAAGTAAATGTTAAAAATTTTAATAGTTAGTAAACTCACTGTTCATGAAGTTTTATAGTTTTAATCGTGAAAGCACCGAGATGACAATGTTACAAACACAGAGCTACACTAAGATAGAACTGCAGTTGCGGCCATGTTGGTAAAAACTCGCATAATTTTTAAAACTAAAATTATTTAATTATTTATTTAAAATTGTTTTTGTTTCAGCTTTAATGTTGTTTGCTATCTGCAAAAAAAAAAAAAAAAAAAAAAAATTGCAATAAACAAATATGATGACTTCCGAAAGTCGGTTAAAGCAAGGCATCTCTAGGCACCGCCTCAAAAGTCGTCGGGATGGGTTGTACGGGTTCGTGTAGGATTTAAGTGTTTGGGCCGATGGGTTCATGTTGTATGTCAGTCTGTCATGAAATCTTTTATATTATTCTGTGGCTGTGTCTGAAACTGTGAGTATGTCCAAGTCCTTGTGAAGTAATTCGTTGGTTACATAAAACGGTGCATCCACAATTTTTCGCAATATTTTCGATTGAAGGGTCAGAATTATTTGGATGTTAGAATATTTGACAGAGCCCCATAGCTCTATCCCGTATGTCCATAATGGTTTGATCAGTACTTTGTAAATAGTAAGTTTGGTGTTCACGGATAATTTGGATCGTTTGTCAAGCAAACGGGATAGTAGTCCAAATCGTCTGTTCAGTTGTTGTCTTTTAAGTCTAATGTGGGTCATCCAAAATGAATGTGGAGGTACGAAGTACCACTGAGTCATGATTGTCATACTGTCACAGCTGACAAAAACTAGAGTTGGAACAAACCCTCGCTCTGATGAAATCAGCTGATCTTTTAATTAAAAAGTATTTAAATTAAGGGAGGTTACAAAAAGATTGATGGTGTTATTGGTTATGTATCTTAGTCTTGTTCAGTTTGTGATACCTGTTTATTATATTAGTTTGGTTTTGATTTATTAATGAATATTGAACCCGTAGGGTTAAGTTTATCTTTGATATTTGTATTTTTTTTGTGTACAGTAAACTTTCTAAATGTGATTTATTATAAAATTGTATTGTAACCTTTTAGGTTCAATTACCTGATGTGAAAATAAAGAAGTTTCAAGTTAAAAATGGTTACTACTCACTCCTCCTCCGCTGTGCTAGCACTTATTTAAATAAATAATTATATAACGTAAATAGAGACGTTACAATACATCGTAAACAATCGAAAGTGTAATGACTAAACTAATAACCCAAACTAAAACTAAAATTAAATTATTAAATTCGAAAAATAAGAAAATAAAAAGGTCATCAACAACCTTTGTACATCCAGGATTAAGTCCAGGGAATTTAAGAAGTTCCTCATTGTCAATGCCGGATGGTGATTCATATATGAGACAGGAAATCGTGTGTGGGGTCAGCTTGTTTAGTAAAACATATTTCTATGACACGAGGGCTTTACGCATGTTAGGAAAAACAGAATAAACTTCCTCTTGCTCGACTCGCGTTCCATAACAGGTTATTTCATTGATAATACAAGAGATACAGAGGGGAGGACATGAGACACATTTAGCCGTTTCTCACCTAAAGTGGGCCCACGTACTCCGTGAAATCGTCATCATGGAAGGGATGCTGCTCATCCATCTCCGACCATCTTCCCCTCCTTTCCGCTCTCTTACGGATTACTCCATCAACCTTGCCATCCAGGTTTACTTCACTCCAGGATGCTCAAGTTAATGTCACGTATCATGGTTCTTCTACCTTTATCTTATGATGGATATTTTGATATGTTCTCTGTAAAGTAAATAATTATATTTTAAGATTTTTATGCTTTTAATAAATATTTTAAACTTATCTAACATTAACATGGTAGGCGAGGAAGAATGATATATAAATGTTACCTCTGTATGATTGTTTTACATATTAAGATAAGCAGATAAGATAGGCCAAGAAAAATATTTAATAGAAAAATGGATGAATTTATATAAAATAAAACATGGTTTAAGTGAGGGATAGTTCTTCGAAAACACAACCGCTAAGAAGGCAACAGACAGCCTTGGTTAAGAGACTCCAAAGATTGAATATAAACTTAATTTAAAAAAAAATGTAAATTATCACACAATCTTTTATTATTTTCAAATAACCATATTATGTTATAACTGTTTATAGGTAATTAAATAATACAAAAACAATTAATAATTCAATGGAAAATGGCCTATCATCACCGCTAATTTCAAAACGCTGTATCTCTGCTATTTCTGAACCAATTTATATGATTCTTTTTTCGTTGTGTATTGTTGAAATTCAATTTTCAATCTAACTCAAATTTTTGTTATTTATTTATTAATTCGTAAGATAGACAAACAGATTTTTTTTTTTAGTTCGGGAGGGAGGGTATTTAAAAAATAAAATAACTCTACACATGCGTTTCTCTATCTCCGAAAGTAACTGAGTTATGGGCGTGCATGTAGGTAGAATTTCATTATTTATTTTTTTATGTTTTATAATTAATAGCGTTGTATTGATATTGAAACTATAGAATTGTTTGTTTTTTCATCTTCGGAAATAATGCAGTTAATCTGCTGCATTTTTAAAATAATCGGCTATTATAAACGTCTGAGTGTTAAGATCATCATAGGATACCCTGGTATTTTTTGTGCCAAATTGAAAATAAATAGTCCAGTAGTTTTTGGGAAAAGACGCGGACGCCTTACAAAAGGATTTTTTAAAACGTGTTTTTCGGGTTCTACGTATTTTAAAACGTTTAAGGCTAAACTTTTGAGGGGGGAGTCATTTTTTTTTCTTGGTTGGTTACAAAGTTTCATTTTTGAAAATAATAACTTTAAGAATGTTTAATAAATCTCTAAATATCGACATTCTACCCATCGAATAATAACTGTCTATATAATAAAACTTTATGACAAATCTCGGAAATAAAATTTTTAATGCTAATTAAATGATCCCTATCAAAGATAGGAAATATTTATATTATGAATGCATGATATAAATTAATAACTTGTACTTAGTGGAAAAATCCTACTATTTTTCCTTTTCCTCCAATTCTCATAAGACCTCTCACATTTCTACGTACACTCGTTACTTAAAATACATCCTTAAGATAATTAGTTTCAACGACGAATTAAGAAAACAAGTGTAGCTGAAACAATTCATTGTATCAAGCTCCAGACGTTAATATTTATTTGAACAGCATGGCACATTTAACAGAGTAAATTAAATTTGGCTTATAATTATAATATAATTATTAATATTACAATTTGTTCTTTATTCCTAATTTATTTTATTAATCCATTTCTTCTTTTTTTCAAAAATACACTGAGTAATTTCAAATTTTTATATATATGGTTGTAGTGACAAGTGTATAAATTAGACTATGAAACAATATTTCAGCTTACTATGAAAAAATACTTAATTCCATCCAAATTTTCCAAATTCCATCAGAACCTCATTCATCATCCAAATCCTTTAGCACGATCCCTATCCAGCTCCACTCATCCATACAACCCACCTAGAAGGTTGAAACGGCAGTGGCCCCGAGATATATTGTAAATACGTATGCTGGAGTTCTGACACTGGTCAGATTCTCCTCTCAAGTGCGGTGTGATTGTGGCTATGGCGCCCTCGATTAGCTTCCGCTGGCTCTGACCAGTGACGCGGCTGAGAGGGAGGCGCTGGGATCCTTAGGACTCTACTTGTGTGTGGGGGAACAAGCCCCGTCCGGGGTTCCCGAGCTGATTGTAAATATTGTACATAGGTATGAATGTGACATGTTTTGTTTATTTATTTGTTAACTTCAATTATTTGGTTTACTTAATTTTGTTATTGTATACGTTTATTTATTTTTATTTTATGTAATTTGACTTTCCTTTTGTTTATATTATAAATATTGTATGAATGAGATCCTGTAGCACTATTATTATTGTCTTTTATGACAAGTTGTAATATATACGAATAAAAAAATAAAAAAAACTATGAAAAGAATTATGGAAATTAGAATTTTATACTTTATCGATCCAAAAAATGTTTTGCAATATATCGAGCAATAGAACTGAATGGGCATAAATATATTTAATAAAGTCAACTATCATGTTATAATATACAAGATCATATTATTAAATTGTTTTAAAATGGCAAATACCTCCAATGACAACAGTAGGAAAAGTGTCACATAGCATGTTAGCGTTGTGCGGAACGAGGTTTTTCATCTTCCATTCAAAATGAAGTTAGTATTTTTCTGTTCCTACAAAGTAAATAGGGATGAGTTATTGGCAAATAATACTGTTTACTTAACGTGAAGAATAACCCGTATACAATTTTGATGAATGGAGTGCAAACAGGGTAGGAAAAACCTTCCAATTCCCTATCCCTTCGTATCTAATTAAAACACTGACATCACAATTCTTGACAAAAACGATTCTGCAGTAGGGTCGCGAAAAATATAGGCCCAGGTTTCTCCCCGTATATTGATTAAGATTTTTTTTCATTTCTCTCTTCCTCAAAATCTTTCCTGAATAGTGTGAATCAGGAAAATGGATGTTTAAAACTGTAACGTGTAATTGGTGGGTTACTGTCTTGAGCTTTCTACGAAATATCTAGTCAATTTAAAATCATTGTTTTCTTCACATCGATGGAGAAACAGAAAGCATGTTTATTTTTTATCTATTTAACGCCACGTTAGAGATTAACATCGGCTGGAAGGTGCTTCTACTCCCTCAGCAAAAGCTTCCTAGTCAACAAATCTCAACGGACACTAAAAAGTTGTCTTCAAAACCACATTCCTTCCTATTCTGATATATGCTAGTGAATCTTAGACCCTTACTACTAAACATAAGAGCCAGATAAGTCAAATTATGGAAATGCGCTACTTGAAGAAAAAATCATGGAAAACCATAAAGGAAAAGAGTAAGGAACCATATAATAGGAGCGTACCGTGATCTGAGACGAACTGAGAACGTTAAGGAGGATAACCAGCTTAGATGGTTGGGACACATCTCGCGAATGGCTCAAGACAGAATAGAAAGGTCTACTCCAGAGGTTAGAGTGGAGCAAAGGGGGCCTTCATCAAAGCAGAGAGAGGAATAAATTAATAAACCGGATAGAGAACTTTGGGTCAGGCTCTATAAGAAAGTACCTCCCTGCTCGGCGGTAAAAAAGGGCTCGATTAAGTTGAAAATAGAATTTAACATCACTATGGCTAATTGGACAATGCTATAGTGGAATTCCTGAATTTTGTCTATCCAGGATTAACCAGAACAGGGATCTTTATCGAGAACCTAATATAACCAAGGATTATTACTCCCTTTGCAAACTGATTGGGCCATTGGTTAGGTTTTTATAGGAAAATTTGGGCATGAATGACCGCCGTGCTAGACACTATCCCTCAAGTCGCAAAGATGTCGAGTGGGAACTTAATATGTTGGTCCCAATCTGTACGATGTAATTCATTAATTCATTCATGTAATTCTTAAAGATCTCTTTCTTAATAAAACATGAATAGGAAAAATTCAGGATTCCAACCAGCAACCAGAATTCCTTATCTTTAAGTGGTACTTTGCTTGCTCAAAACAGAAGAGAAAAAAAAATTCATATTCGTATTTCAGTGATTTTTTATTTCCTAAAAGGAAAATCCGTTGCTCTAACGGTTGAAAAAGATTGCAGTGTGTATTTGGAAGAATCACTAGAAGAATTCACCGTCCGTGAGTGGTTTTCTCGGTTTAGAACCAGAAATTTTGACTTGGAAGACGCAAAGCGCTCGGCAGAAAGATGGAAACCTGTAATAGATCAAAATGGGTTATATATAATTGGTTAAAAATATTTACAATAATCTGAAATTTTTATTGGAAACACCAGTAAACAACGTTAAACTTATTTTTCAACCCTATATTCATCACGCTCAACTATTTAATATTTAATCAGTATTATATAATCGATATGGTTTAGGATTGATTGTTTCTCCCTGCGGGATTCCATTGAGACTATACCTTTCTTGATTCCGACTGTAGGGAGGGCCAGGGCGTATAATTCAGGGCGATAATGAGACAGTTAGGATGAGCGTTGCGGAAGGGCTGCTTGATAATTTGCGGAAGGGGACATTTTAGCCCTGGGGACTTGTTGCATCGCCCCACAATGGCCCTTTAACCCCCCTGAAAAACGATTTGTCTTCGGGCAGGACCAGTTCTGGAAGGGGCTGCAATGAAGATAAGGCTGAGATATGAGGAAGCTCATTCTCTGGAGGTTTTGTTGAGCCTCTCTTAACTTGTTTATTACCATATTATTAATATATATATATTTTTTTTTGTAAACAATAATTTGATAATTTTACCTACGCTACAACTTACATTATTAATATTTTGGAGAGCCACATTTAATATAAACAAATAAATTAACAAATAAAAAGAAAACTTAACCTCTATAACCCATAAAGGGTCTTGGACACAGTACTCGTTCATACTGTTTCTAGACCGACGCACAGTGGAAAATGTGACCGATTTAAGTGGAGAAAATTCCGAAACTAGTGTATGTTTAACCTTTGGAGGCCGGGTTACGGAAAGAAATATTAAAAAAATTATAAGAAAAAACTATAAATACTAATTAATTTTTTGGGCAGCGCACAGTGGTCAAACATCAAATTTATTCGCTAAAATCTAAAACTTCCCTACATTTTACGTTTGAAGTCCCAGAATACGGGAAAAATAATACAAAAATCAAATTATGGCTCGCAGCTACTAAAACCTGCAAATAGATGTATTTTATATCATTTAGGAAATTCTTGAAATTATAAATTGTAAAATTTTTTATTCGGAGCGTTGTGTTTTAAAAAAATTATGCATCACCCAAAACGCAAAAGTTATTTGTAATATATAAAGACTAGAAGGATTGATGAAACAAATCCTACGAACAAACCCTTGGGGTGACATGGAGATTCTATGGTTTTTCGTTATTGAATATGGGTATACATTTACAAATTTCTAAATTAATTCTACAGGTTAGATTGCAATGTTGATTCAATAACGAGTTTGGAAATATAATGTTTTACCTGTCTCAGCAATGCCCTCAGCAATTATTATTTATTAGTAAAGACGGTCTGGCGGGAAATATTAGTATTAAGGGTCTTGCTAACTAATAATAAAAAGGTGAAGCACTGGAAAATTCCAAAGTTTTGACTTGACTTTTATCCACCTAAATAAGTGATTTAGCCTACTGTATGACAGCCATACAATGAAGTGATTAGTCCTTGTGTTTCTCATTTTATAGAACCAACTTCGTAGACGACGGGTTAGCCCCAGGAGGGTCTCTGTGTCTCCAGGCCCAAATAACAAAATAAACAATATTCTGCCCCAGCTAGGATCCGAACCGTGAGATGTACAATTTTAGTACTAACTTCTTTCTATTATTTACCTAATTTGCATAACCTTTGTTTTTTGATTGGCTCCTTACTATTACCTTGAAATATTTTCGCACTAAACTTATCATTTTAGATTCGTATTTATTTCCATATTTTATCACTGTTAAGTTATTATGTTTTTCCATTTAATTATATTTAATATTGTTTTTTTTTATGAACGAAACAGAAGGCCCAAAATTTAGGCCGGAACCTCGACACACAAATACTACAAGTTTTTCTGATGGGTGTGATTTATTAATCAACACCCTGAAATCATTGTTCGGCAATTCTAAATAAGTTAACCATAGAAGATGAAATACCCAAGAAATGGCTTTTCGCTGATCTAAAGTTTAAAAGGTTAGGGAGTAATTTTATATATAATATATATATATATATATATATATATATATATATATATTTTTTTTTTTTTTTTTTTCAACAATTTTTATTGAGGTGTGTTAAAATATGTCCCAATTTGGACATCAATTGGCTGTAAAACCTCAGACAAAAACTCTCCTTAAATATGAAATTTCAGTTTTTTAGCTAGATTTAACACACATACACACCGACCTTTTTGCTGGACTCAAGAGATCCTATTCGTATATCTTTTGAAATTCAGAAATTCTTCACAATCACAATATTGTCCCTTGCTATATATTTTAAGCCTAAGCCAGTAAATGTTCAATTATATTTGAATGCACGAAAAAAATTCAGTTCACTGATATAAAAAAATAAAAATTTTGATAATATAAAAAGGAAAAAAAGGAATGTAATAATTTTAATTTTTAAAGGCAATGCAAATTTAAAAAGGATTGAAGAGACAGAAATTATTCCGCGCATGAGTCGACATCACCTGAAGTAAACAGATCGTTACAAGCTTTTTTACCCACTTGTTGCCCCGATGCAATTATGTTTAGCAGAAGCTTCAATACAATATTGTTCAACATTTCTTCATTTTCTTCGCTGTTTAATACTGTCGTATCATTGTTGAATACTTGAGGTTTTCGGAAATAATTTTATCTGTTTATTAGTTGTAATATAGTATGTAATTAAAGTGATATTCGATTTGTATTAAATATAATATTCAATTCGAAAAATATGGTACTTTTAGACCGAAAGTTTCAGTCACTACTCACTTTATATGAATCTAAAAAAAAAAAAAAAAAATTAAGTTTCGATATACAACTTAAATCCACGCGTTCTTGATCACCTTCTATCGTATTACATTTATTTTTTTAGTATGTTAAATATATTTTATTATTTCCAATGATATACTATTTATTAATATTGCTCTTATTTCATAATAAAAAATATCAAGACAAATAATTGTATTTTTATCCTGTAGTTGTTTATATGATTCTTAATTTCTTCTACTAGGTGAGAAAATTAATTATTAAAAAACATAATGAAAGAAAATTCATTAAAATTAAAGAAGAGCTTGTTTGTATTGTCAAGAAGCTACCTATAGACTGGACTCCAATTTTTCTCACGCCTTTGCGCATTGGCTGGAATCGAAGTGGAAGCAAAAGTTAGAACAAGTGAACTAGGGTGGGAATACAATTTGTCATAGTTGGAATAGAAGTACCTTGTTTGGCCTAAATAAAAAAAATGAGGAACATTAAGATCTTGATGGATAAGTTTATTCTTGACAAAGTTAGAATTGGCGAGTTTCTAATTATTTTGGATTGGATACGAGAAGAACTCTATGGCTTAGCAGAGCTCCAAAGCTCAACTCAGTTAGTCCAGATTATCCTGATAATAGTCATGTAAATGAGCCGTTTTTAGTTTGGTGGAATATTAGAAAGTGTATCTAGAAGTTAACGGTGAGAAATTCCTTCCCGCATTGTATGAGGGTTCCAAGAAAGACGTTTAAAAAAAAAAATGATCTAGGTATCGGATTTGTTGGTCGGTTATTTAAGGATACTGTTTGGAATAAGTCAGATGTTTACGACGAATATAAAAAAAGTACTTGATGGGATTTGCTTGAGCTTATTTTAATCCTCCAATTTTGGCACTATTGTAAAAAACAATTTTTAGGGATGCAGTCATGAGATAATTATTTGCTGATAACTCACAAATGTAAAAAGGAAAGTGTTACGGATAGGATATCAGCTATGTAAGGAATGAATCCTAGGATACTGCCTTTAGAAACAGCAGTATAATGAGTAAAATTGAGGAATAGTGCCAAGACTCAGTCTAAGGTCGTGAAAGTCTCCCGTGCCATATTGCTTTGGAATGAGATCTTAGAAATCTAAATTGATGATCCAGAATAATGTGATAGAAATCACGGATGGGGTTCGAGATTTCCGAGTGTCATCAGCATATGTAGAAAAAATAGTGTCAGGATCGGTTGGGATATAAGATGTATATGATAGGTGATACGATATTGCCTTGAGGAACACCAGCTGGCTGAGTAAAAGCGGTTGAATACATATAGACGTATATGAAATCAAAAAGGTATGTTTATGCAAAAAATAATAATAATATGATGCAATAAGAAAGTATGTGAATGTTCTGGTCGCACGTATGAGATTTTTTTTTTTTCTACGACGGCTGGCGATCAAACATTTGTTCACGTATCTTAATATATAAAAGAGCATACAAATTATTTTCTGGTTTTACAAGGCACAAGAATAATTACGGATATGATAGGTACGTTTCCTGGTTTTATTATTGTCGGAGCGTTCATTTGTCTTCGAGTGAGGACAGTACAGTAGCCGGGATGAAACCCATTGACCTGCTGTATCCAGCCTTTGTTGATTGTGTGAGAATATGCAGGCCTTTTTTTTTTTTTTTTTTTTTTTTCTCGTTGCCGGGCCGGGCCGTGAGAAGGGAACAGATGTCCGAAACAATCACATGGCATCCAGGGGCCTCTCTGCTGGTTCCATTATATTTTTCTACTCCCGACCGGGGCTCACAATGTGTTCCTAGGATCAACTCCTTGTTTTATTGCATCTTTGTGTTTTGCTAGGGGAAACAAGGGCTAAGCGTATTACAATTTCTGGATCCAGGATTCCATGTTGAAGCGCTTATCCTCGGAACTTTCGATTGAATGTTTTCTTGTTTTTTCGGGTTTGTAAAGGATCGTGAGCAAAAATACTTTACTCTGTTAAGGAAACAAAATCTGTTTATTATTTTGAAAAAAAATAAAAAATCTGAAGCCCTCAACATGCGACTTTCGTTCACCTGTGACGTTTAAATAAATTTTGGAATCTCCAAATGAAGCTGGAATTGTAATAGTAACACGATATTATAGGCGATTAAATTTGACGCCCATATAGCAAGTTTAATCAAAATCCTTTCTGATAGCCCGATTATGTTGAAAAAGTCTTTGTAACATCTCATTCATATACGGTCCTAAACTATGCCCTCTAGAAAATTGTGAGAATTAGGAATTCGGGATCGGAGAGTCCAGGAATAAAGCCAATCTGCCTCGGAAGAAAGTCGGTGGAAATTGATTTCAACCGCTTGGCATTGTGGATGATGTGTCGGCACCATCGAAAACGACGTGAAAAACAACCATAAAAATAAATCTCTTGGAAAATATCGCTAGCCAATCAGATCTAAGCCTCTCCGCTAAAAATACAAAATGTATGACGAATGTCAAGCATGGGCTAAACTTCCTTGATATAGTCTAAGATCCGAACTTGTAACGATCTGCACCGAGCTGATAATAGAATGAAGCATATTTTATAACAAATTTAGTATATTAGAAGATAGACAGACTATTTTTAATTATTTAAAAAAAATATATATTTAATTAAATGTTGCAATATCATAATAATAAGCTTTTAATCTGACTTAAAGTGTCAAAGGTATAGAATGCGCAGCCGTTGGGTTGCCTAATCTTTTCCTGGACAAACTATCGGTTGTCAGGTAAAAGCGGGTATGTCGAAATCAGTTATCTGCACCGGCTTGATAATAGAAAAAAAAATAGATCAATATGAGCGTTGTTTTATTGCAAACACATGGATATAGGGTTGCCTGCAAAAAACTTGCTCCTAATCTGGGTTGCCGAATTTAAAAGATTAAATATTAACGCGAGTGGAAATGCGTGACAGAGAGATCCGAGTAGAGTATAGCGTGTAATAATAAAGGACCCAACATTGCAGCCGCACGTAATCGGACATTAAATCTAAGAAAGTTTGATATCCCATATAAAATTACACGACCATTTTTTACACAAATACCAAATACCAAATTACAGGGTAAACGTTTTCTTATTATCATGATGTTGCAACATTTAATTAAAAATTTTTTTTTTTAGATAATTAAAAATAGTCTGTCTAGGATTTCTTTAGGCAACCCATTCTTTATATATTTTCTAATATACTAAATTTGTTATAAAATATGTTCCATTCTATTATCAGCTCGGTGCAGATCGTTTCAAGTTCGGATCTCCTACTAATACAAAGATAGAACGGATCGGAAGGGTCAAAAAGTTAAAGTACCTCGTAGAGACTATCCATGAGAATGGTCAGCATATGAATTAAGAAAAATTGTCTGCAACAAGGAGTGCATCTCATGGGATATCAAAATACAACATTATAACACGGTTATAAAAACAGAATATCTCTATGGCAGAGAGTTCCTCTCAATGAACTACAGCCTCGAGAAAATAGAAGTCCTGGAACAGAGAATTCTTAGAAAAATCATGAGTCCAGTTCAGACCGAAGACAGATGGAAATTTCAGAGAAACAGAGAAGTTTACAAGAAGTTTAAAACAATTTCAGCGACTATGAGGGAGACAAGGTGACATTCCTTGGCCATCTTCTCAGAAAGAACAAAAATAGATTAACGAAACGAATACTCGACTGTCTATGGACGAAGAAGACCTCTACAATATGGATCAAGGAAGCTAGAAATAATTTCTAAAAGCTGAACATCTCAGATTCTCTAGTGCTAGGCAGAAGTAAACTTAAGAGCCGAATGAAGAATCTGAAATCGCTTCGAGATAAAGGAATACCTAAGAGAAGTAGGCGAACGTAGAGAGAAGACCAAAGGAAATACGCCTGTGAATATTGGAAACAGAAGTACTTCACGCAAAGAACAGGAGAAGAAATAAATAAAGTTGTTGTGTGATTATAAGTGCTCAATTGGCATAGGAAAAAACAAAACAAAAAAACTCAATGGATCACCTGTAGTTTAGTGGATAAGCCTTCACTGGCCAAGGTCTCCAGTTAAAATCTGCCATATGGCTCTAGAATTTTTTTAACAAAAGTAAAAAATCCTTTGTATGCCGCCCATTGGATGGGACGTAAAATAGTGGTGCTGATATCAGAAACCCATTAATGATCCCTACCCTAATTAACCTGTATCTTGATAGACTAAAAACTTAGGACTTCCACTTCACCAACGTACAATTAGCCAAAGCAGCATAAAGTGACGATCGAAAAAACTAAACAATACCCAATTTTTTTTTTCTATCAATTACCTATTTATGAGCTTTAGAAATTCTATTGTTTTAGTATCCTTTCATTATTTTTTGTATAGAATATTACAGTTTTAACTGTTAAGGGAGCAATGGAGGCAGAAAGAGAATTGCTTTGGAATAAGAAGTGTGATGTTCCAATAGTTGTTACAAAGACTAAGTTATATACATGGCATTGAATAAAGCTAAGTAAGCAAAGAGCCAATAGAGAAGATGTGAAGTAAACCACGAGCAGGAGAGCCTAGTGCTAATGTCATTCAATTCCTTTTTAGATTGGAACTTTTTGCATTGGGACCGACAGGCAGGATTACTTTTCTTGCGGCTGATTGGTATCTGAAACCCATCATTCCAATCCAATTTCAGGATTGGCAGCTACTCCTTTGAAGGGCCAACCTAAAGGTTTCCGATCATTTGGATCTATTTTAGTTTAAGGTTAATCTGAATGGACTTGAACAATTGGCGTGATCTTATTCTATGATATTATTTTTTTTTACTTTATACAGTCCATATAGCTGATTAACAAAACTTTGAATTAGGATTTTATAGTTGTATTTGTTATTTTCTTAATAAAACAATTTATATGCATTTATTTATATACACATGTGGTGTAGTGGCTAGCATAACAGCCTCTTATGCCTAAGATCACGGGTAAGAACGATGACCCTAGAATATTTTAATAGGAGTAGAAATCAGAGGGAACGTAAATTGGTTGTCAAGAGATAAAAAGAAAAAAAATCAAGACACCGCGAAGAACAAAGAAAGAAAAAAAAATTATTTTCTATTGTAATAAGCAACAACTTATAAGAGATGTGATTCCCCAATAACTCGGTTATTATAGATGATAGAGAAAAAGTGTAAAGTGTTCTTGGATTAGGAATTTTTATTTTAATTGTTTCAATAAAAATTAAAAGGAAAGAAAAGGACATAGTAAAGAAGTATATTATAAATGCTTTGGACTTATTATTTTCAATGATGAATCTTTGTCAACACAAAAAAAAAAAAAAAAAAAAAAAAAAATCTCAAAATTTAGAGGCTAATGTTTCAAATAACGAATTAAACAAAATCTGTCTGACCGCCGTACGAGGTAATAAATAAATGATTACTAAACGATTTTTTTTTTTTTTCTATTTTTATACTAAATTTTATGCCGTGTAAATATTGTATGAATGTAGTATGTATGATATCTTTCAGCACTACTATTAATGTCCAAATTGGGACAGATTGTAATTTTACTCAATAAAAATTGTTGTTGAAAAAAAAAAATGTTTATACTATAGAGCATTAAATTTCCCACAAAACAACCTAAGAATCAATGTAAGCGATTTAAAAGATCAGATACACATCATTTTCAGATTAGGAGTGGTGGTTTTTCCGTTTTCCTCTGAATTATTTAGCGCTTTTTATATTAGTTTATTGCCTGTGCACAGCTATATAATATAAACAGTTATTAACATATTTTTACATTCACTCACCTATACATGAAATATACAGTAAGGGAAAGTATTGCGATCATGAAAATTTTTGAATTTCAGTTTTCAACAGATATAAACGTTTTAGTTTCCCCTGAGTCGAAATAAAGTCCCACAAAAAGGTCTGTGTGTGGGGTAAGTCTAACGCGAAAACCAAAAGACGTATAAAACTGAAATTTCATATTTTAAGGGCGGCTATGCCTGAGATGCTACAGCAACTTTTACATGTAAATAAGTTAACTAGAAGATCCACTTTATACCATGCATTTTGTACGATTTTCTCGAAAACGGCTCTAACGATTTCGATTAAAGTTACTGTATGTCTGTGTCGATGTAAAATTTAATGGGCATTGATGTGTTGTAGGTTTCATTCCGATTGAAATGATCTGACAGGAATTTTATGCCAATAGTTTAAATTTTCTCTCTCTAAAGTATCTTTAATTTTGTAGATTCTTAAAAATTAAACATTTCATTTTGTAAACATTGATAAAAAACTCCTAAATATATAAGTTGGGTGAGTTTGATAATCAACTGAAAGATAAAAGTGCAAACATAATTTTTTAATACATTTTTTACTTTCACTTACTATATATAGTAAGGGGAAGTATTGCGATCGTGAAAATTTTCGAATTCCAGTTTTCAACGGAAATACACGTTTTAGGGTCCCCTGAGTCCAAATAACCAAGTCCCGCAAAAAGGTCTGTGTGTGTGTGTGTGTGTGTGGTAACTCCCGGGCGGAAACGGTATGTCCTATGAAACTGAAATTTCATATTTAAGACAAATATACGCCCGAGACGTTACAAAACCTTTTTCATCAAAATTTTCATCCCCTAAAGTACCTTTAATTTTGTAGATTCAATAATAATAACTAGATTATCTTGTTAACGCTGATGAAAAGCTGGTAAATATATAAATTGAATAAATTCGATACCCAACTAAAGGAGAAAACGGAAAAAATATTTTTTTAATGCAATTTTTCGTTTTTGAACTTAAGAGCAGTAATATACATGTATGATATACCGTTGGAAAGCTAAAGATTGTAGAAAAAATATCATCTCATACACAAGCATTTAAAAGTTAATAGAGAGTGATGAAATGAACATAAAACTAACTGATTATTTTAGATAATAATATAATAGATTTTTTAATCAAACACATGTTTCTATATAAATTCAATTTGTTTAATTCCTTAATAATTTCACGTATTTTTATCTCTAACTGTATTAGAAAATTCTTTCATTGATTTTAAAAATGGAGGTAAGTGAAAGTCGTGTGTTGCCCGCACCAGATTTTCTTTGTTTTGGAACTAAATAGAGTAATCTAGACGTATGATGTAGCGTTAGAAAGCTAAAGATTAAAACAAAGAAATATTCTTATACAAAAAGTTGTAAAATGTAATCGAGAGTGATGAAAAGTGGATAAAAGTGACTTATTATTATATAGATTATTTTATAGAAAAAAAACATTTTCTATCGAAAATCAATTTAATTAATTCTTTAAAGTTATTTCATCTCTAACAGAATTTAAAAATTATCAAATTGGTTTTAACAAGGGAGCTAAGTCGAGTGTTGTGCGCACAATTTTTTTTTTTTAAACTTATTGTACTATTTTAAGAAACTCTCGATGGTATACTAATGAATTATAAGGTTATATTTGACACTCAAGATCCGTTTTTTTCCAAATACATCCCAATGAGCTTTTATTAATTCTTGTATATTCTCTAACGTATCACTGACTTTTACTTTCTAATGGATCGGCAGTTATATAACTAAAATAAAACAAATCCTTCCTTTGAGCATTGAGAAGCCACAGAGCTGACCATCCTTCGAAGAGATCCCCCCGCCATTAGCCTAAGTAATACACGGTTCCATATAAATGAGGCTAAGGACCCACAAATTACCACAAGCGACCCCAGCTTTATTTATTGCCTCTTTTTATACCCCTTCCGTCGGGGTATACACCCTCCTCTTTTCTTTGGTTCCTTCTAAAACAGCTCACGAAGTATATTTTTAACAAAATACATTAAAAAAAAATCTTGTGCGGCTCGCGCAAGATCAGTTTTGTAAGTCTCCATTTTTATTTTTCCATCGATTTTAAAATTATTTTACAGTAAATTATATAAAATTAGAACTTTCACTTACCTCCGTTTTTAAAATCAATTCAAAACACTTTCAATGAAGTTATAAAAAAAAAAAAAATATGGTGCAGGCAACACACGACTTTCAGTTACCGCTGTTGTTAAAATCGATTTTAGGAATTTTTAATTTCAGTTAGAGATCAAAATGAGTGAAACTAATAAAGAATAAATTAAATTGAATTTCTATAGAAACATATGTTTAATTAAAAAATCGATTATATAATAATCTAAAATAATCAGTGTTTGTCTATGTTTGTTTATTTGTTTGTTTATTTATTTATTTAACGTCACTTTATGCTACTATGGCTAATCGGACGATGCTACAGTGAGAGCCCTAAATTTTGCCTACCCAGGTCTTATTAGGATAGGGATCTTTAACGAGTACCTGACATCGCACAGGCTCGGGACCACCTTTTAACGTCCCCTCCTAAGGACGGCGTAACTTAGGATTTTTTACTCCCATTAAAAAATCCTAGGACCACCTGCGGGTTTGAACCCGTGACCTTTAGCATGGGAGGCTGTTACGCTAGCCACCCAGCTACAAGTGATCCCTGTTTGTCTATGTTTATTTATTTAACGTCACTTTATGCTACTTTGGCTAATAGGACGATGCTACAGTGGGAATCCTAAATTTTGCCTATCCAGGTTTTATTAGAATAGGTATCTTTAACGAGTACCTCGCACATCGCACAGGCTCGGGACCACCTTTTAACACCTTTTTTCCCTTCGAAGGACGGCATAACTAAGGATTTTTTACTCCCATTAAAAAATCCTAGGACCACCAGCGGGTTTGAACCTCTGACCTTTGGCATAGGAGGTTGTTATGCTAACCACCCAGCTACAAGTGATCCCTAAAACATACAGTTACTTTTATTGGCGTTTCATCGCTCTTCAACAACTTTTACAAGGTTGTACATAAGATAATATTAAAAAAAAAACTTTAGCCTTCCAACGATAATATACTATCAGACTATTTCTATCAGAATAAAATCTACATTATAGTAAAGCCCATTAGTCCATTAAATGTTACATCGATATACCTAGTGAGTTTAATCAAAAGCCGTTTTTGATAAAGTCGTAAAAAGGTACCAAGTGCATAGTATAAAGTCGGTCTCCTGATTGCCCAATTCTAATGAAAAAATCTCTGGAACATCTATGGCGTATTGCTTTCCCAAATATGAAAATTTAATTTCAGCTTGACTTGCCACACACGGAGGGACATACAAAAACAGTCCTTTTTTCGGTTGTTGGTCATTTGCACTCAGAAAACCCCAAAACGTGTATTTTTTTGTAATAACCAGAATTACAAAATTTACATGATCGCAATACATTCCCTTACTATATATTTAATATATACGTAATTAAAAGTAAAAATAATACATAAAGTTAATTTCAATAATTATCACAATTAATTATTATTAAGAACAACTGAGTTCTGAGCTAAAAGATAACATTTATTGTTAAAAGTTTATTGCATTTTTAAAAACCGTATATGACAAAAAAAAAAAAAAAAAAATCATCTCGAGCATCAGAGTTTCCTGAAAATACAGATTATTGTAAAGGAACTAATTGCACCGGGGAGCATGATGAAATTCAATAATTAAACCGCAGATGGTCAATTATTGTTTCTGCAGGTTTATTTCAGAATTAACAGGAATGGAGGCTTTGTTTAGGGAATCGGATCCCTAACATTTTCCCCGTTTTATTTACCCCCTCCCTCCCTCCACCCGGAGGCCGTCCCCTCCCCGCACTCCCAATTAAAAGTTGGAGTCCAATTTTAAAACTATTATATTTCGCTCTGGTGAACCCTTTCCAAGAGTTCATGTTCATATTGTCAGCGGGGCAGATCCGATGTCGGGTCCCAATAACAAAAAATTGCAGTATTTTCATATCAGTTCGATTGTTTTTCCACGTGTTGAACTTTGTTGAATATCCATGGGCTGAGAGTGGAGGGAGTAGCTATTGTATCACAGCTATGATTGTTATCTCGATGCACATTTGTTTTTCGTTTTTCATTTGAAATTTATTATAATATATTTTTTCAAGGGAAGCGATGATTTCCAAAGGGTGCTATATCTATTCTAAACAATTTTACTAGAAACGCGAAAATTCATTATTAAATTATTATTCAGCCCCTGTTGAACAGATTCGATACCTAGGACTCCTTGACAAAAGCCTAACTTGGAATCCTCATACAAGACTAAAACAACAATAAACTGCCCGACGTTCTCGACTACTTCAACACTTTCTGGGCAAACGCACGAACCTTCCACTTAATTACAAAAGACTTATTTACATGAACGTCATAAGACCGATATGGACTTACGGAGAAGAGCTATGGGGCTCTACTAAACTATCGAATCATCTCGTGTCTAATCCTTACAATCCTAAACCCTTAATCCTCTTTACTTTAATCAGGAATAAAATCACTTAAAAAGACCTTAATGTTCCAGATGTTACTGAATTAGCCCGAACCAGATATTAATCATTCCATGAAAAACTCCATTCCCAATCTAACCCACTAGTTTCAGTTCTATCACCCTCTTCGATTCCTGATAAACCTCCGAGGCGTCTGAAAAGAAGATAGCCCCGAGACCTTCTAGTTTGGAATATTTTAGAGTCCTGCCACTGGATAGCGTCTCTACATGCATTTCATGTCAGTTTACTATGTCCATCACATTTACTTGATATTATAATACAGTTGTAAATATCAATAAATACGTTAAAAAAAAAAAAAAAAAAAATATGAGAGCCTCCTCGGGCCCTAACACCTTCCTTTTTACCTATGCTGATGATGCTGATGTGTTATCAGTAAATACTGATCCAATTTATGCATCCAAAATATGCAATCCCACAAAAGAGAACTAGAACAATGGTGTCGAAATTGGAGAGTCAAAATAAACTCCAACAAATACCATCACATAAACTTTACCCATCGTAGTAAACCTATGTATTCATGGCCTGTAATATCCTTTAATAACTCTCCGCTAGCCTTTGTTGAACAGATCTGATACCTAGTACTCCTTCTTGACAAACGACTTACTTTGAATCCGCACCCACGGATGAAAGGACAATAAACTGCTCGACGTTTTCGGCTAATTCAACCCATACTTGACGAACGCTCCACTCAACTTCAAACGGCTCATTTACATGACTATCTGAATGTACGGAGTAGAGCTTTGGGGTTGTACTAACCATCACGTTCCGTATGTTACTGATTTGATTCGAACCAGATACCTCTCCTTTCATGGCAAACTCCAATCCCTGTTTCAATGATTTCTTCCTCTTCAATACCTGATAGTCCACCGAGGCTCTTGAAAAGAAGATGGCGTCGTGACCTTCTAGTTTAGAACATTTCATTGTGCTGCCACGGGTAGCTTCTCTACAAGTCCTGTTCATGTATATTTTATTTTATCCTAATTACTAGTTGTGATATGTAATACAGTTGTAAATATCAATAAATAATTTTTAAAATATCTATTATTGGAACAATTTACTTGAACCTTTTTGTATTAAAACCCATAGTTGCTCAACCTACTTGTGGCCAGTGCAAAATAATTATTTACTTTAATTAGTGTCAGAATAATAATACTTTTTCTTAAATTACTGCGCTTTTTCATGACGATTTATCAAAATAAAATGAGTACAGTACTCTTGGAAAGAAATTTGTATAAATTACGCTTTGGAAATAAATAAAAGGGATAGTACTCGATATGGAAAAATATGACCTATTAAAATATACAATGTGGCGCAACATCAAGTCAGTTTGACCTTCCTCATTTATTCGTAACTGTTACTTTCACGAACATATGTATGAAATATATAATGCCATTTGTTTTTTTGATGTTTAAGGCACGAAACATCTAGGTCATTAGCGCCCGATCCAGAGAATAATTCTATGGTCATTTAATGTAACAAAAAAATAAATAAATAAAATTAATTAATTAAAATAATAATAATAAGAAGAAGAAGAAATTAATAATAAGAATACAATATTGTATAATAAATAAAATAACGAATGTGGAAAGAAAGATACGATCGTATCAATAATAAATAAGTATTAATTAAAAAATAATGATTCAATACAAAATTTTATTTTTATCTTATTTTATTTCATTTTCTCATTTATTTCTAAAATTTATTTTATTATTATTTTAACATATAATGTCATTTAAATTTCTTCCAAAGAAGAGTGTTGGGATAAAAATAAATATATGTGAAATATTGATGGAGTTTAGCAAATTTTTTTTTTTAATATATTTTTATTCAAATTTACAACTGTATAAAATGTAACCAGTAAATATGATGAAATGATATAACACATGAAATAAACATGAAGAGAAACTGCCCATTGGCAGCACTCTTTAGTAGTGAGTCTAAAAAAGAAGGTCTCAAGGCAATCTTCTTTTCAGACGCCTCGGAGGATTGTCAGGAAATGAAGAGGAAGCAAGGGTTGTATCTAATAGATTAATGTGGAAGTGGCGTTTTTCATGGAAGGAGTGATACCCGGTACGGGCCAAATCAGCAAAATATAGAACATTAAGGTCATCTTATTCGTGACAAAGTATGAGCGGAGGAGATTTCGGATTGTAAGGATTGGATACATGAAGAGTTTGATGGTTTAGTAGAGCCCCAAAGCTCAACTCCGTAGGTCCAGATAGGCCTTATGATAGTCATGTAAATGAGTCTTTTGTAGTTAAGTAAAAGGCCAGAGCGTCTGTCAAGTAAGTGTTGGTGTAGCACGAAAACGTCGATCATTTTCTTGTCTTTTCAGTCTTGTGGATTCCATGTGACGTGTTTGTCAAGTCCTAAATAGCGTATCTGTTCAACCGGAACAAGCGGAATATCATTAAAGGACACTTTAGGGAAGGATGTCATAGGTTTTTGACGACTGATAAAGGTAATTTGTATAATTTATATAATTTATTGGAATTAATTTTAATTCTGACACCATACCTCAAGGTCTCTGATTATCAAATATGAATATTAAAATAAATACTATTAATCAATGCTTTCTTTTCTTTTATTTTTTTAGAAGGTAAATGTCAACCGCCAGAGATATTCTAATATCATAAAATCCCAATGTAAAAGTTCTTTCTTAAACTTTACCTTTGTTACATAAGAAAATATATAAAAGCAAACAGGAAAAAAAATAAAAGGATTAATTCTTAGTTGGGTAAAGAAATCCGAACCTGGTTGGAGAACCTAAGAGGTTGGATAACTCGTCTTCCAGGAAGGTTCGACTTCTCATCGCCAGGGGCTTTAAGGGCAGATTTTCGATGGAAGGGATGAATAGGAAAGGGATAAAGTATCCTGTAACATCCCTCTCTCCATAATATTGTTGTTGTTGTTTTTTGCATTATAAATATACCGCAAAAGACTTCTGTGGAAAACCTTCTGTAAGAAAAGTATCTTTGCAAAGATTTGACTTAGTAAAGCTTGCATATATTTTGTTTATAGCTACATAGATAATTTTTTATTCCTTCCATTATTTATGATTTTCCGGCTTCATCGTGTAAACCTTTTTTTGAACTTTTATTATGTGATGTATCTCTGGAGATTATTTTAAGTTTTAAACATTTGCTAAGTTTTGACAGGCTCCTTTTATAAGGCAGCGGTCGCTTCAAAAACTAGATTAATATGTTTTATATATTTAAGGACTATATTTTTTGGAACCATTGGAGTTCTTTTCCATAGGTATTGTGTTACCCAATATTAATAGGTGGCATGCAGGGGTAGATTGAATTAAATAGTTTTCAATTAGAGCAATTTTTATTAAAGATAACTAATACCTAGATTTTTAACTCAAACTCTATTTATATAACCTCATGAACTGTAAATGAGAATACTGAGGGAATCGTCACTAATAGCATTGCCATATAATATTACAAAAAGTTACCTTAGAACACTTTAGTCGGCTGGCGAAGATGGAATTTGTCTCAGGCGTTCCCAGCATCTCTCCGGCCCTCGACGGACTTCACTTAGATCTCAGACGCCCTCCGTGGAAGGTCTTCCACTCTGCTGTTTCTGGAATACGACTGATCTCTTCTGCTTCTAGACTCTCACCCTCGTCACCTCTATCACCTCTTCTGCTCAAAAATACTATTTTTTGGAAATAGTCGAACTCATAACGGTAGACCTGACAAAGGGAGACGCGGCTGATATGGGAAGTGCCCGAAGTCGGTGGTCGGCTAATAGCTAGGGGTATAGGAAGATATTGTTATATGTTATTTAGTGTTGGGAATTCAATGTCGGCATTTAAGCCATTTTTAACTACTTCAATCTGCATGAAACCTAATATTAAAGCCCAATATTAAACAATAGTATTAAAGCCCATTAAATTTTACATCGATATGGCGAGTTTAATCAAAATCGTTGGAGCCGTTTTTGAGAAAATCATAAAAGGTGCAAAATTCATAGTATAAAGTGTCTTCGAAGTTAAACGAATAAACAAATAATTTTTACTTAGTTAATAATCAGCTCACCAGGAGAGATTTTAGTGGACTAGCTGCTGTAACATCTTGGGCGTATATTTTTCTTAAATAGGAAATTTTAGTTCCGTATGACTTTTCGTTTTTGTGCTAGACTTACCTCACACACAGAAACACCGGCCTTTTTACGGGTTATTTGGACTGGAATTTGAAAATTTTCACGATTGGAATACTTATAGGTAAGAGAAGGTAAAAATAAAATAAAAAATAGCACTTTAACGAAGAATTATAAAAACTCTGAAAATTGTAATAAGAAATTTTTGGAAGTGATTAAATTTTATTTCTCTTTATACATTATGAAAAAAAAAAAAAAACGTTTTCATTGGTGATTATCGTTTGTCATATTAATTTTTTTTTTAATTCACTAGGTGTGACCATGTCTTAGCACGTAAATATTTTATTTTTCATTAATTTATACTGTTAAATGGAATTTCTATAGAAACATGTGTTTGATTAAAAAATCTATTATATTATTATCTAAAATAATCACTTAGTTTTATCGGCTTTTCATCACTCTCTATTAACTTTTAAAAGCTTAAGAGATAATATTTTTTCTAAAATCTTTAGCTTTCCAACGGCATATTATACATGTTTATTACTGTTCTTATATTCAAAAACAAATAATTATATTAAAAAAATATTTTTTCTGTTTTCTCCTTTCGTTGGGTATCGAATTAATTTAATTTATATATTTACCTGTTTTTTATCAGTAGTGACAAGATAATATAATTATTTTTATAGAATCAACAAAATTAAAGGTCCTTTAGAGAAAGAAAATTCAAAATATCGGCATCTAAGCCCTGTTAGACCATTTTAATCAGAATGTAACCTACATGATATGAAATCCCATTAAATTTTACGTTGATATAGCGAGTTTAATCAAAATCGTCGGAACCGTTTTCGAGAAAATCCAAAAAATGTGCAAAATGCATGGTATAAAGTGGCTCTTCTGGTAAGCTCATTTTGATCAAAAAGGTTTTGTAACGTCTCGGGCGTATATTTGCCTTAAATATTAAATTTAAGTTTCATAGGACTTTTCGTTTCCGCCCGGGAGTTATTATATAAACGGGGGTTTGAAAAATCAACGTTTATTTCTAACCTTATGTTATTGTAAATTTGACAGAATAAAATTTGTATTAAATAACAACACTATCCGTGGTGGCGAAAATGACCCAAGTGGTTTACGCCTACGAAATAAAAACAACATTGAGTCATTAAATTGAGACATCATATATTATTCATCTTTTTCCGAGTTTTTATATTGTATGTTGTATCTAAAGCGGAAAATGAACTAAAAGTTTTTAAAGATTGATCCGGCCAATATAAAAAAGGTTTTAAGTACTATACTGAGAGTTGGCACAATAAACGTTTCTGTTTTCTGAGCAATGAATCTTTTAAGAGTTTCTATCCTTATTTGGATTTCGGAGAAGACCCTTTCTCTAAAGAAAATAGAAAATATAGGTAAGGAGGTTATGGTGCGGTGAGGAGGTGAGGGTGTATCGAATTTAATCCTGACAGAAGACAGGCCATTATGAAAGGTTATCGTGTTACTAAGGACTATACCCAGAGGAGCCAACCAGACTGTCTTGTGGTCGCTCCCCGGGTCTTATGGGCCCATGATCCCTCCTGTAATTAGCCGGGTCATCTTCAGGCCTAAGGAACGCTAGCTATTTGGAGAGCTCCTATTGGTTAGTCATAGGGGATTATTAGATCTTGTACCTCATGGTTTCGAAATTCAACCCTAGTCAATTTACCCAACATATGAGAAACATTTTGTTACTCATCTAGAGGTATCAACTGCAGTTGATTGAGAATACCAGGGGTAGTTTGATATGTTGTTCCCAAATATTTTTCCGTAGTTCATAGACTTGCATTTTTAATCTTTTGTGGTTGTAAAATAAGTTCGTGTCATTTTTTAATATTCCAATATGATCTGCACTATGTTTATAAAATCGTTTTTACTCAAACCAGCGGGTGGCCCTAGGATTTTTTAATGGGAGTGAAAAATCTGTAGTTATGCCGTCCTTGGAGGGGACGTTAAAGGGTGGTCCTGAGACTGTGCGATGTTAGGTACTCGTTTAAGATCCCTATCTTCATAAACCCGGATAGGCAAAATTTAGGACTCCAACCGTAGCCTCGTCCGATTGGCCATAGAAGCATAAAAGTGATGTTAGACGAATAAACAAATCATTTTTACTTAGTTAATAATTTTTATAAATTCTAAGACAGGATTAGTTAAGCTTTTCTGCACCAGTTTTAAATGCGATTCCTTATCTTTAAGTGGTATTTTATTTGCTCAAAATGGAAGAGGAAAAAAAATCATTTTCATTATTTACTGATTTTTTATTTACTAATGATGCCTTAGGAGAAAGCACCGCCCGTAAGTGGTTTGCTCGATTCAGAACCCGATATTCTGACTTGGAAGACGCAAAGCGCTTAAGTCGTCCTTCAATTGAGACATTGATTTCCAAAAGGTACTAAAGGACATTTTTTACGAAATTGATATTTTTACATATTTGTATTCTCCTCATTTAGTTATATCTAAATATTAAATTTGTGTGTATTTAATGAACACTAATGTCCTTTAATAACGTGATTTAGAAATGCTATTAATTTCTTAAGATACTTATTAAACATTTAGTTTCATTCCAAATCGTAACAGAACATTTCATTTCATAACTTTAATATGGTTTTATCAATATAGTAAAGAAATAATTCTAGATTTTAATGCGAAATGAATTAAATTAGCTGGTTTAATAATATAGTAATGAGAGCTTTTCGCGCTTACTGTAAAATTCCCCAGAATGGATATAGTACCTTTTGGAAGTCAACGTCTCAATTGTTGATGATGACCAAATCCAAGCATAAGTCACAGACAACACTCACTCTACGGCACGGAATAATGCAGAAACCATGTTTAAATATATTTACAAGAATCTGAAGTTTTTATTGAAATCACTACTAAAAACCACTGAATATTATTCCACAATGGTTTACTATTTTCAAATAACAATATTAGGATACAGCTATTTATAAAGCTGTATATAGACTACTAAGTAATATGACAAGCAATGAATAGTTTAAAGGAAAATGGCACCACTGCTAATTTCAATATATTTTTGGATTTATGGATACAATTTCAGTTTTCTCTTTTCTTTTTTTTATAATTATTCGCGGTTTTTGGCTAATAAACACTAATAATTTTTTCCTCTAACATCAAAAATAACTTAGTTATTGAATTAAATCACTTTTAATCGGACTACATTTTAAAAATAACAAGATGATATCAACGTCTAGGTATTAGAATCATCGTTGCATGCCCTAGTATTTTTGTGACGAATTTCAAAAATTGGTCTCGTAGTTTATTTTTTAACATGACTAGTTTTCATTTGAAGAACTTAATCGGCTAAATGCCTAATTATATAGAATATTAAACATATAATCACAGTTCACTATTTAATAAACATTAGTAATCTACAAAGCTGTTCTTAAATCCATCTGAACGTTTCAACTTTAACTGTGAGGGACATCCAAATTCTCTGACTTAAAGACATCTAGTTAAAAGTCCTTCCCAATATAGTTAATGTACCTTATTATATAACCAACTATACCATACACCATATTAATATATAACTTATTTCAGACCTTTTTCCATATTTATTCTCCAAATTTCTTCAGAATCTTATTCATTACTCCAATCCTCTGGTTCAATCCTTATCCAGTTCCACACATCCCTACTATCTAAAAGATTGGCAGTAGCCTCGAGACCTTTTGTAAATATTTATACTGACATTCTGGCACTGTCCAGATTCTTCCCTCAAAGTATGTTTGTATATAGTGCTCTCAAACAGGATTGATTCGCCCTATAACCAGTAACGCTGTTGAGATAGAGGCACTGGGAACTTACGGTTTTGGCTTTTCTCACTACAAAGAAAGGAAAAGAGTGTTCTAGGATCCCTAAGTCTGATCGTAAATATTGTACATAGGTGTGCATGCTTTTCAGGCGTTCATTTGTTTCTAAACTTTTATGTAATTTTACTTTACCTATGTTTCTCTATAAATACTGTATTATTGTAAACTCAAAACACTATTACTAATGTCCTCATTGAGGCAATTCGTAACATTACTGAACTAAAAATTGTTTTGGGAAAAAAAAAAATTCCTTAGGCGGAATTCTTTTATCTGCAACAGATGATAATTATCTTATAATTTATTTAAATTTGTATACTAACAAAATTCAATTTATTTGTAATTTATTTAAAATTCACAATGTTCTCAACTATTAATCACCAATAATATCACACAAATTAGACATCTCATAAATATGTTTCTTATCTCCCGTATTGTACAATAATAAAGATTAAATGAAACAATTGCAAAAAGGAATAAGGCAACAGTACAGGCCTTTTAGAAATTACTCTACCTGTAGAAGTATTTCCTCCTCATGAATAATAAAATATAACAACTTAAATAAAGATGTAAAATTTACATAGTCAGGTCATTATAATTATGAATAATTAAAATTAATAATTATATCTGGCTAAAGATACTAATAAAAACTAAAAATATTATTATATATGATACTAAAAAGAGAAAAATAGGAAAGTAAAATGACAACTATATGGTCACATATCATAGAAAAAATAAAATAAATCAACATAGAAAAAAAAATATTAACTTTACCACAATCAACTATGAACACTATTAGATCCAGTTTCACGGTTGAATGGTAATTGAATGTTAATAGCATTAATTAATTACAGGGAGTGAAACCAATTAAACCGTGAACTAACCAACCCTTCATGTAGCAGTTAGGTTCAGAGTTATGAAATGGACAAGTCTTATCTTCAAATTTCAGTAAAAAAAGTTATCGTTTGATAAGATATTTACAATGTATTTACAAATGTACTACTATTCATCATTTTCATAAGGTTTACGATTAACTACACGAGGCATTGATTGAAATTTAACCTAACTATTTTGTCTATCTAAAAGATAGCTGAATTCCTAGATCCAAATAACAAAAGTTAAAAAAAAATATTTTTGTTGCATATTTAGGTTAATGTTTTAAATTATACTTTAGAAGAAAAAAATGTTTTACTCTTTCATCTAAGTAAGATCTGAAAGTGTAGGAAAAAAATCGACTTTTTCCGAGGTTTCTTGATCTTATTTTACTAGATTTGTAGATGATCCTCAGAACTTGTTATTACCACAAACATATTTTGTTGGTAATCTCTATACCAAAGCAAAATAACAAATAATTTCTTAGAAAAAAAGTGGTTAAGGATGTGTTAATCAAATATGTCATGCTTCATAATGAAACATATAATATCTCTATGCCAATTTTTTTGTCTTAATTAACGTCTTCACCATGGTTAAGAAACAACAAGAGAAAAAAAAGGAACTAAAAAATAATATATATATATGAAAAAACAAAATTAAATAAAAGTGACAAAATATATTAGCAAACCTGGTATATGATGACTTTTGGTTCGGATTGATAAGATGGTATGTCTGTTTCATTTTTAATATTCATTGCTTGGTATCTTTATTTTTCCTAGCCATGATGAAGGCATAAAATCAATGCTGAGACGTCGGAACATAATTAGAATGCCTCTAATAATTTTCTCTAAGGCAAACAATCCCTCCATCATTGATACAAAATTCTTCTTTTTACCTCTATTTCATTTAAATATTGTCCATATTTTTATTATTACCTTTAATTAAGCGGATGAATACAATTATCCTCTGAAAATTAATTAAATAAATTTTTCCTTTTATTTTTTATAAACCTGGTGCGGAAACCGGAAACACGACTTTCATTTACCTAGGTTGTTAAAATAAGATTAAGAATGATAAATTATAAAAAACTTCAAACAATTATATTCAGTTTTTTCAGGAACAAAGTTTTAGATTAATAATAAAACAATATACATTAGTTAAAGCTTTACTTAATTTCAGGCCCCATTCCTTAATTTATATTAACTACCAAAACTTTTCTCTTATATATGTGAACTTTTTTTCTAAATACACTAGCTTTTCAACGGTATATCATACATTCTTATGTTCTGTTTTCCTTTCTTTGGTTATCCAATTGGTTCAACTTGCATATTAAGCTATTTTTTATCCATGCCGATAAAATGAGGTGGTCAATGTTTTGGAATATAAACAATTAAATGTACTTTACAAGAATAAAAAAAAAAAAAAAAAAAAAAAAACTCAGCACTCAAGTCCTGTCAGACTATATCAATATGAATGACATTATAGTCCATAAAGCTTTATATGAATATAGCGTGTTTAATAAAAATCGAATCAGCAGTTTTTCTGAAAACTGTAAGAACTTGAAAAATGGTTGGTGGTAAAGTGGCAATTTTAGTGATGAAAATGTTGCTGTAGCATCACGGGCCTGTAGCAGTCTTAAATATGGAATTTTATTTTCGTGCGGCATTTCGTTTTCGTATTAGACTTACCATAAACACACAGACGTTTTTGCGGAACTTGGTCTTTTCCTAGTGTTATCACAGTACATTTCCTTATAATGTATTCATAAAAAATATATGATAACTAGTGGACCCAAAATTTGGATGAGGGTGTCACTTATAATTTAAAAAATCTCTGTCTGACCGATTATGACTTTATCGCTTTCTGAGTTTTAGTTTATAGTAACCAAAAGTGGAATTAGCTAGTAAAATTTGCTTATTTTATAACGCCTATTCATTGTTATATCTAATCATCGGCAGAAATGTTAAACACAAATCAAAATTAGTTAAGTTTAGTTGTATGTTATTTTAATGTGAAGCAAAGATAATGGGAAATTAGTTTTTCCTTTATAAAGAAAACTTGATTGTATGTATTCAAAAACTACAAAATAAGAACGGTCTCTATTTTATTCGGTTCTCTTACTATTTATTTATATTTCAAATAAACTGTTTAAATTAGATTTTAAAGTTTAATTATGTTTCCATGAGAATCCCATTTAGTTTACAGTGAAACATCTGTTTTCATGAAATAGCATTAAAGAAATAATTAATAATGATTTTAGTTTATAGATTTATAACAACTTACAATTTATGTAAACAACTTAGTTACAATTGGACACGTAATATTGTCTTTAAAATCTTGCGTACTGATTGTATGAATATAACTTGCACGATCTTGTACGACGGTGGCCACTTCTAACTATTATAACCTTTCCCAATGACATATGTTTTTGAGTTTACAACAACTTTATATTAACTTGTACGTTTTCTTTTATTGCATATTAACTATTCTAAAATCTTGCGCTTTTCAACGGTATATTATACGTCCATATTACTGCTCGTGTCTCAGGAATAATTTTTTGATGACTTTGTTGAAGAATGTAAAATTTTTGATTCAAAAGAAAAACTCTATTTCGATGTATTTAAATCATAAACCTTTAGAAAAGAATGCCATAAATTATTGTGAAAACTGTATTAAAATCTGTCTTGTGGTTTAGCTGGAATTCGCGGAACTAAAATCGCGTTGTCATTTTATATGTAGAGAGAAGTTTACTCGTTAATATTTTCAAATAATTAGAAGTAAATATGTCTTTAAATTGTTTAATGGTTTCTTTTCCTGTATGAATCGAATGAACTTACTCCGATCAAATGTTTTTCTCTTACAAAGTTTCTTTGAATAAATCAAGACTTATTTACTTACCTTTCTTATACCTTGAAGCTTACATTATAAATTTCTTTTATGCATTTAAATTTCTTTTTTTCCTCTCAGATATAAAATATTTAATAAAACAGGAAGGATTAAAATGATTATGAGGATTACTACGCTGGATGAAAATATGTTTTAAAATAATGTCATAGATTTATAATAACTTAAATTTTATTTTTTGTATTTTCCAATATAAATTCTGACCAATAAAGACCTTATCTTATCTTACAACCCTTGAATATCTCTAAATCGGTGTTTTAAATAAAACCTTGTTAGAAAAAATCACATATTATTGTTGTTTATTTGTTTATTGATTTGACGTCATGTTTATGCTTATGCAGAGGTAGTTCTAAATTTTGTCTATCCAGGTTTTATTATAGCTCATGAGCCAGCAACGAAATGTGCAACCTTTTTTAACAAAATTTTAAGTATGTTTTATGCAAAACATCTGTCATATTTAAGCAAAAAATACCAGTCTGCCAAATTGAAACGGGTGGATTACCAAATGGCGGCCATCCAAAAAGAGAATATCACTCTTTTCCAACATAACTATGATTATTATCAAAGAAACGGCTCATCTTTTTGATCATCAATCAACTGCTTTGATGGAGTATATGTCGAAATTGAAAACCTAAATAACCTAAACCATAGGTCTAAATATATTAACTCATAATAAATATTTTTTTAATTTATTTATTGGAATTTACAACTGTATACAGGAATACAACTAGTAAATTAGATGAAATATATAAAGGCATGAAACACATGTAGAGAAGCTTCCCAATGGAAGCACTCTAAAAATATTAATAAATAATTATAATAGTTATTAGTAGATTCATTATTACTTACAAATATTATTTTTGAACTTAGGAATTGAATAAATAATTGATTTTGATTAATTTATTAATTTTTTAATTTTAAATAGTTGAAATCTAATTATAAAAATTAGTTAAATTTATTAAAATTATTTATTTGTTATAAATAAACCTTTATCGTTAAATATATTAGCCCTTTGGCTTATTTATACTTAATCGAACTTAATCCTCATCGGCAATTTTCTCCCAGAATAATGTGTTTTTTTGTATTTATTCATTTAAAAAATTATAAATTAAACATTTAAAAAAAAAATCGATATGATGTAAATCAGTTTCCTTTTTTTTTTTTTTTTAACCGGCCTATCTTATGCACTGCAGCCTTATTAGGCTTATTGTGCGCCGTCCATTTCCGTTAATACAGGCCTAGTGCTTTGGTGAATCTGACCAAGCTATAGGGTTAATCAGTTCACACAACTTTGGATCTAAAATACGGTCGCTGCGAAAATGGTTAAACCGTATCCTAGCAATCTCTGGACAACTGCATAGCACATGATATGCAGTTTCATCTTCCTTCTTGCAGAATCTGCAAGTAGGTGAGGCCACCAACCCCAAATTATGGAGACGCCTGTTAAGCTGGCAGTGTCCTGTATACAGTCATGTCACTCTCCTTAGAGTTATCCTCTCCATTGAGAGTAGTGCACAACTTCTCTCTTTGCAGGGTCCTTCCAAAAACATCTTAGAGTATCCTAGCTTACCAGTATCCCTCCAGTATTGCCTGGATCTATTGCCAGCAGCCGCCTTGATCAAACTTTTAGCATAGCTGAGGCTTATTCCACACACAGGTTCAGGTGTAGAGGGTAACTGAGCAGAACCCCTCCTTGCGATGGCAATCAGCTCTCTCATTGCCTAAGATGCCTGAGTGACCAGGTACCCAATAAACTCGGACTTTATTCTGCAGGGAAAGCTTATTGAGATTTCTTTTGCATTCCTCTACTAATTTGGACCGAGTCATGTAACCACTCAGAGCTCCGATTGCAGCTTGACTATCGGTATGGATATAAGCCTGTCTCTCATTCATGTAAATCAGTTTACTTCTTTTAAGATTGGCCAAAAAATATATTATACAAAAAAACAAAAATATTAATTTCTCATTTATTTGTTAAAGTTGTATTAAGTTTTTTTTTTTTTTTTTCTCCCGATCTCGTTTATTATTTATGCTACCTATTTACCTACCCGACATAGGGTAAGGAATAAACTGATAATTCAATTCTTCCTCTCCCCTGTGTGTAATGCCCTGATGATGGCTCACAAGTTCGAGCCATAAGATCGGCAAAATTGAAATATTAAAAAAGATTGGGTCCCGATTATTTCTACCTACGGTATCTTACTTTTTCTTTCCCTCTTTTGATTTTTTAAAGACCATTGTATAATTTTTATTGTAATCATTAATGCATTTGTTTTTTTTTTGTTATTTTTTTAATGTTCTTTGGCCAGTGAATTTTGTTTTTGTTTTGTTTTTTGCCATATATGTTATTCTTACGGAATTTCGTCCCAGAATAAAGTGTTGTTGTTTTTTTTTATTCATTCATTAAAAAAATTATAATTTTAGCATTAAAAATAAAAATTGATTCGATGTAAATCAGTTTAATTTTTATGGGAATGGCCAAAAAATATATCTTAAAAAAATGTTTTTCCTATTTATTTGTTAAAGTTGTATTAAGTTTTTTTTTTGTTTTTTTCTCTCGATTTACTTTATTAACTATGCTACCTCTTTAACTAACCGAAATAGGGTAAGGAATAATCTGATATCGGGCTGATGCGAAATTAATGCAGGTTTCCTCTATTGCAATATCTTAATTCCAATTGTGTAAACAAAGCTAATCCTAACATTGATCATTATTATACCAAAACAAACCTTATCTAATACCCTCTCTTTCACCATGAATTTGTTTAGTAAAATCGTTTTGTTCAGTGTGTTCAAAGGTCTTGAATCGAAAATGTCAAAGTGCGATTTTCGTCAAATTTATTTTTACGAATTTAAATTAGGGCGCAGCGCTGCGCAAACGGCTCGAAATATTAATGAAGTGTGGGCTATTAATGAGTTCACGGTGCAGCGTTAGTTCCAGAAGTTTCGCAGAGGAGATTTCGACCTCGAAGACAAGGAAGGTCGGGGCCGTCATCTTGCTCTGGACAACGACCAACTGAGGTCAAAAGTGGAAGAAGACCCAACCAAAACCACACGAGAAATGGCGGCGGAACTCGGTGTGAACCAATCCACAGTTGTACGCCACTTGGAAGCAATTGGTAAGGTAAAAAAGTTGGCCAAGTGGGTGCCACACCAATTAAACGACCACCAAAAAAATCGCCGCTTTGAAATCTGCTCCATGCTTGTGACACGCAATAAAAATGATACATTTCTCGATCGCATTGTGACGTTTTTTTTTTTTTTTTTTTTTTTTTTTTTTTTTTTTTTTTTTTTTCCTTACCCTCTGGTTTTATTTTCGAACAAAATACAAATACAAATATAATATGTATAGCTGAGGTATTCTAAAGAGGATTGCTATATGCGCTGGATGCACTAGTAATCTTTCAAGGGCTTCTTCTAAGCCTTTATTTATCCATTGCAAAATGGGAGGGACCATTCTTCAGGGTTTTGGCAATAAATTGAGTTCAGACATAGTCCGAACTCCTTCCCTCGGCGACAACGTCAACGAGAGGTAGTGATCCTTGCCACCTCCCAGGCTTGGGTGGTGGGGTGATATCAGAAAATAATGGATTAGCACAGGCCTTCAGCCCATCAAAAAATTTAATGTGCCTCCGGCTGATATATTCAGGCACTGTTGGCAATACTAATTCCTGATGAAGGATATGGTTTCTGGCCCTCTGTAAGTTGGTACCTCTGACAATCCGCCGAAGGATGGAGTTCTGGAACGTCTGTAATTGTTTGAGAGTGGACTTAAACAGATGCCGCATCAAGGGCGCACCATAGAGCATAGTCGGACGTATTATAGCCTTGTAGATCTGTAGTTTCAGCCTCAGTGAGAGCTGAGGTGACGTGAGTAGATGATTAAGTCTATAGCTCTTTCTCCTGGCCAGTTTGAGTCGTTCCCGTACGTGACTAGATAAGGTGAGGTGCCTATCTAGAGTGACGCCCAGGTAGAGGATTGAATTAGAGACTGGCAGTGTTTCTCCGTTCACTTTAAAATCAGTGGGCAAAGCGCTCTTCCCCTTCTGGAACGACATGACAATAGCATCTGTCAATAGACATCTGACAATAGCATTGTGACGTGCGATGAAAAATGGATCTTATACGACAACAGAAGGCGTTCTAGCCAATGGCTGGGCAAAGATGAACAACCAAAACCTTTCCCGAAGCCCAACCTGCACCCAAAAAAGGTTATGGTCACAGTTTGGTGGTATAATGCTGGTGTTATTCACTACAGCTTTCTCAATCGATGTGAGACTATAACTGCTGACAAGTACTGTCAAGAAATTGACAGCATGAATCAAAAATTGCAACGTCTTTGCCCAGCATTGATGAATCGGAAGGGGCCGATCCTGCTCCACGATAACGCCAGACCACACGTTGCACAACCAACGCTTCGACGACTGCACGAGTTGGGCTACGAAGTTCTCCAACATCCGCCTTATTCACCTGACCTCTCTCCTACAGACTTCCACTTTTTCAGGCATCTGGACAACTTTTTGAGGGAGAAAAATTTTCAAAACCAGGACGACATTGAAAATTCTTTTCGTGATTTCATTGAGTCCAGGGATTCGGATTTTTTTTCTGGTGGAATAAGAAAGCTTGTTGAACGTTGGCAAAAGTGCATTGATTCAGATGGAAATTATTTTGATTAAATATATATGGTTAAAGTAAAGATATGGCGTATTTACAATACCTACTAAAAACCTGCATTAATTTTGCATCAACCCAATAAATCTATTTTTCCTCTGCCCTGATGACGGCTCACAAGTTCGAGCCGAAACGTCGGCAAAATTAAAATATTAAAAAAGCCTGACTCCCGATTATTTCTAATTACGCTATATTACTTTTTCTTTCTCTCTTTAATTACTATAAGACTATTATGTTTATTTATTGTAATCATTAATACATTTAGTTTTTTTTATAATGTTCTTTGGCCATTGATATATTTTTTTTTTTGCTCATCTATGTTATGTTTTGTTTTTGTGTTGTTTTTTGTTAGTTTTTTTTGTATTCGTTCATAAAAAAAGTTACAATTTTAACAACTTTTTTTTTTATCTCAAAGCCCCTTGTAGTTTGGGTTAAAAATCTCCAATCTGTTGGTAAGTTGGATATCTCTTCAACTGTAAAAGTTATGAGGATGCGGGAAAAGATGTCTTCTTCGTAGTTATGTCATTCCCGTGACGGGGATCACCGGATTTTTGATTCATTGATTAATCCTCAGTGAAGGCTGAGGCTACATATTGTTGCCAGCTTTGTGGCCTAACTGTTGGGGAAAGAGTCTAAAATAAAGGGTTTGTACAAAATTTTAGGCTGTCAAAGAATTTAATCTGTCTCGTAGTGATGTAGTCAGTCACTGTCGGGAGTTCGAAGGTAGATGTCTGTTTTAGTAGTTGTCTGAAACTGTTGGAGCTTCTTCGCCTTGGCAGGTTTTATATTAGCTAACATGGGTGCACCATGCAGCTGTGATGGCCTGGTCACGCTTTTATTAATCATCAACTAGCATTAAAAAAAAAAAAAAAAAATCGATATAATATAAATCAGTTTATTTCCTTTGGGAATGACAAAACAAAAATCATATCTTACTACAAAAAAAAATTTCTTTTCCTATTTTTTTTTCCCTCGATCTCCTTCATTATTTATGCTACCTATTTACTTACCCGAAATAGGATAGGGAATAATCTGATAAATCTATTTTTCCTCTCCCACTCATAGGAAGTATCTGTTTTATATAAACACAAAGGCCGGAGAGGGGTGGGTGGGGGAGTGGAGGTGGAGGGGAGGGGTCAGGAGTGGGGCATCAAAAAAATTCCTCAAGCATAATTCCCACTAATTGGAGCTTAGTACTTATTAGGGGAGGGGGGCTACCTGGCCAGGTGTGCCGGTGGCCATGGTGACGGGGGGCGGCGCATGCGCAGGCCACGCCTCACCGCCGCCCCGCCCCTTTCCCTCTGTTTGATTTGTGTAATTGAGTTAGGGCTGAGGAGCCGACAGGACAGCTCACCAATCCACGCACGTACGTACGCCGCCGGCACGCGTTTTCATGATCACACTCGCTAGCAGGTAGATCTCACCCCACATCCATCACCATTCATCATCATGCTATCATAACCTTCTACGGCTATTCATGACCTAAACCAAAACCGAAAAAAAAAAAAAAAAAGATTAATCCTATTATAAACATATCAAATGGAAAAATATGATGAAGTTAAGGATGATTTCCCACCAGATCATTCATTAACTCCATATAAAATCAACGTATTATTCCAAATAAAAATAAATAACACACCCAATAATAAAATAAAAATTATAAAAGACAATAAAATACTAAAATGCTTTCATAATTATGTTTTTTGTTTTTTTTTTTGTAACTATACAGAAGGCTGTAGTTTACTCCACCACTTAATAATTAAATTATTTAAAATTAAATATGAAGAACATAATTAAATTGAACATATTAAGATCAATAATTTACCAAGGACATTAAGAATTTTATATTTATTTTATTTTTAGAAAAAATAATCAGAGGAAACGATTACCTGAATTTGGATTAAAAAATCAAAACGTTGATATAAAATAATTTAATAATTGGTGAAGTAAATGACAGGTAATTATTTTATTTATTTTTTATAGGTCATTAATATATATATTATATAAAGGTATAGTTCTTTTTTTTTAACTTATCAATTTATTTTTTATTGGTTAGGGAATTTCAAATTTAGCCAATGAATATACAAGTATAGTATACTTTGCTGACTTATATGCAATAGAATCCATATCTATCAGAGTAAATAATATTATAAAGAAAAAAAAAAAAAAAAAAATATATATATATATATATAATATATATATTAAATATATATAAATTCATCGACCTTTTAATAATATAATGTTTAATAAAATTTATTGGGTGTTATGTTTTTAAATACCCAACACCGATAAACTTAAGTAAAAAAAAAAGTAAAGTATATACATATATATATTATATGTATGTATACTGATTGAGATTGAGAAGTCTGTCATGCATCATCCTTCAACAACTATTTAATTTTTGGCAAATTCCTAAAAAAATGTTTTATACATTTAAATATATCTTATACATTAGAAAATTTTTTTACTCTCATAAAATCTGTTGCTTTTTATTTTTATTGCTTCGACAACCTTATTCAAGACGATGCTGTGAAGAAATTTCTATTATTTAACTTTAATACATTTTTTTTTTAAAATTAATGCTTTTAAATATGAAGTTGATGTGAAATATTACAAAAAGATAAAGAAATAAAATAAATTAAGAAACTTCAATTATAAAATTGATAAAATGAGCATATTCAGTTTTCCAATAATTGCATATATTAAATGATTTATATGCAGTTTTATTTATATTTTTTGTTTATAAAAATTTAATATAATGTAGAAATATTAATGATCTTGTAGGATATAAAACTTTACCTATTGATAACAGTTTGTATTTACTAGAACGGAACCTGGGAGAAAACTTGGTAATGGTATATCATAATTATGATTATAATATTTTGTTAATATAGATGATCATATTTTTCTATTTTAAACGATTTTTTGTTATCAGCCATTAATCGTTTTCAAACATTCATGAAGTTTATTCTTGTCTTTGGTGAACCAGCTTATCAACTGTTGAGTAAGGGCAGTTCCCCTGATATGTTTCTCCCAATCTCCCGCTAGAGTTCATCCCTGTTTCGTTAACACTTCAAGAGAGAAGAAAAACAGTTATTTTCAAAAAATCTATAAATTACCGTAAAGGATATAAAAAACATATGAGTAATCTTGTAAAATATTTAATTGTTAATTAGTAATAAATGCTATTATTACTTGCCAATTCTTTCAACAATGATATTTAATGACTATTTTTTTATTGTTAAAATTAATTTAATTTAATTTAACAACACATATTTGAATATGATATAAGTTGATTTTATTCTTTTTCGGATGGCCCATGTATTGCGTTTCAAGTCTACAAACCCCTTAAAATAATTAGTGCTGCTTGCTTTCTTTATATACAAAGACACCTAAAATTATATTATGAATTACAAAATATCTACCCAAAATATCCAAATTTAAAAATCCTCCAATTTTAAAATAATCCACAGTTTTATATCGTCATGTATATGTTATCATTTTTCATTTATTTAAGTAATGAAATATTGAAAAATAAATTGTATACCTTATTTTTTTTAAATGAAAATAATATGTTAAGTGAGATGTATAATTGGGATCGAATATATTTTTGTAATTTTACTGGTTGGAAACCGTTTCAGAAATATTAATTAGTTAGGTAATCTGGACATGACATTTTATCAATATATTAATATATAAATCATTTCCAGTGTTTTTATATTGATATGAGCGTCATAATAATATTCTTATTTTATTTTATATTCCATGAAATCTGATAAAAATTCATACCATCTGAAAAATGGTAGTATTACATATTAATCGACGTAAAAAAAAAAAAAAAAAAAAAAAAAATATATATATATATATATATATATATATATATATATATATAATTATGTTAGTTAGTAATGTTTTTTTTTATGAATTCCTTTATATAGATTTCCCTTTTGGTAGGTACCATGTGTGATGGATACGTTAGTATTTTTTTATTTTATTTTTTTGTTAATTTATCAAGGAACGGGCCAACTGGTTGGACGATGAACACACTTCTTTTTGAAAATGAGAAAATTAAAGTAAAAAATAAATAACCATTTGTTATAGGTTTGGTTCCAGTTTATCAATATGTGTACGTTACGAATTCGTCAAATTTTGATAAACTGGAATTCGTTAAATTCTTTCTGAATAAATTTAAATATTTTTTTTAGTATTTTTGTTTGGAATAAATCTAAATAAATACGGATCGAAAAATGAGAATTTTCTTCAAAATTTCGTTCTATTTACTTTATTATTATTATTTTCCCTTCTGTATCCCTAAAACATTATTGTAATTTATAATTTTTTCATATTTCAGAAAGTCATTACGTCATGTTGTTTTGCATTTTTTTTTTTTTTTTTTTTTCACATGATTTTATAATAAGGCCTATTCGTTTACTTACCAGTACTTATTCCGCTATTGTTGATAGTTTATATGTTTCTGAAAAATAAATGAATATAAAAAAAATAAATATAATACGTAAGAGGAAAAAGAAGGGAATATTTCGAATTTAAGATCTGTAAGACTACAAAAGCCCAATTAATTTTAAATTATTATGTCGAGTTCAATCATAATCATTCCGAGCAGTTTTGGATAAAATTGTAAATAGACGTAACTTACATCGTGTAAAAAGTTACTTTAATAACCCATAAAATGTTGCTTATATTCCGGGTATATTAAATTTGTTAATTTATTTTCGTATTTTTCATTTTTTGTGCTGTACTTGATACTTTAATTAAGGGGATTCAAATACATGCATTTTACAGCAACCAAACGAATTTATATTCATTTATCTGCTTCTTTTATCGAATCCCCGCTATGACTGAATACTATTTAATCTGTTAATTCAGCTGGGGGCCTACCCTAGGGTATGGAGACCCTCCTGGGGCAGACCCATCCTCTTTAAAGTGGATACCCGAAAAGGGGAAAAAATCTGGCGGCTGAGCATGATAAAGGCCAAATCACCTCATTGCACGACGATTGGCATAGAAACAGTACGAATCTCTATCTCTATATGTACATGATTCTAGGCCCATCATGGGTCGTAGAAGTAGAGGATTTTATTTTAAATAAATATATATAAGCAATCCTCTTAGTTCTCCAACGAGTCCCCAAAAAGAAGTATTTTTTTTTTTGCATTAAAATTGTATCTATTGACATAACAGTATCTAAAATTAAAAACAAATATATATAATGATCAAATATTTTCACTTCTGATAATTGTTACCAAAAGAATTTTTTTGTTGAAACTTGGCATTTTATTATTAAACTGTGTGAAAATTCAATATTAACTCGTCCCAGTTGCAAAACAAATTTTATTTAATGATCTGATAAACGGTTTCTTATCAAAAATATTTGACGATTTTTTAAAAGTTTATTATTATTTTACAATGGTAATAAATCTATGTTCATTAGATCCTGAGACATTAAATAAAACTTGGTTTGTAACCGGAATCTTCCCAATTTATCCCTGGATTTCCGAGATGAGCAGTCCTATCATTTTTGCACATTATAAAAATTTAATGCCCAGATTTACTCAATAATTTATTAGTTTAAGCACAAACGATTTGATTTATGGTCTAAAATACGTAATTACAAACGAAAGTAAATCTCTTTAAGTGCACTATTTCTTATTATCATTGGCATTAATGGGCAATATGTAGTCATAATGACGTGTCAAAACTCCTGAGAACTTAAGAATCGTTAGAAGCTTGAACCAGCTGCCTCCTTGCTACATAATGCAACAACAGTCATCGATTTTCACGTCACCAGCCATTTCTATTATTTCTTCTTAACTATAAATTGCTTCTGCACCCTTTCCTTTGAGTCATTAATCTTTGGGGTATTTTCTCATACTTTTCGGCACAAATAATTCCATTATTTCTACATCCATATTTACGATATTTTCTCATACCTCTCCCTTTGTACTGTTCTCACTTCATCACACACTTTATAATTATATATTCTCTCTTTGAAAAATGATGAAACTGTCCTTAATTATTATTATTTTTAAAAATCAAAGGTTTTTCATAACTTGTCGCTAAAATTTACAATGGTTCTCAAAAAAGCATTTGAGAGGTAAAACAGAAAAGAGTTGCTAAGCTCACTTAAAATAAAATTATATAAGCGTATCAAAAAAAAAAAAAAAAAAAAAAAAGGTATGAAATTTTAAATTTATTTTTATTACTTTTTTCTGTTGTAACAATAAATATTTATCGCAATTGATATTTCAGAAAGTCATTATTTCATGATGTTTTGCATTTCTTTTTTTACATGATTTTATAGTAAGGCGTATTCGTTTACTTTTCCTCAAACACTGCTTTATATGGTCATACATTTTAAGAAAAATATTCTGTTTACCAGCACTTATTCCGTTACTGTTGTTACTTTATATTTTTCTAAAAAATACATCAATAAATATACATAATAGATATGGTACGTAAGAGGGAAACAAAGGAAAAATTCCGGATTTCAGCTCTATCAGACTTCTTTAAACTTAGTGAATTATACAAAAGCCAACTAACTTTAAATTATTTCAGCGAGTTCAATCAAAATCGTTCCGAGCAGTTTTGGATAAAATTGTAAATAGGCGTTACATACCTCGTATAAAAATATCCCTTAAAAATTTTCATATATCCAGGGCATATTAAATTTGTAAATATATTTTCGTAATTTTGGTTTTTGTGCTGAATTATTATTAATATAGATTATTTAAGAAGTGATAATATATATTTTTAATTTATTATTAACTAGGAAATTATTATTTTTTACAATGTAGGGATGAATGATACTGAAAGAAAAATATTGCTAAACAAATGAAAGGTAGTGTGTAATGCATAAATAAATATTAGAGGGGGGGGGGAATTAACAGATTACAACATGAAAACAATAACAAAAAAAAAAAAAAAAACTGATAGGAGTTTTTTTACTTTTATTTTACCAACATAAGAAATATTTACTAATTTAAAATTTACTATTTCAAAGGATATGCCCGATTTTTATAAGGGGGCGGGGTGGCCGAGCGTGTTAGCGCGCGTTGCTGTGAGCACGCGTTGCCTAGCAACAGATAACCGAAAAAAGTTATTAAAACCAAATAATTACGAGTTCGGCTCTCGTGTTGGGGGATTTTATCTCGGCATATATCCCCGCTCTCTACCCCCTGGCCCGAGAGAACCCCCGTATAGCCTTCAAAGGCGAGGTAGGGGTGGACAAAAAAAAAAAAACATAAGAAATATTTAAAACTGTATTTTTTTTTGTTTTAATTCAAAATCAAATACGATTAATTTTAAATGCAAAATACGGATTTGAATTAAATAATATGTATTATTGCGTGATAAAGTTACAGAACATTATCATATATAATGATGTTATTAATGAGTAAATTTTCATAAAATTATTTCTACATTTTTACTTTGAAATATGTTGCATTAATATTTTTGCATTCATAATATATTAATGATGGAAAATACATAATTGGAAAATTATTTGTTAAGAATTGGGAATCCGAGTTTTCAGCAAACATACAAATCCATACTTAATGTTTTTCAGTGTCAGGAACAATAAGTCTTTCACTAAAAGGGATAATACTTTGAAATAGTTAGAATATTTTAAGTAACTGAAATTGAATATTTATGTAGTTATATGCCTGTTATGTTACAGCAACTTTATCGCAACAAGCGATTCATCATCTATTTTATGATTTACTCAAAAACGGCTAGTGATGTTTTTGACTAAACTCACTATATTAAAAAAAAAAACTAAATGATTTGTTATAAGTAGTCTGACTGTATTTAAATTACACATGTTTTCAATTTAATTTTTATTAAAACATTTATTTTCTTTACTTACAATACCTAACCATTTCTGGTCGTAATTAATATAATGAAAGAATATTTTCATCAACGAAAATAATTTCTTTTTTTTTCTTAAATAAGAATTGTAAGTTGAATGTAGAACAGTATTTGTTAAATGTTTAATTAGGCGTAGTTGTTAATTTAACTTTTATTATTTTCAAAAACGAAATTCGGTAATACAAAAAAAAAAAAAAAAAAATTAAAAATTACCACCTCCTCCTCATAATTTGAGATCTTACGTTTCAAGATACATAGAATCTGGATAACAAATAATAAAAAAATCCGTTTGTGGACTGTTCGAATTAAGAAAAAAATTATATGAACAGTTATACCCTAGCTGGTTTTTAATATAAAATGCTTTTTTTTATTATAAATTTAATGTAATAATTTTCAAATCTTTATAATTATTTAAAGGGGGATTCCGTGGCTGAGTGGCTAGCGTGCTAGTCTCTTACGGTAAAGGTTGTGAGTTTGAATCCCAGTCCCGGCGGGTATTTCATTAGGATATAATTAAATGGGTAATCACTCGCAGTCTCTCCCCCTGGTATGTGAAGACAAGTCAGCCAAATCGTGGCCACTCACAAAAATAGGCGTAGGGAGAGATGACTCTACCCTATAAAATCATTACACCACGCGGCCAAGGCCTACAGGTCTGTCGCGCAAGAGAAAAAAAAATTATTTTAAGCGGGAGCTAAGCTAAATTTATATAATGCGCGAACCAGATTCTTTTTTTTTTTTAAGTAATTTACTTTATGACAATTAATTATTAACTGTATTTACTTGTAGTTAAATATTCACTGTTCCATTGTGAATCAGTTTTCTTTCATGATTTTAAACGCTTCATTTTAACATGATTCCACTGAGAGCGCTTTAATATTTATTCCCCGCATTATTGTGTAGCGTTTGAGAGGTTGAAGCGGCAAATATTCAACTAAATTAAGAATACTAAAAGATTTAAAATACGTATTTTCGATGAGCCATTATTAAATTCTTTCCTTCAAAAAAACAAAAAAAGGAAGAGGGGGTTTAAGTTTTTAAAATGAATTCAACGACATTTTGTTTCTCATTTATGAGATGGAACGAGAGAATATGCAAATTCCTCTTTACAGCGCATAAATGAAAATTCTTTATCAGTCGAGCACTTGAATTTATGAATTATTAAATGTTGAGTCGGAAATCACGTTTTCCCTAAACGGTTGCTCGCTATTCCATTAATGAAGTTGTAGTGAGTGTAACTGTGTTTGTCTTTTTGGTAAAAACAACATGTCCCAGGATGAAATTAAAAATTAAAACTCCTTCATTCCATTCTCGCAACCTAAAAAGTGTATTAAGAAAGATAATATTAATTAATTTATTTATTCTGGACAAATATTATTAAAATAATATTGAAGGCAATAAATGTGGGCTTGAGTTCCCTTGAGTAAGAATAAAAATACTAATGATTAACAAAAAAAAAATAATGACAACAGAAAAAAAGAAAAATATCATGATGACCAAGTATATCGCTTTGTGTAAGGAAAATACCATACTTATCTACGATAGTAGAAAAAAAAAAAAATTCAGCCTTGTCATGGGGACTGTCGATAGAAGTGAAAACTTTTTATAACCGCGATGAGCAGTAATATTTCATTGGATAGAAGAGTACGTTTGTAAAAATAGATTATGTTTTGTTATTATTGTTCCATTTCATTGTAAAAAATCCTTACTTTGTAGATATATATATCATCTTGAATTAAGACATCGTAATCAAATGTTATTGTAGCCTGTATCGGTTGGCGGTATATTGAAACAGTTGTACTATAATACAGTAATTTGGAAATAATAAACCATTGCGTGATAATTTGCAGTATTTTACTTTCACTTACCTATATATGAAATATATAGTAAAGCAAAGTATTTCGATCGTGAAAATTTTTCGAATTCCAGTTTTCAACGGAAATAAACGTACGTTTTAGGGTCTCTGAGTCCAAATGACCAAGTCCCGCAAAAAGGTCTGCGTGTGTTGTGTGTGTGTGTGTGTGTGTGGTAACTCCCGCGCGTAAACGATAAGTTCTATCAGAACTGAAATTTCATATTTAAGACTGCTATACGTCCAAGATGTTACAGCAATTTTTTTGTACCAAAATCGCTGACCGGAAGAGCTGCTTTATATCATGCATTTTGCTCACTTAACATTTTGATTACTTTTGTTTTATTTTTGTTTTACATTTAATGACTAAATCCATATTTTGTTTTCTATAAAGAAATGTAATAATTTTGATATAAAGACCACATATCTAATTAATATGTACAAAAATAAATAATAATTGGTCAAAATTAACATAAAATAAACATAAATAAATGCAGTATTAAATAATATCATTAAATATATTAAATTAATAAAAAAAAACTAACCAAAATCGAAATAAAAACCCATTATTTGAAATAAATAAAAAGTTTCAAATAAAAAACATCTTAAACCAATCTATAACTAAATTTTTTTTTAAATTTATAAAATTGCCTAATGGTAACCGAGTAAGTAAGCGTTTTGCCGCACCACATTTGAAGGAAAAGCAATTCCAAGACATCCAGGAGCTATATTAGCGCAGCATGCCATTGGTGTTGAGCCAGAGTGGAGGCTGACAAGTGTGTGGGCGCTTTGCCGACACTCCATAACCTACAAAGTTACGGAGGTCTAGCCGGTCAGAAACTCCCCAAACTTTAGCTTTAAATTTTGCTCCGTTCACCTTGCCTTTCATTCTTCCGAGGCCAAATTTAGGAGATGTTCTTATGTCACTAAGTATGTATACTAAGTTCGAATAAAATTTAAAATTGGTGGTTTCATGGTCTGAAAACAAAAATTATATAACGTCAAAGGGCTGAGGCCTGTGTAATCCAGTTTATATAACCACAACTAGTGGAGGACTTGGATTGGAAGGATTGGATGCGTTTGATGTTAGAAAGTTTAGCTGTCCCCCACAGTTCAAGTCCGTAGGTCCATATAGGTTTCAGTACTGTCTTGTATATTAGTAATTTGTTGTCAAGAGTAAGATGAGATTTTCTGTTTAGTAGTCTGTATAACTGGCCGAATCTGCGGTTGAGTTCTTTTCTTTTGAGTCTTGTATGTGGGTTCCACGTCAGTCTTTTGTCTAGTAAAAAGCCGAGATACCGGACTGTGTCTGAGGAAGGAAGCGGTATGGAATTGAAATTAACCGTTGGACAGGATTTGCGTCGAAGGGTGAATGTGACGTGAGTGCATTTGCTTTCGTTCACCTTAATGCGCCAAGCATTGCACCAGTCTTCGACAAGGGAAAGATGCTTTTGGAGATTTAGCGATGCTACTTCAGGATCGGAATTGGATGACAAAATGGCGGTATCATCAGCAAATGTTGCCAGAAAGGTATCGGGATCGGTAGGAATATCGGCGGTGTAGAGGATGTAGAGGACGGGTCCTAAGACGCTGCCTTGAGGAACACCGGCCTCAACAGTATAATGTTTGGAAAATTCGGAACCACTGCGAACTCGGAAGGAGCGGTTTGATAAATAGGATCGGAGGATTAGGTATAAGGATTGAGGTAAATGGGTTTTGAGCTTAAAGAGCAGTCCCGGGTGCCACACCCGGTCAAAAGCTTGAGCTATGTCCAGAAAGGCACCCGAACAATACTCCTTGCACTCAAGGGCGGAGGAAATGTGGTCTACAACTCGGAGTCCTTGGTGAACCGTGGAATGTTGAGGACGAAATCCAAACTGATGTGAAGGAAAATTGTGAAATTTGGCTAGGATTCGTTTTAATAAGAGTTTTTCGAAGATTTTGGAGAGGATCGGGAGCAGGCTAATAGGTCTGTAAGATGAAGTGCTGTGGGAAGGTTTGCCTGGTTTTAGGAAAAGGATGATAGTTGAATGTTTCCATATGAGAGGGAAATAGGTAGTGCGTAGGATACAGTTATAGAGATATGCAAGAAATGTAATGGCTTTGGGAGGAAGTTGTCTTAAGATCTGAGGAGTAAGGAGGTCGTATCCTGGGGATTTACGGAGAGGAAGCTTTTTAAGAAGATATTTAACCTCAGATGGATAAACTGCTTTAGGTGGTAAGGATAGTGGTATTGGTGACATAAGGAACTCTTCAACTGTTGCAGTATGGGTTGGATTGAGCTCAGGATGAGGAGTGAAAACATTGGAAAGGTGCTGCGCGAATTCCTCGGCTTTTATCCTTGTCGGAAGCAGCCCAGGAACTATCACAGCGCCGAAGAGGGTGGGAAATGGTGTGGGATTTTAGAATTCTCTTCGTGACACTCCATAGGGAATTGTCACGAGTCGAGAGAGAGGAGAGGTAGGAATTGTAGGATTGGGAACGGAATATCGCCAACTCTCGCTTTAATTTTCTACAAAGAAAGTTGTAAGAGCGGCGATCTTCTGGGTGGCGGGTGCGTTGCCATAATGATCTGGCTCGGCGTTTGGTGTTGATGAGGTCCTTCAGGTGTTGTGGTAAATGGCTTTTGTTAGGAATTCTTTGGGATTGTTTGGGAGAGGAGGCAGTCCAGGCAGCTTGTTGAATTGTGGTTGTAAAGGAAAATACGGCATCATCTAGGTCAGTTTGGGTTTTGAGAGGTACTCTGAGGTCAATATCATTGGTAAGGATTTCGCGGAAGAGGTTCCAGTTGACAGGGCCTCTAATGAATGACGGTGGAAAGGTTTCGGAATAGGAGTTATGGATACATTTAGGATTAATGGACTATGATCAGAGGATAGTTCATCAAGGCGAGTTACGGAATAGTTCAGGGAGCCTAATCCGCAGTGGATGAAGAAGTCGAGGATGTCAGGATTACGGTTAGGATCTGTCGGCCAGTAAGTAGGAGAATCGGGAGGTAGGAGATGAAAGCGTCGGGAGTTGAGTGCAGACTGCAACGTCCGTCCACGAGAATTGGTGGTTCTAGAACCCCACTGTTGATTCTTAGCGTTTAAGTCGGCACCCAAAATGAAGTGATTTCCCAAGGAGTTGAGGAAGGATCCAAATTGGGCAGAGGAAATAGGATGTTTAGGAGGGCAGTATGCTGATGCGATGATAAGCGGAAAGGAAAAGGTTTTGATTACAATGGAAGTTGCTTGTAGGTAATCGTGGGCGGGAAGTGGGTGTAAGTGATGGATAACGGATCGGCGGACAATGACAGCAGTACCGGCATGGGCTTTGCCGTCTGGATGGTCTGTCCGGTATATTATGTATTCTGGTATTTTGAAGTACTGTTTAGTGGTTAGTCTAGTTTCAGTAATGAGTGCAACATCAATGTTTTTGTCTTGCAGTACGGCTGTAAGTTCGTCAGTGTGAGTTCTAACACCATTCGCATTCCAAAGGAGAATGGATAAGGAATTAGGTGAGGTCATTTATGGTTTTTGTAAGGCAGGAATGAGATTTGATACAAGGTTTGTAAGGAGTGATATTAGAGGCATTACAAGGGATTTCATTTCGGAGATAAAGGATGTCATCAAACTGGTAAGGTCTGTGGCGTTTGAAGGAGGAGGAATATGAGAGATTTGTGGTGGATTAGGATTCTTAGGATTGGTTACATTTTTAGAAAGAGGTATATGTGGAATGGATTGAGGTATATTTATTAGTTCCGGCAGGGCCACGGCTTCGGTACTTTGATTCCCACCTCCAAGTAGGTGGGCAAATGATACATTGGCATCAATAAGTTTAGAGGGTTCTCTTCTGGTGCTTGCATGTCTTGTTGTTTCATCCAGTACTTGAGGTTTTTGAAACCTGGTCCTGAGTTCCTTATAGATTTGGCATCCTTTATAGTTGGCCGGGTGGTCCTTGAGGCAGTGAGCACATACAGCGGGTGTTGATTTTGGTTTCGTACATTCCACAGACCGGTGCTGTTCTCCGCATTTCACGCAGCGTGGTATGTGATGACAATAAGTTTTAGTATGACCATATGCTTGACAATTATGGCACTGAATTATCTCTCTCTTTGTGTAAGGTTTTTCAACTCTTACACTGGAATAGTACAATCTATTGAGGTCATAGATTTTTTCAACTCCTTCAGCTGGTTCCAAATCCACAAAAAAGAGAGGTAGAGGAATTTTATCCTTTAGGACGTTAGTGACTTGCCGCACTTTATAGCCCATCTCCGTTAGTTCTTCTTTAATATCTTCAACTGGTGTCGAGGGGTGTAAGTTTCTGATTACAACCCTTAAAGCTCTCTCTTGGCGTAGCTGGTAGGTATGGAAATCTGCTTTGGTTTCAGTTAGGTATTTCACTATTTTTCTATATGTCTCGGCAGTAGTAGGAGATATTTTGGTATCATTGGTTCTACTCATACAGTAGTAGCTGGTAGATTCGGTAATTTTGTTCAATTGCGCACACAACAACTGGAAATTTCTAATATTTTTGACAAAATATTGGAGGAGGCCGTGGTTCACTGGGTATAGGAGTAGATTCCATGTTTTCTTTTTCATTATGTAAAATCTGAAAAGGATTTGGGGTGAAAAAACGGTGATTCGTCAGTCATCCCTTGTGACGATGTGCCAGGTTGTGGTTCAGATTCTGAATTAGTACCTGAAGGGGTTGCTTGTAATCTTTTATTAGTATCACGGCGAGGTCTTTGTTTCGTAGGAGACGGGATTGAACCACTAGATCTAGATCTTTTAGTTGAAGCTTTGGAGGACATTACTTGATGATAATATCGCATTTCATGTAAGGAAAATAATTAAATAATAACCAGATGTGGGGAAAAAAAAAATAACTTAGAAAAGTTAAGCAAGACCAGCCTTGCCTAGCTATTGGCAATCAGCTGATATGAAGAGGTGACTCAGCATTCACTTTACAGTGTAAATTGTAACCCAATTACCGTTGTTTGCTCCAATATTTACTGTTGTTGTTATCCTGAAGCCTGGTGATGTTTTCAAGACTTTTCTGAAGTGATATCCAACTGAAAAAGCAAGAAATCCAAGAGCCGATTTGAAAGATGACCGCTATACTCATGCGCATGCGCAGAACTCTTTGCATCACTTAACGATTTTGATTAAACTCTCCATATCGATGTAAAACTTAATGGGCTTTAATGTGGCCTAGGTTATATTTAAATAGCTTAAATGCCGATATTTTGAATGTTCTTCCTCTAAAGTATGTTTAATTTTGTAGTTTTTTATGATATTGACCACATCATCTAATTAATATTGCTAAAAAGCAGGTAAATATATAAGTTGAAGGAAATCGATATCCAACTTAAGGAGATAACAATAAACATATTTTATAAATGAAATTTTTGTTTTTAACTTAAGAACCGTAATATGCATGTATAATATACCGTTGGAATGCTGAAGGTTTTACAAAAAATATTACTTAACGATTTTGATTAAACTCTCCATATCGATGTAAAACTTAATGGGCTTTAATGTGGCCTAGGTTATATTTAAATAGCTTAAATGCCGATATTTTGAATGTTCTTCCTCTAAAGTATGTTTAATTTTGTAGTTTTTATGAAATTGACCACATCATCTAATTAATATTGCTAAAAAGCAGGTAAATATATAAGTTGAAGGAAATCGATATCCAACTTAAGGAGATAACAATAAACATATTTTATAAATGAAATTTTTGTTTTTAACTTAAGAACCGTAATATGCATGTATAATATACCGTTGGAATGCTGAAGGTTTTAGAAAAAATATTACCTTATACTTACTATTGTAAAAGTTAACGGAGCCGATAAAACAAACTGATTGTCGTAGATAATGGTATAATAGATTATTTAATAAAACACATGTTTCTAATTAAAAAACAATGTAAATAATTCTGTAACAATTTACTTTGTTTGAAAATTCCTAATTTGATATAAATAACGGAGTTAAGTGAAAGTCGTGTGTTGCGCGCACCAGATTTTTTCATTTGAAAGGGAAATCAAAATTCTCGAAACATCTAATGGTAAAATGAAACGTAGTGATTTAAGACGCTAGTACTGACCCAATTTGGATGTTGGAGGGGGCGCAGAGAGATGGAGGGGCCCTGATCAAGTGTGTGGGGGCGCTTTGACCGACCTCCCGGCATAATTGTGTCCCATCAAAGTTACCCCACCGCCGCTTAGCCGCCCCGCTTCACGCCAAACCTCCCGCGGCAAAACTTTAGCCTCTTAACTTTATGCCCCGTATTAACCTTTAGCCCTCTCTCGACTTCTTGCCTCAGCTCGCTAAAATTTAGAAACTATCTCTGATGTCACTATAAAATGTTTACTCAAATTAGGAAAAAAATAAATTACACAGAGTGATTCATGGTTGTGGGAAACAAAAATTGATATGAACGTATGATGGGCTGAAGGCCTATGCTAATCCATTGTTTTCTGATATCACCCCACCACCCAAGCCTAGAAGGTGGCAAGGATCACTACCTCTTGTTGACGTTGTCGCCGAGAGAAGAAGTTCGGACTATGTCTGAACTCAATTTATTGCCAAAACCCTGAATAATGGTCCCTTCCAATTGATAAATAAAGGCCTAGAAGCCCTTGAAAGATTAATATATAGCATATAGCAATCCTCCTTAGAATACCTCCGGGTAATAGAAGGACAAATTGTGACATGTGTACATATTATATTTGTATTTATATTTTGTGTGAAAATAAAACCAGAGGGTATGAAAAAATAAAATAAAAATATGAACCTATGATGACTCCAAATACTTAACGCATTGCTTAGGAGTTATTCATATATAATTATTTTCGTTTTTATGACCTGGATGATGTTTTAAAAGGTACTACAGTCTATATCAAAAGCATTTACAAAACATGTAATATGTAATTTCTTAAAAAATATTTATTGATATTTAAAACTGTATTGTACAAAACATCTAGTAAATAGGATAAAATAATATAAGCATAAACAAGACATGTTACCAGCACACGACCAGTGGTAGCACTCAAAAAATATTCTAAGCTAGAAGGTCTCGAGACCATCTTCTTTTCAGACGCTCCTGAGGATTATCAGGAATTGAAGTGGAAAAAATGATTGAAACGTGAGGATTAGAGTGGGATTGGAGTTTGTCAGGAATGGAATGGTATCTGGTTCGGGCCAAATCAGCAACATACGGTATTTTAGGGTCTTTATGGATCAGTTTATTAGTTACAAAGTAAGGAGCACTGAGGATTTTACGAAGGATTTTGGATTGTAGGAATTGGATACGGGATAAATTTGATGATTTAGTACAGTATATCTGGATTTAATAACTTTTTAAATTAATAAGAAAATTCAGATTATAAAATAACTGTTTTTAACGATTCGTAGTGATTTAAAAAAAAATGTTATTAGCATCTTAAAGATGGATTAAGTACCCTGAAACGTAGATCGCTGGATTTTATTTGAAAAAAAAAAAAAATAACATTAAAAAAGCCCCCTTTTATAACACCTTTATTACTTTCATATTATATGACAGCATAATTATATTAAATGTATAGAATCTTGCCTATCAATAACCAGTGGAGATAGTTTTAGCTATTAAGACTAATTGAAGAAACTTCGCTTCGGTATAGAATATAATTCTTTATTTGAGCAGGAATTTCGTTTTAACCCTTGCCAACAAAATTTTTATTGTTATATGAGAACGAATTTAATTTTTAGACTTGAGCATTCAGATGTACTCACATATTTTCAAAAATTTATAATAAATAATTTATCAAAAATTAATAAATAGGGCACGAAAAGGACTAATTTCATTATTTTGGAGGATATGCCCGATTTTCATATTTTAAGGGCTATTTTAATTTTTTTTTTCCAAGTTAAAGCCGCCATCTTCGTATAGAGGATTCTTAACAATTGACATATATTGTAACAAGGATAAGATTCAAAATAGAAGAAAACCACCATTTTTGACTCGATTCACCATTTGAAAAAAAAACGAACAGAAATATTTCACTGGTACTAGGATCACAGCACTAAAAAGGACACTTTTTAATATAGAAACTCTCTTCCCGATCGTCGGAATAGCATAAGTCATTCTATGTAAGAGAGAGAGGGTGGGAACGCACGAAAAGGACTAATTTTACTATTTTAAAGGATATGCCCGATTTTCATATTTTATGAAATGATTTAATTTTTTTTTTTTTATTCTAAGTAAAAGTAACCAGAGACTATCATTTTGGGCGGGGTGGCTGAGTGGATTAGCGCGTGTTTTCTTTGAACGTGCTTTGCCTATCTATCAAAGATGACCTTAAACTTGAAAACCAAAAAAAGACGAGTTCGCATCTCGGGAAGAGGTGATTTCTATCTGCGCATTTATACTCCACAATCACCCGCTGGTCCGAGAAACTGCCTTGTGGCCTTCAAAGACGAAGTACGGATACAAAAAAAAAACTCATAAGACTCATTTAATTTTATATTAATATAGCGAAATTAGTCATTATCTCTCGAGTTGTTTTTAAGAAAATATTTTTGCAGTTTTCTCCTTTAGTTGAATATAGAATTCGTTCAACTTACATGTGTACGCGTTTAATATCAACGCTAACAAACTGATATGGCTAGTTTTTAAAGCTACAAAATTAAAGGTACTCAAGAGGAAGAAAATTTAAAATATCGGAATGTAAGCCCTGTTAGACTATTTCAATCAGAATGAAACCTACATAATATTAAAGCCCATTTTATATCCATGTAGCGAGTTAAATCAAAATCTTTGGAGCCGTTTTGTGGATAATTGTAAAAAGGTCCAATATGCATAATATAAAGTGACTCTTCTCTCCGGTGGAGACCAGGTTCACATCCTGCTTTCGCAGAGATGCCTTCAGAAAATGCCACACAAAAGGAGTTGGTCAGTACAGTTCATATGTTATAAATGCAAAAATAAATCAGCTGGAGATTATTTACAGGCATTGTGAATGTACAATAAATAAATAAAGCGTATTTTTTTAAATCAAATACAAAAATGTGAAACAAAACAAAAAAACACACTCACAAAAAAAAAGAACAATTGAGGAATATAAAGTTATCCTTAGTGAAAATATAAATGTTTCAAATTTATAAAATTGTGTAAATTATTCTAAACAATGCTAATCAATATCACAAGTAAAAGAAAAAACAAATAAACACAGTAATCTCACTTCACATTTTGATAAAAATTTAATGAGGCATTGACCGGAAAATCTATATCATGAACTTTATTCGTTTATTATAAATGATCTAATTTTTAAACTACCCACCGTGTAGTAAAAATTTAGTTTCAGCTCATTACCAATAGTTAGTAGATTTCCTAAAATTGAATTATTGTTCTCATTAATATATTTAAATATATATTGCTTCCTAAGGTCTTAATACATTGGGCATTCTATCAAAAGATGATATAAATGTTCCGGCTTTTGTAAATTGCACAGAGTGCAGTTTTCATTCCCCTCCAGTTTATAGGATTTCCCCTGACTATACACTACCGGTCTTGTCAAGTTTTGTATATTTGTTGTAATAGGCACATCTATAAGTGAAAAAAAAAATTGTTTTGTCTGTAAAAAAGGACCTCAAGCCCTAAGACAATAAAATACATCATTTTATCATCATCATAAATCTGGTCAACTGATTTTTATGAAAAAGTTGCTGTAACACCTGTTCTTATAAGGATTCTTATAGCAAATTTATAGCCTATCAAGCAAACAGGCCTTTTTTCAAGAGTTGGTCATTTGGAGTCATAGGAACTTGAAACGTGTATGTCCGACGAAATCCACGATCGCTATAATTTTCATTGACATATATTTGACGTATAGATAAGTAAAAGTAAAAAATCCAAACAAGCAGAATATTTTGAGTTAGACAAATATAATTTATAAGTTTACAGGAAAACAAAAGTTCCCGGTGTAGCAGGTATCATATGAAACCATGACATTTCATCGACAGTTTCCTGGAGGTTTTCATTTGTCGAGCTCGAATACCCCCTTCAGGTATTTGATGAAAACTGTTACCTTTTATTTGTCCCAGTTCAAAAGGGCTTCAAATATTGCATAAAAGGAAAAAAAAAAGAGGCTCGCGAATTCCATTTCATTATGGAGGTAGGGTGTGGAAGTAATGAACTAGTACTAAATGAGTGCATTCCATAGCTACGGCTTTAATTTCAGGCTTTGTAACAGAAGCCGCTTTATCGAATGAAAGCTATTCCCCAAAGGCTCCTCTACTCTTTTTAATCAAATCTCACTCACTACAAGAGCTAATTTGTCTTTTGAGTGGGGCACCGTCCAGCGACCCGTTTTTCATTGCCTATTGTTACTTTTTCCTATACCGTAAATACCTTGCTGCATACTTTTGTCAATTTGTCGAGGATGCATACCTGTTCAATTACATTTTCCGGCTTCAAGTATTTCATCCTCATAACTCGACATCCCCCTCGCTTTAGCTAAATTAATTATTTGCAATTTATTTTGTAATTTATATCTTACTTTGTTTTCCCCTTTGATGAAATTAATGAACAGTGCAGCGCTTGTGGATGCGTATAGAATAATTTGAATTTGATTCAAAGTATAGAACAAGGAAGTAGATAGAATTTTTTGTTGGGAAGGACAAATGGGTTGAAATTATAAAAAATAATTTTCCAAACACTATATACGAGGCATTTTTTCAAGTAAGTACCATTTTGGAATTAAAAAAAAAAGACGTGCAAAGATATCGCAATGATTTTATTTTTACATGAAAGCTTGTACCTTAATCTACTTTTGTACATAATTTCCATGAATTTTGAGGCACTTGTCATAACGTGGCACCAGATTTTGAATATTCGCCTCGAAAATTCTGCCGTCTAACTTGTTAACCACTGCATCAAAAATGTTTTGACTTCGTTATAGTCTTGAAGACGCCGACCACCCAGGTGTTTCTTCAAGAGCAGGAACAAGTGGTGGTCGCTGGGCTCCAGATCAGGGCTGTATGGAGGATGATCTAGAGTTTCCCATTTAAATGATTTGATGTGATCTTTGGTCCGATTAGCCACATGTGGACGGGCATTGTCATGCAGCAAAACGATACCCCTACTCAACTTGCCACGTCTTTTGTTCTGGATTGCACGTCGCAGATTTTTCAATGTCTCACAATAAGACGCTGCATTGATTGTCTCATTACGAGGCAGAAACTCTTCTAGCAATACGGACGCCCACTCCGTTCTTCAACATGCACATTTGTGCAGCCATCTTTAAATGCTCTGACCCATTTCCTTCCCATTCCATCACTCATAATGTTTTGTCCGTAATTTCAACGATCTCACGATCGATCAGTTTTAAGCCTTTAGCACTAAGAAATCGTATAACAGCCCGTACTCCACAATCAGGGGACTCACGATTGTCGGAGGCATCTTAAGCACTCAGTAAACAACGTATATAATGAAGAAAATTCATGTAAGTTATGTAGAAAAGTAGATTAAGGTACAGGCTTTCATGTAAAACTAAAATTATTGCGATAGCTTTGCACGTCTTTTTTTAATTCCTAAACGGTACTTGCTTAAAAAACATGCCTCGTATATCTCTCTATGTATAAGATGATAACGCGATTTTTAGTTTCCGCGAACGCCTTTTAAACCAAGCGATGGATTTTGATACTTATCTATCCTGAAGGTTTAAAAGTAAAATATATGACAATCAGCTTTTCTGTAAACGGGAAATTTTTTGTCTGTAACCAATTCATCCAAAATAATTGCTGAAATATAAGTAGAACTATAGACTTATAATATACCGTTGGAAACCCAAGGTTTTAGAAAATCTAGTATGCAATAAAAGAAATCTTACAAGTTACTATAAAGTTTTTGACAGCTCATAAACTTAGGAACATATGTTGTTGGGAAAGAGGGAGGTTAAAATAGTTAAATGTGGCCACCATCTAACACGATCGTGCAACTTATATTCTTCCAATAAGTACGCAAGGTTTTAGAAACAATATTACGTTCCGAACTATAACTAAGTTGTTTATATATATATATAAATATTATATATATATATAGTAAGTTATTATAAATCTCCAAAAAAAAAACAAAAAAACTTGTACCTCGAAAATCCTTAAATCTTTTGGGTCAAGTGTAAAATAGGTATTCGTGCTGTTTCTAGACCGACGCACAGTGGGCTAAATCCCCAATTTAGGTGGACTAAAGTCAATTCAAAAGTTTTGGAATTTTTCAGAGCTTCACCTTTTTATTATCAGTTGGCAAAATCCTCAATACTAATATTTCCCGCCATACCGTGTTTACAAATAAATAGTAAATGAATGAACCATTCCTGTTCACACAAGTGCCTAATAACCAGCAGTGGGATTATCTTTATTCGATGGCCATTTAAGGTGTATTTTGAGAAAAGTATTTTTGCTTTTATTTAACAATGGACATTGTAAAGACAGGTAAGACATTATATTCCCAAATTCGTTGATGAATATACGTTGCAACCTCACCTGTAGAGTTAATTAAGAAATTTGTAAATGTATGCCCCTATTTAATACTGAAAAACTATATAACCCCCAAGTTACCCCAAGGATTCTTTTGTAGGATTTGTTTCATCAATCCTTCTAATCTTTAGATATTACAAAGAATTTTTGCAATTTTTTGCGTTTTGGGTGACACATAATTTTTTTCAGACACAACACTCCAAATCAAAAGTTTTGCAATCCATAATTTCAAGAATTTCCTAAATAATATAAAATACATCTCTTAACAGGTTTTAGCATTTCCGAGCCATGATTAGATTTTTTATATTACTTTTTCCGTAGTCTGGGACTACGGGAATATATGAACTAATATTACTGAAACCATTAGATTTCCTTTCCAAAGGTTTCGTGTTTACCAATCCCCGTAGTTGGCATACAGGGTGAGATTAAATTAGAAAGATTTCAATAGATTACATTATTATTTTAATAAACTTAACATATATATGGAATCTATTTACACATTGCCTGAAAGTACTGAGGGACATTATAGTTTAACTTGACGTACAATATTACAACCAAAGTAAATACCTTTAAAACATTTAGTCAGCTGGCGAAGGTGAAATCAATCTTAGGCGCCCCTTCTCAGCTTCATCCTCCATCTACTCTGACCCCGACGGACCTTCTCTTCTTGTAGATGGAACTTCAATTCTCGAGGCTGGAATAAGACTGTCTTTTTCGAATCTTCCTTTATCTCCTCATCACCTCGGGCGTGGCTGATATGCGAAGTGCCCCAAGCTGGGGGTCCTTTGTCCTAGAATGTTCCTAGGGTCTAGAAAGTTCCAGGCTATCTCGGGAGTGTCCATGAGAAATTCAGGGGGGGAGGAATAGATAAACGTCTTTTGATCTTTTGCCGAAAAAGACTTATTAATAGTTATTTGATTAATGTATTAATTATTCAATAATGAATCCAGAGCTCTCAGTATTCTCAATACATAACAGTAAGATGACGTCAGTCGGGCAAACGGTCACCTACAGGCACATTGTTGGGATCTATTCCATATGCACTTTAATCTTACCTGGTCAGATAATGTAATAAAATCCATTTGATATACATTGAATTCTATGAAATCTCGTCCATTGTGTGTCTGGCAAACCGTATGTAGGACAGATACAATTGTAAAATCGATTCATCGAACAGGTTTGGGGAGGAATTAGCATTATTTTAAAGGCTATGGAATAGTGTCGCTACCGCTTTGATTTAACCGAGCGTGGATAGAGAGCGAGCCGAGCAAATTATACTTTTAAAAGAAGGGAGGGGGCGGTTTTGATCAAGGGGGGCCTTTCATTTGGTTCCGTGATTGGCGGTGCCCTTCGCTGCACTTTGTCCCTTCTTCCTCATTGCTTCCAGTCCAGGGAGAAAAAAAGATAAAAAGTAAACCAACCGCCGAACTCTTTCATCTCTCTTCTCAACTAATTAATAATGAAATAATGATTTCTTATAGCTTTAATACTTACTTCTATCCTGTAAAATTTTATTATTTCTGAATAAATAAATTTTAAAAAAATGAGTTTACTTTTGAAGCGGATGCTCGCTCACAGACTACCCAAGTCAGTGGCCGAATGTAAGAAGATCATATATTTAATAATATTGTATATCTTAACTTGCAAATACCATTGTAGGTATTATTGTTAATGTTACTGTTCCAAAAGAATAAATAAACAATACGAGGTATGTTGACCTAGGTCCAAGACACTAATCTGGTAGAAAAGCTTTCTCCAATAATTATTAACATTGTGGGCTATCATCCCTAAGAGTTGGCTCAGATCACCAACCTGCTACTACGAGGTGGTATCTCCCTAGATCAGAGTATCTCTACCTTTGTATTGTAAGTATGGTCTATCTATATTTCACATCCCTCATCCCTTCACTCCGTATTCCTTCTTATCCCCCTCATAGGATGTGGTGCTTGGCTTCTACCCATGCGCACCTATGAGGAATCATATCCGCTGCAGTTGAGCTTCTACCTCACGGGGCATACCTTCCTAACTAGTAACCTCTGCTAATTGGTGGGTGCGGTTCGCTCCCTACTTGACAGAGTCACCTCATACCTTGTGCTACGGTACGTGCTTCTACCATGGCGGACCATAACCTCCATCATACTCTCTTCGTTTACTGAAAACTCATTTTCAGGCCTTCTGTGACTATACCTTATCTATATTAATAACTATACCTCGGCACATGAAAATAGTGATTGCTTATTTTAATTAATAACTGGTTAATGAGGTTGGGTTAATCATCTGGGGTAGTTATAGGTTAATTAATTGGTTAATTTTCTTTGGGGTAGTTGTTCGATTTTGGACCTTGTGTAATTTTATATACATATGGATACATTACGATTCACAGTTACTCCTCAGTAATAGTTTACCTTAGAATTTTGCAGGTTGACTCAGTAAGAAAGAGGTGAAAGGACAGGAGAAAGCAGAAGGTGGATGCCATTGTGGGATTGAAAGAAATATTAGAGGACTGACTAACGAGATTGCTACCCGAGCCTTATCCTCTTCCCCCTCATTTAGCCATAACGCTAACTCCTAATAACGGCCGTCATTACCGGACCGCTGTCATTCCTCCGCCCTCTCCTCCTACCTTATCGTAATAATCCGTTACCTGAGTCCTTACCGAAAGGCTCTCATTGGAGCGAATCTTGAAGAATATTATTTCAAAACTAACATATACATGTTTCATTTGACTGAGAATCATTCAAAGACCAATCGAATTCTAAAATATTCCGAAAAATTTCCAATCCTTTTTCCGTAAAGGAAATAATGACCATGGTATGTACCCTCAATCTTGGCGTGTACTTATTCGGGATTGAGAAGACCGATAGTTGATAAAATTATTAGTATATCCATTTTAGGAAGGTTTCAAGAAATAACTGTTAATAGCTTGTTATTCATCCAATAAAATTCATGTATATATATATATATATATATATATATATATATATATATATATATATATATATAAATATATTTATATAAATGACTTTATTACAAATTAACATTATATGTTGGATCCTAATAGACCTAGCCACCATTTCGCCCTGTCCTTATAATTTTCATCAGTGAGGCCCCTAGCAGCCATAGCTTCAACGGAGCCCTTCCTTCCATCTCTTTTCCGGCCGATTTCTCTTCCTCTTTCCATACAGTACAGGCGGAAAAATCTTTTTGACCATCAGTCATCCGGCATCCTCATAACATGACCTTATCACCTCAGCTTTCTTGTCCGATTGAGTTAAGGATGTTTAGGGGTTTCTCGACTTTTCACTGATTTCATGATTTGGGACGTGATGTAATCTCGATAACCCACAGCTACGTTTTCCAGAAATCCATTTCCATTGAGAAAGGTTTTCTTTCTGAGCCAGCTATTTCAGTAATTTCATCTAATTGCATTAAAATATAGTTTTTTTTAAAAAAATATTGTAATAACATTCATATTTGAGTTACCTTTATAGAATTGAAAAGGACAATGTTCTGCGAAACATTCGGTTTCGTACTTGGGACATAGGACAGAAAGAGGAAAAGTCTATCCTATTAGTGATAATCTAGCAGCTATTAAAAACTTCAGGCGTCCTGAAACAAGAAAAATGGTTTGGCAAATGGTTATGGAAAATTAATTTTTATCACAAATTTGTTGATCATTGTTCACAAAGACTTTCACCACTTTAAGGCTTATTGAAAAAAGGCGTAAAATTTAACTGGACAGAAGAATGTGAAAAGAGTTTTAAAGAAATTAAGGAATGTTTGTGTTCCAGACCAATTTATTTTAGTGCTTTTTTAAATACTGTCCTTTTTTTTATAAGAGTATAATATGACTGGATAAAGGACATTAAGACTTCAAATAAAGTAAAGGTTACAAAATAAATTATAAATTCACACTCATCATTAGGCATAAGTATGATATTATGTTTTGTTATATAATTTTTTTCTAATATGATTTTTTTTTTATACATATAATATTCAAGGGTGTGTGTGTTCTTGTTTCAGGTAAGTTATCCTTCAATGTCAACTTGGTGAAGACGTGGTGCATGTGCATGTGTAGAACAATAAAGGTCAGTAACATGCATATAAATAATCTCATAAACAATGATTAATGTTTGATGTTTAATATCTCGGAATGATTAAGAACTGGTGTAGCTCCACTTCAGAATGGGGTTGAATGAGTGGAATTTAAATTCCTGAGGTACTAATTCCATAAGTGGGAAACTAGGGCAAGGGGTAAGCCAGTTAGTGGGCGCCTTGTGCCTAACTAATTTAAGCAGAGGCCAACTATCAGCATTCTAAACTATCATGAACTAACTACAGTCAGGTATTGCGATAATGAAAGTTTTTGAATCTTATTTTTCATCTGAAATACGCGTTTTAAATTTCTAAAACCAGATAGCCAAAATAATCACAAAACAGCCTCTAATGATATGTTGTGAGTCCAGCTCAATGACGGAATGTCGTTTTAACTGATATTACATATATGTTTAAATTGAAATAACCTATATAAGATGTTTATATACCTCTCTGAACATTTTTTTTGTTTATGTAGGTAATGTTATATTTGTAAAGTATAATTATCGTAATTGGCACATTTATATGAGTAAAAATTATTGTTTTGTCTGTAAGAAATACGCTTATAAATAATAAGTTAAAGTAGCTTTATCCTTATGTTCGACGGCAGTATTTCGATGGCATGCTATTCCAGACCTTAGAAAATGGATAACCTACCTGTATAACTGAACTCCTAACCCTTCGCTCTGACAGTCATTCGTTGAACACTAGAACCCAATCAATTAATATTTATACCCTATCACATAGGAATTTTACGAAGGATTTGGGATTGTAGGGATTGGATACAGGAAGAATTCGATGGTTTCGTAGAACCCCAAAGCTCTACTCCGCCATTACCTACCTGAATCTCAATTTTCCGTTCCATTGTAGATATAGGTATCTGTAGTATATAAAATATATATATGTTTTTGTGTGTTGTGTTGTGTGTGTGTGTGTGTGTGTGTGTGTGTGTGTGTGTGTGTGTGTGTGTGTGTGTGTGTGTGTGTGTGTGTGTGTGTGTGAGTGTGTGTGTGAGTGCGTGCTCCAAGTGTACATAAGAATGCAAAGATTTGTAGATGTATTCAATTTGTTGTTGCTTTTTCTTTAAAAGTAACTGGGCCATAGGCGATTATTCGTTTTCATTGTTCTCTAAGAAATGGCCTTAGGCCATAAGAAAATAAAAATCTAATCAAATCTATAAAAGGATCTAGTGGATGGAGCACAAGAGTACTGTTCTCATGGGAGGCTCCCCTGGGAGAAACCCACCCTCTATAAGGTACTGCTATAGTTTATCTATTTAACATAGAAGGTTTAATGCAAGGATGCTACTGAAGCTACTCCAGGGTAACTGAATACATTAGAAAAAAATATTACCTTATACACAACCATTGTAAAACATAACGAATTGTGATGAAATGCCGATAAAACTATCAGATTGTTGTAGATAATTATAGAAGAAAACAAATGTTACAATTAATGTAAATTTTTCATCTCTAAATCTGTTTAAAAATTCCTTAATTGATTTAAACAAAGAAGTAAAGTGAAAGTCGTGTGTTACGTGCACCAGATTTTTATTATTACAGACTTAATTTATTAAATATAAATTAATCCATCTACCTAAATATGTAATATATATATTGTTTTTCCGAACGGGAACTGTATCCCTGAGATGTGCATTGATTTGCATTACAATCTCAACACTGTCCAGCCCGATCGATAATTCCTAATTAATTAACTGTTAATTACCTAATGGCCGAGATGATTTACTCAAACCCTATAATTACTGATTAATTGAACAATGTTTTATATACAACGTCTTAGTCCATTATGAGTTATAAAACTATATGATGAGGTTCCTGTTAGGGTTTGTCGGTTTTTAAAAACCGGTTTTTTAGTAGAAAATATCGGTTTTCAATGTATGAATAACACTTAAAATTTTGAAAATGACAAATCTAGCCAAATGTACTAGATTGATGAAAACACTGTTGCAAGTGGTTTGGTTTTTGGAATCATATCCGACCGATATGATTTCAAGAAACGGGGTGTTTTGTCTATTAGATGAATTAATTTAGATTTTATAGTTTGTCTTCTGGCTTCTATATGTACAGTTCATGAATTCCGTGTTCAGTTCAATTGATCGATATTAGATATAGATGATATTATACAAAATGTAAGTAGGTAACATATTATAATATTATAAAGTATAAATTTTTAAAATCATGATAAAAACGATAAAGCCTAGTTCGGTTACATGCGTGAAGGATTTTCTATTTCGGGGAGGTTTTGTGAATAAACTAAGGACACGGCTAAATAGCAAATCGATAGAAGCCCTCTGTTTTCTGAAATCATATTTCATTAAACCAAAAAATAAATAGAATACTTAAATTTGTATTAAAATTCCTCTGAATAGAAAATACTCGGTCTTGCTTAATTGTCTTTGAAACTAAAGTTGATTTGAATAAGTAAGTATGCATAAACTTTAGTTACTCTTGTCTTTCGGCTTTGATTATAATTTACATTATATAATACACAGTTATATATTTTCTAATTGTTTTTAATAAGTATCTATTTGTATATTTAAAAGAAAATAATGTGCTTATTATGAAAATATATTGTTTTTATTTATTTGAACCCTTTGCTGAATAACTCGTTTCACTGTCATAAATTTTTTTACATCCTTATAGTGAAAATTATGCATAAACAATGCATTTTTTTAAAGTTATTTAATCCTAGTCACCTTTTATTTCTCTGTTCTACTAAATTACATAAACAATTTTTACTGTCAATAAAATTGAACAGTAAATAATTTCAGTCAAAAACTGCTTTTAATCACTTAATTTTCTGTTACACTCATCCATGATTTCTCAGTCTACAGATGTACCTAAAGGTAGCATCTTAGGCCCAATCCTTTATTCCGTTTATAAAGCTGACATTCCTATTCATCCCAGCTCTGTTCTCACTATTTACGCTGATGACACATGTGTAGTAGTGACCAAACGGTTGCATCACAATTCCTACAGTCTCACATCCAATCCATTGAAGAATGGTGTCATGACTGGAGAATTAAAATCAATCCCAATAAATCCCATGAAATTACCTTTACCCTTCGCCGCAAGCCTATGAATACCTGTCCTGCTGTATTCTTTGGCAACATTCCATTAATCCCCGTTGAACAGATCCGCTACCTTTGACTCCATCTAGACAAGCGCCTTACTTAAGAATCCTCACACTAGACTGAAACGACAAGAAACTGCCTGCAGATACCGCTCACTTGTATTGTATGTATTGTACTACAAAAGATTCATTTATTGGGTTGATGCAAAATTAATGCAGGTTTTTAGTAGGTATTGTAAATACGCCATATCTTTACTTTAACCATATATATTTAATCAAAATAATTTCCATCTGAATCAATGCACTTTTGCCAACGTTCAACAAGCTTTCTTATTCCACCAGAAAAAAAAAACCGAATCCCTGGACTCAATGAAATCACGAAAAGAATTTTCAATGTTGTCCTGGTTTTGAAAATTTTTCTTCCTCAAAAAGTTGTCCAGATGCCTGAAAAAGTGGAAGTCTGTAGGAGAGAGGTCAGGTGAATAAGGCGGATGTTGGAGAACTTCGTAGCCCAACTCGTGCAGTCGTCGAAGCGTTGGTTGTGCAACGTGTGGTCTGGCGTTATCGTGGAGCAGGATCGGCCCCTTCCGATTCATCAATGCTGGGCAAAGACGTTGCAATTTTTGATTCATGCTGTCAATTTCTTGACAGTACTTGTCAGCAGTTATAGTCTCACTCGATTGAGAAAGCTGTAGTGAATAACACCAGCATTATACCACCAAACTGTGACCATAACCTTTTTTGGGTGCAGGTTGGGCTTCGGGAAAGGTTTTGGTTGTTCATCTTTGCCCAGCCATTGGCTAGAACGCCTTCTGTTGTCGTATAAGATCCATTTTTCATCGCACGTCACAATGCGATCGAGAAATGGATCATTTTTATTGCGTGTCACAAGCATGGAGCAGATTTCAAAGCGGCGATTTTTTTGGTGGTCGTTTAATTGGTGTGGCACCCACTTGGCCAACTTTTTTACCTTACCAATTGCTTCCAAGTGGCGTACAACTGTGGATTGGTTCACACCGAGTTCCGCGCCATTTCTCGTGTGGTTTTGGTTGGGTCTTCTTCCACTTTTGACCTCAGCTGGTCGTTGTCCAGAGCAAGATGACGGCCCCGACCTTCCTTGTCTTCGAGGTCGAAATCTCCTCTGCGAAACTTCTGGAACCAACGCTGCACCGTGCACTCATTAATAGCCCCCTGACCCCACACTTCATTAATATTACGAGCCGTTTGCGCAGCGCTGCGCCCTAATTTAAATTCGTAAAAATAAATTTGACGAAAATCGCACTTTGACATTTCGATTCAAGACCTTTGAACACACTGAACAAAACGATTTTACTAAACAAATTCATGGTGAAAGAGAGGGTATTAGATAAGGTTTGTTTTGGTATAATACTGATCAATGTTAGGATTAGCTTTGTTTACACAATTGGAATTAAGAAATTGCAATAGAGGAAACCTGCATTAATTTCGCATCAGCCCAATACATCACGATTATCCGACCTATTTGGACCAATGGCATTGAGCTATGGGGGTCCACTAAACTATCAAACTCCTCCCGCATCCAATCCTTGCAATCCGAAATCCTACGAAAAATCCTCAATTCTCCTTACTTTGTAACTAATAAACTCATCCATAGAGACCTAAATATCCCACTGGTTACAGACTTGGCCCACGATAGACACACCTTCTTTAATTCCAAACTACCTGCCCACTCAAACCCGCTTGTCCGTAACCTCTCATCTACAACTATTTCCGGTAATCCTCCGAGGCGCCTGAAAAGACGGTGGCCTCGAGACCTGCTCATAAAATAAACTTTGAAGTACTACCACTGGGTAGGTTCTTTATATGTCTATTCATGCCTGTTATTGTAATTCAGCCATTTTACTTATTGTATTTGTATATACAGTTGTAAAAAAACAATAAAACATATTATAAAAAAAAAAAAAAAAAAATTCTGTTAAAATATTTTTTTTTTCAAATTACAGAATATTCTTGTAAATGTTTTTTTTTTTTTTTTTTTTTTTTTTTATAAAAATTCGAATTCGGTGGAAACCGTTTTTTAGCGAAAATTATTATTCGAAAACCGGTTTTCCAACACGTCGGTATTTGTATAAACCCTAGTTCCTATGTATTATTCTTAGACAGATAGTTCATTTATGGAATAGAGGATCAGAATATTATATCATTCTTTTATTTAAATGAAATTTTCCATCGTTTCTTCCAAATCCAAATTTCAAACAAAACCATATAGTTCACCTTTCATCTACAAATCAATATGGTGAAAGCAAATTTATCTGTATAAGTCCATATCATTGGTAAGACAAGTGCGAAAATTTGAAGATGATAAATTAAATATATGGTAATATTACATGGAATAAAATATAGATATTTTATATATAGCATTTGATAATCCTTAGTATAGTAAGGGAAAGAATTGCGATCGTGGAAATTATTTAACGGAAATATACGTTTTAGGGTCCCCTGAGTCCAAATAACAAAGCCTGGTGAAAACTTCTGTTTCTGTGTAGTGATTCTAGCACGAAAATGAACCGTCGTACGAAACTGAAATTTTATATTTAAGACTATAGGCCAGAAATGTTGCATAAACTTTTTCACCAAGTTCGCCTGACAGGGAGTGCTACTTTAGACTGTGCGTTTTGCATATCTTTTTTGATTTTCTCAAAAAATGCTGTGACGATTTTGATTATACTCGCTATATCGATAAAAAATTTAATGGACTTTCTGAATGAAATATAGCTTTTTTCAGTCAAATTCATAATTTTTTCAGTCAAATTCATAATTTTTTCAATCGAATTCATAATTTTTTCAGTCAAATTCATAATTTTTTCAGTCAAATTCATAATTTTTTCAGTCAAATTCATAATTTTTTCAATCAAATTCATAATTTTTTCAGTCAATTTCATAATTTCTTGTACCCATTTTATAAAGTTAATTTAATGAGGTTTTGCTACAAAAAACTTAACATTTTTATTAAAACTCGTTGTTGTTTATCCATTTATCGTCACTTTATGTTACTGTGCTTAATCCGACGGTACAGCGGGAGTCCTAAGTTTTGCCTACCCAGGTTTACTCTTAAGTAAACCTGGGTAGGCAAAACTTAGGGATCTTTTACGAGTTCCACTTATTAAATCTTTTTCGAGTCATCTGTGGTGCACAAATATAGGTGGATCTGCTGGTTTTATACTTGCCACCTTAAGCATAGAAGACTGTTATGCTAGCCACTACTCCACAGGTGACCCTAAATGCATTCAACAAGGTGTTTGAATTTGCCGGGTTTAAACACGTGACTTTGGACATATTAATCTTTAACTCCTTGCTGAATACATCCAGGGTCACCTGTGGAGTAGTGGCTAGCAAAACAGCCTCTTTTAAAGGACGAAATAACCATGGATGTTTACTCCCTAAAAGAAAATATAGGGCCATATGCTGGTTTTGAACTTTCGACCTTAAGCATAGGGAGCTGTTTTGCTAGCCACTACTCCACAGGTGACCCTTTATGCATTTAAAAAGGTGTTAAGGATTAATATGTCTAAGGTCACAGGTTCAAACCCGGCAGATTCAAACACTTTGTTGAATGCATCGAGGGTCACCTGTAGTGCAGTGGCTAGCATAACATCCTTCTTTCTCCTAGATCGCGGGTTCATACTTTGCAGATGGCCCTATGTTTGTTTTTAGGGAGTAAAAATCCTTGGTTATTTCGTCCTTTAAAAGAGGCTGTTATGCTAGCCACTAATCCACAGGTGACCCTGGATGTATTCAGCAAGGAGTTAAAGATTAATATGTCCAAAGTCACGTGTTTAAACCCGGCAAATTCAAACACCTTGTTGAATGCATTTAGGGTCACCTGTGGAGTAGTGGCTAGCATAACAGTCTTCTATGCTTAAGGTGGCAAGTCTAAAACCAGCAGATCCACCTATATTTGTGCACCACAGATGACTCGAAAAAGATTTAATAAGTGGAACTCGTAAAAGATCCCTAAGTTTTGCCTACCCAGGTTTACTTAAGAGTAAACCTGGGTAGGCAAAACTTAGGACTCCCGCTGTACCGTCGGATTAAGCACAGTAACATAAAGTGACGATAAATGGATAAACAACAACGAGTTTTAATAAAAATGTTAAGTTTTTTGTAGCAAAACCTCATTAAATTAACTTTATAAAATGGGTACAAGAAATTATGAAATTGACTGAAAAAATTATGATTTTGATTGAAAAAATTATGAATTTGACTGAAAAAATTATGAATTTGACTGAAAAAATTATGAATTTGACTGAAAAAATTATGAATTTGAGTGAAAAAATTATGAATTTGACTGAAAAAATTATGAATTTGACTGAAAAAAGCTATAGTAGTGACTGTACTTAAATGCCGACATTATAAAATTTCCTCTTCTAACGTATCTTTAATTTTGTAGATTTGGATAAAGTTTTCATTTTGTTAGGGTCGACGAAAAGTGAAGAAATTTGATAACCAATTAATCAATGTAATTTGTTACGAATGATAAAAAGCGGTCATATATATAAGATGAAATAATCTTCTAACTAAATGAGAAAAAGCAATAATAACAACTTTGTTGTAAGATAATATTTGTTCTAAAATAAATTGCTTTTCAACTGTATATTATACATATATGTTGCTTGTTTTTTTTTTAACATAAAAAACAAAAAATCTGGTGCGGGCAACCCACGACTTTCACGTCGTATTTTTAAAATCAATGAAAGAATTTTCTAATACAGTTAGAGATAAAAATACGTGAAACTATTAAAGAATAAATTAAATTAAATTTCTATAAATCACGTGTTTCATTAAAAAATCTATTATATTATTATCTAAAACCATTACTTAGTGTTATCGGTTTTTTAGCATTCTTTACTAACTTTTATTACTGTTCTTATGTTCAAAAACGAAGAATTGCATTCAAAAAATATTTTTTCTGTTTTCTCCTTTAGTTGGGTATCGAATTTATTCAATTTATATATTTACCTGTTTTTCATCAGCGTTAACAAGATAATCTAGTGCTATGTTTATTACCGGCTGCTTTTCTAAGGCAGCGGTAACTTTAAAACAGTAATTAATGTATTTAATTTAATTATAAATTATACCTTTCGGAACCATTGGATTTTCTTTCCAAAGGTTTCGTGTTTATCAATTCTAATGAGTGGCATGCAGGGGAAGATTAAATTACTAACAGATTTAAATTAGAGCAATTATTATTAAATATAACTATGACATAGATTTTAGGCTTACACTCTATTTACACAATTTCCAGACCTATGATTGAGAATACTGAGGGGTTCGTGGTTATTATCTTTGCCATACAATATAACATTAAAAGGTTACCTTAAAAACACAGCTACCGAAGATGGTGGAATTGGTCACTACTAAGTTTCGTACCCCAGCGACTCGGCTCTGCTCTCTGGTCTTCAATGGACTTCTTTTCGACCTCTGACTCTTTCGTGGCTCGACTCAACTGCTGTTCTCGATGATAGTACCCGTCTTGTCTCTCACTCCACTTCCACTGCCTCTTCTTGTGGATCGAACACCCTCGTCACTTCTATCCCCTCTTCTTTTCCAAAAAAGTCCCATATTTTGGAATTTGCCAATCTTTTATCGAACAAAGGAAGGCAGGGCTGATATGGGAGTGCCCAGTCCAGTCTTTGTCCAGCCTAGCGGCTGGGGTCTAGAATGTTCTTGGGGTATCACGCTGCCCATGGGAAATCTCGTGGGGGGGTATGTACAATCCTTTTAACTTTTGCCGACAAAGGCTTATAAACCTTTACTTGACTAATTTCAAACTTACTTAATACTGAACTTATTCCCTTAGTATTCTCAATACATAACACTAGTTATTATTATTGAATCAACTAAATTAAAGTTACTTTAGGGGAAGAAAATTTAAAATATCGGCATTTAAGCCCTGTCAGACCATTTTTATCCAAATAAAACCCACATGATATTAAAGCCCATTAAATTTTACATCGATATACTGAGTTTGATCAAAATCGTCAGAGCCGTTTTTGAGAAAATCGAAAAAAGGTGCAAAATGCATAGTATAAAGTGCCTCTTCTGGTCATCTGATTTTGTTGAAAAAGTTGCTGTAACCTTTCGGACGTATATTTGTCTTAAATATGATATTTCAGTTTCATAGGACTTCCCGTTTCCGCCCGGGAGCTGCCACACACACACACACACACACACACACACACACACACACACACAGACCTTTTTGCGGGACTTGGTTATTTGTACGATCGCAATACTTTCCCTTACTATATATAGTAAGTGAAAGTAAAATTACTTCAAAACAAAATTTATGCTCATTTCTCCATTAGTTAGTAATAAAATTCGTTCAACTTTTGTATTTAGTTTTTATCAGTCCTAAGATTATAGGCTAATTCTTTTAAGTATATAAAATTAGAGGTACTTTTGAGGTAGAAAATTTAAAATATTGGTATTTAAGCCCTGTCAGACTATTTCAATCAGAATGAAACCTACATGATATTAAAGCCTATTAAATTCATCATTGATATGCCTAGTTTGATTCAGATCGTTGGAGCCGTTTTTGAGAAAACCGTTAAAATGTAAAAAATGCAGGTACTGTACTAAGGTTTTCTCAAATTGAAAATTTCAGTTTTGTAGGTCTTTATTGTCGCACTAGACACAGACCTTTGGGAATTGTTCATTAATATTCCTAAAACGTGTATTTCCGTTGAAAATATAACCTAGAAAATGTACCCTTCGGATAATAAAAGCTCAAATATAGTGTATATATTGTATTTGTAAATAATAATAAAACCGGAGAGTGTGGAAAAAAAATCTATTGAAAACTGGAATTCGAATACTTTTACGCACGCAATAATTTTCCTTACTACTTAAAATATATTTTATTAAATTAGAAGTACGATAAAGTAGCACTAAATAGTTGAATATAATGTAAGTTTTATTATTCTATCAATTGATATAAATCAGGTTTTTTCTCTGGTTTAATATTTTTTTTTCAGGTGTATCGTTTTTCTGTCCAAATAAATGTGAATTTCGTTTTTGTAATATAATATAATTAAAAAATATTCCAACGTTCGTTACATTTTTTTTTCTCGATGATATCAATATTACACTTGTAAATTTTTATTATTTTTAGGAATGCAAACATTTCCACTAATGAAGAGGAACATAACTAATTCCGTTAATTGAACATTGCTTCATGAAAATGCTAAGTATGAATAATTAATTTTTCAATAATAATATAATTTATCGGAACAGGGTTATTATTCAAGGCCCTTAAAATGAAGCTTAGCTTATTAATGAGAGCAAACTCTCCCATGTTTTTCAACACGATAATTAATATTGCTACATAAAAATATCGTCGAGGGGGGAGATTTTAATATAAATTCATTCCGAGCTGATTGCAGATCCCTAAAATACCATCAATAATTTAAGCCCAGTTAGGAATCACTCAGCTTTTGAATTCTCAGATTTAATCATTGCAATCATGCAAACAGTATTTTTTTATTTCCTGTTAAAATGCCAAGTTAATGAGCGTTTAGGTGAATTATCATTGTTATCAATTATAAAACATAAAGAAATATTTTTGTTTGTTTGTTTGTTTATGCTTAAAGGCGTAAAACTTCGAAGTCATCAACGCCTAATAATTCACTTAAGGGAAAGAGGATTTCTATTTTAACTTAAATAAAATAATAATAAGAAAAGTACTAATAATAATGATGTCTAATATGAATGAAAATCGAATAATGTTATAGAGATACAAAATTTAAGACAAAGGAAATAAGGAATTAAATCAGACATAAATTTAATAGTTGAGATAGGAGATGGTGTGCTGTTAAAAAATTAATAACTATTGCTATTGAAGCTTCGTTGTCTTATTTTTTTTTAATCAAATTTAATTGAAATATATTTTTTTTTAATCATTTATTAAAATTTATAACTATATTAGTTAATACATCAAGTAAATTAGCTAACAGAAATACATGAAGAGTAAATGCCCATTGGCACTACTCGCTGGGTAATCTAAACTAGATGGTCTCGAGGCCATCTCTTTTTCAGACGCCTCGGAGGATTGTCAGAAATGGATGAGGAAGCAAGGTTCGAAGTGGGTTAGAATGGGAGTGGAGTTTTTCATGGAAGGATTGATACCTCGTTCGGGCCAAATCAGCAACATATAGGATAATAAGGTCTTTATGTATGAGTTTATTCGTGACAAAGTAAGGAGCATTGGGGATTTTCGAAGGATTTTGGATTGTAAGGATTGAATACGGGACAACATAATACTGTATAATATACAGTTGGAAAGCAATTTATTTTAGATAAAAATATTACCTGATAACAAGGTTGTTGTTATTGTTTTTTCTCATTTAGTTAGTTATAAAATTAGTTCAATTTCTATATATAACCGCTTTTTACTTTCACTTACCAATATATGAAATAAATAGTGAGAGAAAGTATTGCGATCGTGAAAATTTTCGAATTCCAGTTTTCGAAGGAAATACACGTTTTAGGGTCTCCTGAGTCCAAATGACCAAATCAGCAAAAAGTCCAAGTCTCTGTGTGTGTGGCGAAAACAAAAAGTCCAATGAAACTGAAATTCCATAACTAATCCAACTATACGTCCGAGATGTTACAGAATCTTTTTCAACAAAGTCAGCTGAGCGGAAGATCTACTTTATACCGTACATTTAGCACCTTTTTAAGATTTTCTCAAAAACGGCTCTAACTATTTTGATTAAACTCGCTATATCGATGTAAAATTAAACGGGCTTTAATCTCATGTAGGTTTTATTCTGATTGAAGTAGTCTGACAGGGCTTAAATGCCGATATTTTAAAATTTCTTCCTCTGAATTACCTTCAATTTTGTAGTTTTTAAGAAATTGACCATATCATCTCATTAGCAAATCTAAAAAACAGGTAAATCCATTAGTTGAACTAGTTCGACAACCAACTAAAGGAGATAACTGTAAAAGAAAAATTTTAAATCCTATTTCATGTTTTTGAACTTTAGAACGTTAATGTAACTGTGTAATGTACCGTTGGAATGCTAACGATTTTAGAAAAAATATTATCTTATACATAGTATTGTAAAAGTTAACAGAGAGTGATGAAAAGCCGATAACACAAACTGATTGTCATAGATAATAAGATAATATATTATTTAATAAAACACATGCTTCTTTTAAAATCCTATGTAAATATTTTCTTTAATATTTTTTTATACAATTGCTAAAGGGACCCCAGCAAGCGCTTTTCCCTCCACTTGTGGAGGAAAAAGCGGAATCCAAGAGATCCCAGCACCTCTATCTCAGCCGCATCACTGGTCTGAGCCAGTGGAGGCTGAGTTAGGGCGCTGTAGCCACAAACATACCGTACATGAGTGGAGGATCTGACCATTGTCAGAACTCCAGTTTAAATGTTTACAATAGGTCTCGTGGCCACTGCCGTTTCAATCTTCGAGGAGGATTGTAGGGATGGGTGGTGCTGGATAGGGATTGTGCTAGAGGGTTAGGATGATGACTAAGGTTCTGATGAAATTTGGAAAATTTGGATGGTACCAGGTCTAAAACAAACGGAATATTAAGGTCATGGTGTAGGGTACAGTTGGTAACGTAATAAGGAGCATTAACTATTGTTCGGAGGACTTTGGATTGGAAGGATTGGATGCGTTTAATGTTAGAATGTTTAGCTGTCCCCCACGGTTCAAGTCCGTAGGTCCATATAGGTTTCAGTACTGTCTTGTATATTAGTAATTTGTTGTCAACTGTAAGATGAGATTTTCTGTTTAGTAGTCTGTATAACTGGCCGAATCTGCGGTTGAGTTCTTTTCTTTTTAGTCTTGTATGTGGGTTCCACGTCAGTCTTTTGTCTAGTAAAAAGCCGAGATACCGGACTGTGTCTGAGGAAGGAAGCGGTATAGAATTGAAATTAACCGTTGGACAGGATTTGCGTCGAAGGGTGAATGTGACGTGAGTGCATTTGCTTTCGTTAACCTTAATGCGCCAAGCGTTGCACCAGTCTTCGACAAGGGAAAGGTGCTTTTGGAGATTTAGCGATGCTGCTTCAGGATCGGAATTGGATGATAAAATGGCTGTGTCATCAGCAAATGTTGCCAGAAAGGTATTGGGGTCGGTAGGGATATCGGCGGTGAAGAGGATGTAGAGGACGGGTCCTAAGACGCTGCCTTGAGGAACACCGGCCTCAACAGTATATTGTTCGGAAAATTCGGAACCACAGCGAACTCGGAAGGAGCGGTTGGATAAATAGGATCGGAGGATTAGGTATAAGGATTGAGGTAAATGGGTTTTGAGCTTAAAGAGCAGTCCCGGGTGCCACACCCGGTCAAAAGCTTGAGCTATGTCCAGAAAGGCACCCGAACAATACTCCTTGCACTCAAGGGCGGAGGAAATGTGGTCTACAACTCGGAGTCCTTGCTGAACCGTGGAATGTTGAGGACGAAATCCGAACTGATGTGAAGGAAAATTTTGAAATTTGGCTAGGATTCGTTTTAGTAGGAGCTTTTCGAAAATTTTTGAGAGGATCGGAAGTAGGCTGATAGGTCTGTAAGATGACGTGTTGTTAGAAGGTTTGCCTGGTTTTAGGTAAAGGATCATAGTTGAATGTTTCCATAAGAGAGGAAAATAGGTAGTGCGTAGGATACAGTTATAGAGATATGTAAGGAATGTAATGGCTTTAGGTGGAAGTTGTCTTAAGATTTGGGGAGTAAGGAGATCGTATCCAGGAGATTTGCGGAGAGGAAGCTTTTTAAGAAGATATCTGACCTCAGAGGGATTAACTGCTTTAGGTGGTAAGGATAGTGGTATTGGTGACGTGAGGAACTCTTCAACTGCTGCAGTATGGGTTGGATTAAGCTCTGGATGAGGAGTAAAAACTTTGGAAAGGTGCTGTGCGAATTCCTCGGCCTTATGCTTGTCAGAAGCAGCCCAGGAACCATCACAGCGCCGGAGAGGTTGGGAAATGGTGTGGGATTTTAGGATTCTCTTCGTGACATTCCACAGGGAATTGTCACGAGTCGAGAGAGAGGAGAGGTAGGTATTGTAGGAATGGGAACGGAAGATCGCCAACTCCCGCTTTAATTTTCTACAAAAAAAATTATAGGAGCGGCGATCTTCTGGGTGGCGGGTGCGTTGCCATAATGTTCTAGCTCGACGTTTGCTGTTGATGAGGTCTGTCAGGTGTTGTGGTAAATGGCTTTTGTAAGGAATTATTTGGGATTGTTTGGGAGAGGAGGCAGTCCAGGCGGCTTGTTGAATAGCGGTTGTAAAGGAATATACGGCGTCGTCAAGGTCATTTGGGGTTTTGAGAATCACTCTGAGGTCAATATCATTAGTGAGAATTTCGCGGAAGAGGTTCCAGTTGACAGGGCCCCTAATGAATGACGGTGGGATAGGTTTAGGAATAGGTGTTATGGATACATTTAGAATCAATGGACTATGATCAGAGGATAGTTCATCAAGGCGAGCTATGGAAAAATTCAGAGAGCCTAATCCGCTGTGGATGAAGAAGTCGAGGATGTCAGGATTACGGTTAGGATCTGTTGGCCAGTAGGTAGGAGAATCGGGAGGTAGGAGATGAAAGCGTCGGGAGTTGAGTGCAGACTGCAATGTCCGTCCACGAGAATTGGTGGTTCTAGAACCCCACTGTTGGCTCTTAGCGTTTAAGTCTGCACCCAAAATGAAGTGATTACCCAAGGAGTTGAGGAAGGATCCAAATTGGGCAGAGGAAATGGGATGTTTAGGAGGGCAGTATGCTGATGCGATGATAAGCGGAAAGGAAAAGGTTTTGATAACGATGGAAGTTGCTTGTAGGTAATCGTGGGCGGAAATTGGGTGTAAGTGATGGGTGAGGGATCGGCGGACTATGACAGCAGTACCGGCATGGGCTTTGCCGTCTGGATGGTCTGTCCGGTATGTCGTGTATCCTGGTATTTTAAAGTACTGTTTAGTGGTTAGTCTAGTTTCAGTAATGAGTGCAACATCAATGTTTTTGTCCTGCAGTACGGCTGTAAGTTCGTCAGTGTGAGTTCTAACACCATTCGCATTCCAAAGGAGAATGGATAAGGAATTAGGTGAGGTCATTTATGGTTTTTTTTAAGGCAGGAATGAGATTTGTTACGAGATTCGTAAGGAGTGATATTAAGGGCATAACAAGGGATTTAATTTCGGAAATAAAGGATGTCATCAAACTGGTAAGGTCTGTGGCGTTTGAAGGAGGAGGAATATGAGAGATTTGTGGTGGATTAGGATTCTTAGGATTGGTTACATTTTGAGAAAGAGGTATATGTGGAATGGATTGAGGTACATTTTGTAGTTCCGGCAGGGCCACGGCTTCAGTACTTTGATTCCCACCTCCAAGTAAGTGGGCAAATGATAAATTGGCATCAATAAGTTTTGAGGGTTCTCTTCTGTTTCTTACTTGTCTTGCTGTTTCATCCAGTACTTGAGGTTTTTGAAACCTGGTCCTCAGCTCCTTATAGATTTGGCATCCTTTATAGTTGGCCGGGTGGTCCTTCAGGCAATGAGCACATACAGCTGGTGTTGATTTTGGTTTTGTACACTCCACAGACTTGTGCTGTTCACCGCATTTCACGCATCGAGGTATGTGATGACAATAACTTTTAGTATGACCATATGCTTGACAATTATGGCACTGAATTATCTCTCTCTTTGTGTAAGGTTTTTCAACTCTTACACTGGAATAGTACAATCTATTGAGGTCATAGATTTTTTCAACTCCTTCAGCTGGTTCCAAATCCACAAAAAAGAGAGGTAGAGGAATTTTATCCTTTAGGACGTTAGTGACTTGCCGCACTTTATAGCCCATCTCCGTTAGTTCTTCTTTAATAGCTTCAACTGGTGTCGAGGGGTGTAAGTTTCTGATTACAACCCTTAAAGCTCTCTCTTGGCGTAGCTGATAGGTATGGAAATCTGCTTTGGTTTCAGTTAGGTATTTCACTATTTTTCTATATGTCTCGGCAGTAGTAGGAGATATTTTGGTATCATTGATTCTACTCATACAGTAGTAGCTGGTAGATTCGGTAATTTTGTTCAATTGCGCACACAACAACTGGAAATTTCTAATATTTTTGACAAATATTGGAGGAGGCCGTGGTTCACTAGGTATAGGAGTAGATTCCATGTTTTCTTTTTCATTATGTAAAATCTGAAAAGGATTTGGGGTGAAAAACGGCGATTCGTCAGTCATCCCTTGTGACGATGTGCCAGGTTGTGGTTCAGATTCTGAATTAGTACCGGAAGGGGTTGCTTGTAGATTTAATCTTTTATTAGTATCACGGCGGGGTCTTTGTTTTGTAGGTGACGGGATTGAACCACTAGATCTAGATCTTTTAGTTGAAGCTTTGGAGGACATTACTTGATGATAATATCGCATTTCATGTATAGAAAGTAATTAAATAATAACCAGATGTGGGAAAAAAAACAATAACTTAAAAAAAAGTTAAGCAAGACCAGCCTTGCCGGGCTATTGGCAATCAGCTGATATGAAAAGGTGACTCAGCATTCACTTTACACTGTAAATTATATCACAACTTACCGCTGTTTGCTCCAATAATAACTGTTGTTGTTATCCTGAAGTCTGATGATGTTTTCAAGACTGTGCTGAAGTGAAATCCAACTGTAAAAGCAAGAAATCCGAGAGCCGACTTGAAATATGACTGCTATACTCACGCGCATGCGCAGAACTCACCTCACGATTAAAAAAAAAAAAAAAAAAAAAAAAAAAAAAAAAAAAAAAAAAAAAAAAAAAAAAAAAAATAGGTTTATGTTTCGATTTGTTTTGTTTTTTATTTATTATTATTATTTTATTGTATATATTTGAATTTATGTTATATTTTATGAAATTTGACCATTATTATTATTTTCTGTATATATAGTATGAATGTGGTCTCTTATCAATATTATTATTGTTCATTTTGTAACAAATTGTAATATATCTTAATAAAAAAAAAAAAAAAAAAAAAAAATATTTTTTTATATCCATATAGAATCCAGATCGTTTGTTATTTCCATGGTTGCTGATACTGGATCTTTAGTTATGATGGAATTTTCTAGCAGCGTGAGTAACTGATTAAACGAAAGATGATAGTTTTTGTCCGGGACATCAAGGAGTTGTTTTATAGGGAGTAAAGTGTCAGCTAGGGTATTTTTGTCGGAACTAGTTTGGTTAGTTGTAGCAATTGTATTACTATTACCTACCACCGGTGTTTGATTCAGACCGACACTAGAGCTGTCTACGGTGGTTTGGTGCTCTATTGGTATTAAATTGTGATTTTTATTTTTATTTTGATTTAAGCCATCATCTGGTACCCGTTGGTTAACCTGTTCCTCGATAGAGGGTGAAACGTCAGTGGGATCGACTGAATTTATTTTCGAACCGTTATCTGTAACTGGAAATGAGTTATCAATTGCGGGTTTTGAAACAATGGAATTTAAGTTAACCATACTATGGGCAATCGAATGTTTATCTTTGCCTGTATTTTCATTTAATGCCGGAAATTCGTTGAGAGCTGGCGGTTCAGTGGGTTTGTTATCGGAACGGAGTGTGGGACACTGTGAGGTGAAATGCCCCTCTCTTTTGCACCTATAACACGCCCCTGTATCCTCATTGAAGAAAACACGAAACGACCCTTCTTCGGTTTTAATCACTAAAGATTCTGGGAGACTTTCGCGACTTTCAGGAGTGATATAAACTTGTCTCCTCCAGCTTAAAATGTGGGAAAAAACAGAGTTTTGGACACCTACAGACAGGAATTGAACTGGTGACACAGGCGTAACCTTAAATTGTTTCAATGCCTCTTCTATCGCACTGTGGGGTATGCCTGGTTCTACATTGGATATTAATATTCTTTTAGCATGGTTAATCAGCCTTCTAATTGGTATTATATACGGCACCTAAAACTGTAATCAAATAAATATATTCATATATTTAACTGTCTTTTTGGTTATTTCCATTTTAGCTTATCGATCAGTTAAGTGCTTATGAAGTATTTATGAGAGAGTAGCGTAAAGGCGGCAACAGTTGGAGGTGTAGACCCGCCCGGGCGGAACAAATCTTTGCCCAACTAAGACAGCTCACTAATTGAACCAACTTGGCTTTTACCCAGTCGGGAATTATTTACATCTACTCCTCACTCCTCGACTTCCATTGTCCCGTCTTGTCTTATCCTCCCACCTCTGCCCGGATCTCTCTTAAACTCGACGTCCTGGATTAAATTCCTCGACGAAGCTTAATGAGCAGGAATTTTCCTGTGCTAAGGGTAAGCATTCTAGGTGTCTTGTAATGTTTGTGATAAAATTTGAACATTGCTACTGCTTGATCGAAATCAAGAGAACCCATAAGACTTTTAGGAATAGGTTTATTGAAAATGGGCGTGGTCTAGTGGATAGAGCATTAGACTGCTGTTCTCCGAGTCCGGGTTCGAACCTCGTCTTAGGGAGAATTATTTATTCTGTTATTAGTTATTCAGCCGTGGAATAAAACTAGACTATGGAGACGACCCTCCTGAGGCACACCCAGCCTCTATAAAGAGGGTACTCAAAATTGGGGGGAAAAACTGGCGGCCGAGTGTGTTTTAGTTCTAATTACTGAACCTCTGTACGTACTGAACATGTTTTTTCTTCTTTTTTTTTCTGCCGCGACAGGCCGTGTAGGCCCTTGGCCGCGTGGTGTAAACTCCTGGGAAAATGTGCTTCCGATTCTCGATGAGATTTTACAGGGTAGGGTCATCACTCCTTACGCCTATTTTTGTGAGTGGCCACCATTTGGCTGACCGTTCTTATATCGGAGAGAGAGGCTGTGAGTGAATCCCCATTTAATTATATCCTTATATAAAAGCCCCGCCGGGACTGGAATTCAAACTCACAACCTTTAGCATGAGAGACTAGGCTCCTGAACGTGTCCATATAAAAATTAAGTAAAATTTCAGTTTTTTTCTTTTCTTTTTTATCTTTTTTATATTTATTCGAGATTTTGTGGTTGAAAAACAGCTAGAAACTTTTTCTCTATCTTAAAAAATAACTAAGTTATTGAAGTAAATCACTCTTAATCGGGCGCCATTTTAAAAATTTTAAGTTGATATCAACGTGTAAGGATCATCTTGGATGCCCTACTGTGTTTGTGGCGAATTTCAAAACGATTGGTCGGGTAGATTAAGAGAAATACCGCAGATGGCGGACGGCAGACAAAAATATTTTTTTCATTATATTAGATTGTCCGAAAAGTTCGTGGAGATTTTAAAAATAAAATTTAACTTTTATTTTTTCTACTAAAAATGATTCACAAAGCTGATGTTTATTTATTAATCCTCATGGAATTAATTTTGTTTACACACTGAATTCGTCTTTATTATCGCTCAGCAGTGTAGTTCATTGCAAATCAACATGAGTGACGATTCAGTTCATTTTCGGAATATTATGCTGTTCCTTTTTAAAAAAGGGAAATACGCAGCCCAAACTGGAGGAAAGATTGAGGAAGCGATTCAATTGCTGATAGTACGGTTCAGAAGTGGTTTTCGCGGTTTAGATCTGAAGATTTCAATTTGTAAGACCAACCTCGGGCCGACCAGAGTTCAACTCTTGACATCGAGGTTATTATTATAACGGTCATCGCATACAATCCAAGAACTATTGTCCGTGAGATAGCTGCGGAATTAAGAGCCTGCAAATCTACCGTTTTCGATCATCTAAAGAAGGCCAGACTTGGCAACTCGGAAAGGAGTGCTATTATACCAAGACAGCGCTAGGCCCCATGTGTATTTAAGGACTTGGCAAAAGTTATTAAGCTTCAGATGGGTGGTTTTACCTCATCCGCCGTACTCTCCTGACATTGCTCCTTCGGATTTCCATCTTTTTCATTTCCTCGAAAATTTGTTATGAGGGAAATCCTAGTCTTCAGAAGATGACGGACGAATTGTTCTTCAGGAGTAGGGACAGTGATTTTTGGAAAAAAAGGGATAATGGTTCTTCCAAGCCGTTGGGAAAGGGTAATCGCTAACGGTAGTAACTATTTTTTTTATTAAATAAATACATTTTAAGCTGTTCATCAATCTTAATTTTTTTCCAAAATTTTCTACCAACTTTGCAGGTAACCCAATACATTCCGATTCTACTTATCCTGAAACGTTACATTTCAAATTTTGAGTGGGTATTTCTTTTTTATTTGGTTTTGTCGATTACATAAGTTCATTATTGAAAATAATAAAACAAAAGCATAAATTGTGGTAGCCATCTGCAGGAGCTAAAAGTTGTTCAACCGATATTTAATTGAAAATAATATGTAATATTGGAAAAAATAAAGTCTAACCAAAAGATTAAAAATATAGAAAGAAATACTGGGTGTTCACTTCCCTTAATTAAGTTCAATCAGTTAATTAGTAAGTTATCTCCTAAAAGTAATAGAGTTCTTAGATCGGAGGTTAATGGTGTTAAGATGGAGGTAAGTTGGGAGTGGCGTGTAGTGTAACTGTGGGAGGGAACATAACGCTGCTCTAACTGCCCTTCAATAAACTTCCAGATCGGATACAGAATCGGAAAGTTGTCTTGCTGAAATGAGTAAAGTTGGCAACCCTGGCTATTGCCCCGCAACCTAATCCCCTCCGCCGGTTGGTAACCCTGCTTCCTCTTCCACTTCCTCTCGGTTATATCGCTCGTCGCTTCATAAGCCTCAGTCGTCGATTCCGGTTTCAATTGACTGTTAAATTGAACCAACTTTTTATTCGAATTTCGGATAAAAGCGAAGATAGAAATTGTGGTTTATTATTTTCAATAAAAAAATCATCCCTACCCTTAACATTGAAGGGCTTACATTTCAGCATACGGAGGAACAGAATAACGAATAACAAAAAGTAAATTTATCCATTAGTCCAGTAGTTTCGGAGAAAAGCTGTGGTTCTTTTCTCCGAAACTACTGGACCAAACTCGTCCCAAATATTTTTTTGAAATATATTTTTATTGAAATTCACAACTGTATATTATAATACAACATGTCAAAGCGCTGCTTAACGATAGTGTAAATGAAAAACATGAAGAGAAACTGCCCATTGGCATCACTCCACTGGATAATGTAAACTAAAAGTTCTCTAGGCTATCTACATTTCAGAAGCCTCGGAGGATTGTCAGGAATGGAAGAGGAAGCAAGGATTGAAAATAAGTGGATTTGAGTGGAAATGGAGTTTTTCATTAAAGGAATGATACCTGGTACTGGCCAAATCAGTAACGAAGGCCTTTATTAATCATTTTATTAGTGAAAATAAAGAGCGTTGAAGATTTTACGAAGGATTTTAGACTGTAAGGGTTGGATACGGGATGAATTTGATTGTTTAGTATATCCCTAAATTTCAATTCCATAGATCCAGATAGGTCTTATGATTATCATTTAAATGAGTCTTTTACAAGTCGAGATAGAGAAAAAAAATATTAGAGTTTTTTTTAACAATAAACTGCCAGTAATTATTAAAAAAAAACGAGAGAAAATAATTGAAATTTTGCCATAAATAAGCTTATAATTTAGTTATTTTTTATGATAAGAGAAAAAATTGTAGTGAGTTTAGGTCAGGACACCGCGACGTAAAAATAATAAAAGAAAGAAAAAAAAGAAGCATTGAAAATCGGTTTAAATTAGCAGTGATGATTAGCTGTTTTCCTTTGAATTATTTATTGCTTTTCATATTTGTTAATTGCCTTTAAACAGCTTTATCAACAGTTATAGCATTATATAGTTATTTGGAAATAATAAACCATTGTGTAATAATATACACCGTTTTAATACATGATGAGACCTCAGAATACTGCTATTTAATAAGCATCATTACAAGGATACATATGTAGATTTAAATACTTTTACAAAAGGGTAACCAAATTTAAGTGGTTCACAGGAATCGATGAAGAATTCAAAATCTTAAGAATAACTAAAAATATTATAAGGGAAATTGTGAAATTAATCTACAATGGAAGGCTTATTAAAAAAATGAAAAACGATTCATACTTGGAGGATACCCTCGTGGGCCACACCCAGCCAATATTAAGTGGGTATTCAAATATTGCAGGAAAAACCTGAAGGCTGAGCAAGATCGTTTTGATCACTTCTTGAACGGTCGTTGGCCATAAAAAAAAAATCTGAATAACTTGTGAAATTAAGACATTGTATGGGTTGTAGAGAAACATACCTATTTTTAAATGTTACAAATATCCGCACACAAGACTGAAACGATAAGAAACTGCCCAACGCTTTCGCTTACTTCAACACTTACTGGACAGACGCTCTAACCTTCCACTTAACTACAAAAGGCTCATCTATATTACCATCATAAGGCCTATCTGGACGTACAGAGTTGATATATGGGGCTCTATTTAACCATCAAATTCTTCTCGTATTCAATCCCTACAATCCAAAATCCTTCAAAAAATCCCCAATGCTCCTTACTTTGTCACCAACAAACTCCCATAAAGACCTTAATGTCCCATATATTGCTGATTTGGCCCGTAAGAGGTATCATTCCTTCCATGACAAACTCCACTCCCACATTAACCCACTAATTTTACTCCTTGCTTTCTCTACTATTCCTGACAATCCTCCTAGGCGTCTGAAAAAAAAGATGGCCTCGAGACCTTCTAGTGTAGATTACGTAGTGGAGTGTTGCCAATGGGCATATTCTCTTCATGTCTTTTCATGTATATCATCTATATTATGAGCCAATTTACTTCATGTATTTACTAATATAGTTGTAAATTTCAATAAATTAATAAAATAAAAAAATGTTACAAATTATGATATTTTTGAACAATTGACTTTGGGGGCCCTAAAAAAACCTTAAATGAGGGTCGAAACTTCAAAATAAAATAGTGTAGGACATTCTTTCATATTATTTAATTATATAAATAGGTTTTGTATTAATTATAATTATCCTTGTAATAATCAGCTATAATAATGCTTTATTATTATTATAATGTTTTAATATTTTTGGACGGTAATAAGATACGCCATCTGCTCATGCAATGACTAGATATGCTGATAAATGAAGGTGAAAAATCAGATTGATGATTGAACTCCGTAACCAGCTTCGTCTCAATAACCAAATTTATATAACCTAAGCTCATCCTATATGGTAAATGGGTAATCTGTGTTAGTTTCCTAATTTTTCCCTCAGTGTCTTTTGAGATATTTCCGTTACGTATAAACATCGCAAAAAAAACGGCATTTTGCCAATTTGGAAAGTTCATATAATGTTCTCAAGATCGAAACTTTTATCGCATGTAGGACTGTGACTAAGCTATATAAGAAAAATAATCAAGGGTGAATCGAAGTTCAAATTTTCTTTGCCTTGTCGGTTGTATACGCAACCACAAGAGATCTTTCAATGGTCCATTCTTGCTGAGGAGTTTCTCTTATCAGTAATTTTAGTAATTGCATACTTTTATTATTGTACTTCTTTCAAGTTTTCATTTGTCTCTTAATTATGTTAAATGAGACTTCTCTTAATTTGAACAATAAAGAATTAATAACCTTTGTTGAAAGAGAAATATTTAATTAGAAATATAAAATAAAAAATTAGTGCGTCCTTTTTTTCATTTTGTATCTTTAATAAACACGAATTAAACCTGTTTCCTGAAAGAGGGTTAATACTTTTTAATATTTCACGAATTCTTTTGTCTTTTTCCGTATACAAATAAAATATTAATAAACAACAAAGACCACCTTTATTAAAATTCTTATTTAATATTAAGAAGTGAATTAAATATGGAATTTTTAATAAAGTTCAAATTAAAATACATTCGTTCTAATTTTTTATACCTGCGCAAATAGAGAAGAGAAAAAAAAATTAAAAGAAGAAAAGAAAAATTAAAAATAATTCACAGGAATACAAAATGATATGATATGTATAATTATACTTGAGATAAATGAATGTAAGATAATATTCAAGAGAAAAAAATAAATAAATAATAAAAAAAAATAAATAATAATAATAAATAAAGATAAAATACAAGTAAATAAAATAGATAATAATAAAAATAAATAAAGCTGGAATGGGCTACACACGACTTTCACTTACCTCCGTTATTAAATCGATTAAAGCATTTTCAAATAAAATTAGCGATAAAAATATTAAATAAATTGAGTGAAACTATTAAATAATTAATTATATTGAATATTTATATAAACATGTGTTTTTATTTAGAATTCGATTATATTATTATCTAAAACAATCAGTTTTATCGGCTTTTCATTACTCTTTATTACCTTTTACAAGCTTGTGTATTAGATAATATTTTTTCTAAAATCTTAAGCTTTCCAACAGTATATTACTGTTCTTATGTTCAAAATAAAAAAAATTGCATTAATAAATTAATTTTTACTTTTCTTCTTTAGTTGGATATCAACTTATATATTTACCTGTTTTTTATCAATGCTAACAAGAAGATATTAATATTTTTATAGAATATACAAAATTAAAGGTAGTTTAGAGGAAGAAAAATTTAAATTATCGGCATTTAAGCCCCATCAGAGTATTTTAATCAGAATAAAACTTACATGATATTGAAGCACATCTAATTTTACATCATTATAGCGAGTTTAATCAAAATCGTTATTACCGTTTTTGAGAAAATCGTAAAAAGGTGCAAAACGCAGTATATAAAGTGGCTCGTCCGGCTAGCTGATTTTGATAACAGGGTTTCTGCAACATCTCGGGCTTATAGTTCTTTTAAATATGATGTTTTAGTTTCATAGGGCTTTTAGTTTACGCGCTGGAGTTACCAAACACGGACACACACTTCTTTGCGGGACTTGGTTATTTAGACTCAGGGGGCTCTAAAACGTGTATTTCTGTTGAAAACTGGAATTCGAAAATTTTTACGATCGCAATGCTTTCTCTTACTTTATATTTCATATATAGGTAAGTGAAAGTAATACTAATTAATGTTTTGGAATCGTCATCTCAATTTACTCCAATACAGCTTAAAAATAAATTAAGCCAATATAAATTAAGTTACAAATGGTTCCGCAGTGTAATAGAAAGTTGTTTACGTGAACAATATTTTTCATGAGTTTTTTTTTCTTTATATTTTTCATAAAATTGGCCAGGACACTCTCAGTTATTCCTCAGACTTAATTATTTCCGGATGATAAAACTGAAACTTAAAATTAGGTATTAGTTAGAAACCTCTAGAGCTAACTAATATTTTGTTAGTTGATCAAGCCTCAGGAAACCTGACGCTCACTTGAAACTTACTTCCTTTCATCCCTGTGTTTAAACTGCAACTGAAAACACCATATCATAATTCCGCGTTGTTTATCCAAAGGCGAACCTCCACGGACCCATAGTGTATACCTGAGAAGCATGTGTACGAAGCTCTAGAAATAAATTTATAATCTATAGAGAGGTTTTGGAGAGGAATGGGTTTTGCTTCGACGAGGGGTGAAGCCATCCAGTATTTATTACGGCCTTTCTACAGTTGATAACAATCTCGGATCGATAAATAGCGTTATGTAACCAAGCCCTGTTTACATAACCATGCCCCTGCATAAATCCATCTCTTCTCTCCTCTCCCTCTCTTCTAACGGAGATATTTGAATTTTTATCTTTTCTTATGCAAGATTTTTTTATTATTGTTAGAAGTTTGTGAACAAATTTAGAAATCCATCTCTGATCTTGCTTGCATAACAAGGTTGTATTTTTTATTTATTTTTCCTCATTGAGTGTTGCTGTTTTATTAAAAATTATAATAATATTCTCTCTCTCTCTCTCTCTCTCTCTCTCTCTCTCTCTCTCTCTTTCTCTTCCCCTCTCTCTCTCTGTCTCTCTCTCTCTCTATCACTCTCTCTCTCTCTCTCTGTCTATCTATCTATCTATCTCTCTATCTATCTATCTATCTATCTCTCTCTCTCTTTATGTCTCACTATAAAAGAAGAAAAAAACTTTATTCTGGGACTAAGTTCCTTAGGAATAACATGAAATTTAACATAATAAAATATTCATATCTGCCCATGATACAAAATTAATGAGGAAAAAACAGCAAAAAAATTAAATATATTTGACATAAGTAAAAATAAAGTAATGATAAGAAATAAATACAATTTATACAATGAAAACTATACCTAACCTAACCAATACAATAAATACAGGTGACAATACAATTAACTAATATTTAACGCTTTTGATAAATCCGAAAGAAAATGCACAAAAACAAAACTAAAAAGATCAACAAAAGTACAGTTATTTCAACTTACTTAAACACTTGTAAAAAACTAAATTTATTGACTATCATCTAACTGTACAATTATGATTGTCTGCTAGCGTCATTACGGGAAGTGAAAATATACAGGAACAAAAGGTATTTGAAAGTGGAGAGAGAGGTTGTTCAACGGATGTTTGTTGGGAGAGAATTCCAAAAACTGATGAAGCCTGATAGAAAGGAACGTTCATATGTTTTAGTTCTGTAAGAAGAGATATTATGGTCGGAACGTCGGAATTTATTTATATTGGTGTTAGTTCTTTACTGTTGATAATTTAAGTTCTTTACGGATCTCGAGGTTCAGTTAATTAATAAACAATTGTGATTATGCTACGTTTATGCCTAAAAATTAAAAACCAAACGGAATATTAAATTTTGCTTTCAATTATTCGTAGATGATATTATTGTTAAAGACAAAGAAAACGTTTTTTAATAAATTTAGGAATGCAGTGAATTCACAAAGAATGGACATCTAATAATTTTTAAATACATATAAAAAAAATTATTACAAATTTACTTACAATTTGAAACAATATACTGTGTAATGTTACAATCGTCAAAAAAATACCCAACAAAGATATTAGGAATGCTTCATAAAGCGATGGGTGGAGAGGTACTTTCCAAGTGGAGTTGTTTAAGTAATTGATTTATGACTTCATTAATTTTATTATTATTAATTATACTTATTGCTCATACGAGCTTGTTAAATTCGCATAACACGAACTCTTATATTCAGGCTATGTTTCGATGTATAGCTCTCATATTCGAGTCCTGTGAACAGTGAAAACAAAACCGAATATTAAAATATATTCATACATTTAATTATAATTATTCATACTATAATTAGTAAATGAAAATATTGTTACAGAGTGAGCGAACATTATTAGATAAATTTAAGAACACAACAGGGAATCCCCAATTATGCTCAAATAATTTTTAAAAAAGTTATACATTGCGAAAAAAAAGGCACGAAACGCAATATGAGAGAAATAATTACTTTCTAAAAATACAAAATCGCACATTAAAAAAAAATCTTATTTTGTTCTATAGAAATATAATTCATTCGTATTATTAAGTAATATCAATAATATTATTAATAATAATACAGAAATAAAGTACGCACTTGAAAACCCGATTCTAGGAGCTCAGTATTTTGGAAAATCCCTTCCTACCTATTAAAATCAGTAAATAAAAATGGAGAATATCTTATTTTTTTAAATTATATTTTGTTTATTGTAGCATACGTACATTGAATTATATTATATGTTTGAATATTTCACAAGCATTGTAGATTTTCTTTTAATTGAAATTGTGTATATGTATACATTTATAAATTTTATTTTGTTTAGTTTGTTTTTCTAAATTGTTATTAGAAACAACCTCTTAATTTATAACTATTATTGTTATCTAAATTATAAAGACTATGAACTTAATTAAATATGATGATATACATTCATGGTCATTTTTTAATAATTAATTATTTTTTTAAATATTTTCTTGACTTTAAGTTTTTCTTATGTATTGTTTTAAGTACTGTTGTTATTTGGTAATCATCAATTTATTAATTAAAACAATATTTTACTTTATTTTTTTAATTATTGTTTACCTAATAATCATTTATTTGTTAATTACTTATTACCCAATAGTTCTTTCATATAAAGGTTAAATATCCATATAGCTTCTCTGCGTTGATGACCTTAAGAACGTTTGCCTTAAAACCGAAACAAACAAACAATAACTATTTTCTTTATTTTTTATTTCTATTGTTTTTTTGTACTCTAAGACACGAAAGTATTCATTATATGTTTCCTGCAATATTATTCGATATTGACTTGTATAGTTATTAATTAATTAGATATTACAATTCTAAATAGGAACCGAATTTTAAAGATACCATCCATTTACACTAGGGCGCTATGCATTTTTATTATCACTGATTATTGTACAAAATAACTGTACCTTGTTTATGATCTACCACTTAACACAATAATATTAAAGTATAATATTTTTTTTTTAATCTAGAAATTATAAAGATGTATATTTTTAATGGATAGCGCAGATCTAAGGCGACTATATCATAACTGTAAGCTGAGGGATATATTTCAAAACCATTTGTCACCGAAGCTGTGAGCCAACATCCTGTAAAATTTATAGCTTTGAGAAGTCCATTAGACTGTTCAGTTGTAGACCCAGACTGATATGTCAAACTTCCTAATCCCACCAATTATGGATACACATAATTCTCACTTCCGCTAAGCATTCCAACAGCAATAATTTATTGCCCATTCAATATTTATTTTACTTTTATTCAGTAGGAATCCGATTATTTTTCTTAAATTATTACTGTTACTGGCGGCATTTCTTTTTTTTATTATTATGGATAATGAAAGTTTATGTGATCTATTTATACTTTTTTAATTTTTATTTTTTAGTAGAACTAGTCAAGCTGCTAATATTTTTTATTGTAAAATATTTTACTTTGCTTGTATTTTCGAATTAAAATTAATGAATATACCATTGGGAAATGCGTATATTAAAATATATTGTGTTGTAAATTTTTATGAATCTGGTCCGCGAATCTCCCGTCTTTTTACTTACCTCACTATTTAAAATAAATTTCAGATTAGAACAATACAATCCAAAAAATATTTCCCATGGATTAAATTCTATAGCATAAAAAAAAAAAAAAAAAAATTTCTTCTTACTAATACGATCTTGTGATATTTCTTTTACGTTTTCAATTAAAGCAAACAATTTGAATTAATAAACATACTTTGGAATGCAGCCATGTACTAGTTAACGAGTAATACGTGATATTCCATAATATACTTTCGGATACAGTTTCGGACCTTCAAATATTTTCTAGCGCCTTGGACCACACAATCTGACCATCGAAGCTTCGGTTTACCAACTCTTCGACGACTATGCAAAGGCTCACTCATATCACTTTCACTTACCTATATATGGAAGAGGTTTCTCATTAATACCTAATTTTAAGTTTCAGTTTATCCTTCGGAAATAATTAAGTCTGAGAAATAACTGAGAGTGTCCTGGCCAATTTTATGAAAATTTAATGAAAAAAGAAGTCATGAAAAATGTTGTGCAGGTAAACAACTTTCTATTATACTGCGGAACAATTTGTAACTTAATTTCCCTTGACTTTGATATTCAAGCTGTATTGGAGGTAAATTGAGATGACGATTCCAAAACTTTAATTAGTTTTTCTTTCACTTACCTATATATGAAATATATAGTAAGGGAAAATATTGCGATCGTGAAAATTTTTGAATTCCAGTTTTCAACGGAAATATACGTTTTAGGGTCCCCAGAGTCCAAAGGACCAAGTCTAGCAAAAAGGTCTGTGTGTGTGTGTGTGTGTGAGGGGACTCCCGGGCGAAAACGAAAAGTCCTATGAAACTGAAATTTCATATTTTTGACAGCTATATGCCCGAGATGTTACAGAATCTTTTTCATCAAAATCAGCTGACCGGAAGATCTACTTATACCATGCATTTTGCACGTTTTTACGATTTTCTCAAAAACGGCTTCAACGATTTTGATTAAACTCCCTATATCGATGTAAAATTTCATGGGCTCTAATAGCATGTAGGTTTCATTCTGATTGAAGTAGTATGAAAGGCTTAAATGCCGATACTTGACCGAATTCGATTACAACTCAAGCAGAAAACTGAGAAAATTTTTTTTTAATGCAATTTTTTGTTTTCGAACATAAGAACAGTAATATAGATATATAATATTCCGTTGGAAAGCTAAAGATTATAGAAAAAAATATTATCTTATACACAAGCTTGTAAAAGTTATTAAAGAGTGAAGAAAAGCCGATAAAACTAACTGATTATTTAGATAATAATATAACAGATGTTTTAATAAAACACATGTTTCTATTAAAACCCAATGTAAATAACTATTTAACAATTTATTATTATTTTTATTTTTATTCTCAAATTGATATAAATAACGGAGGTAAGTGAAAGTCATGTGTTGCGCGCACCAGATTTTTTCTCTTTGTAGGTTGATCGTCAGACATTCTGGCCAGATGCCCTGCCCACCTGAGTCTTCCTAGCTTGACAATAAATGAGATGTCCGGTACATATTGTACAGATTATTTCCCCTCCGCGATTCATTATTCTCGTATACACCACCTTAAATTCGACGTAACGATTTTCTTTAAAATATGAGACGGAGTTGATCTTCAGTCCTGATTTTGGTCCATGTCTACGAGCCATAACATATTACAGGACGGATGAGAGTTCTGTAGATGATAACTTTTGTTATTCTGTTTATAAAATTTCTTGTCAGATGCTTCCACAGTCCAAAATTAACAGCGGTTAGCAACTAATATTCTCCTCCTAATCTCTACGACAGCATCGTTGTTGCTTGTTACCATTGATCCCAGATAAACGAACTCGGAGACCTGCTTAAATCTGTAGAGTCCAAAAGAAACCATGGTGCCTTTTGATCTTGGAGCTTGATACCATATACTAGGTCTTTCTAGTCTTCGAGCAAGGAATGCCTCAACTACTGCTTGCCTGGATTATAATAACAGTACAGTCCAAAAAATATTTCCCCTTGATAAATAGCGAAAAAAGAAAATTAACATTTAAGTTATGTTATTATGGGTTATTCCTTTTACGTTTTCAATTAAGATAACCTTACTACTTAACGAGTAATACCTGTTGTTCCAAAAATATTTTTCATTAAAAAAAAAATAAAGAAAAAAATAGCAGTACAGTCCAAAAAATATTTCTCCTTGATAAATATTAAATAGCGACAATAAAAAATTAACATTTTACTTATGTTATCATGGGATATTCCTTTTATGTTTTCAATTAAGGTTAACAATATAAATAAATAAACATACCTTGCAATACCAGTCTTCTGCCACTTAACGAGTAATACCTGATGTTCCAAAATATATTTTTCATTCAACTTAATTTTCCGTGAGCTGTCTCTTTAAAGTTTTGAATATGACTAAACGGTTTTATGATTTTTGGAATTTCAAAAGATCAAAAAATAACGTTTCCTAGCAACAGACTCGTAGTTATATTGTTTAAAAAAAAAAAAAATAAAAAAATAAAAAATAGCAGTACAGTCCAAAAAATATTTCCCCTTGATAAATATTAAATAGCGACAATAAAAAATTAACATTTTACTTATGTTATTATGGGTTATTTCTTTTACGTTTTTAATTAAGATAAACAATACAAAAAAAATAAACATACCTTGCAATACCAGTCTTTTACTACTTAACGAGTAATACCTGATGTTCCAAAATATATTTTTCATTCAATTTAATTTTCCGTGAACTATCTCTTTAAAGTTTTGAATATAACTAAACGGTTTTATGATTTTTTAAATTTCAAAAGATCAAAAAATAACGTTTTATAGCAACATACTCGTAGTTATATTGTCTAAAAAAAAAATAAAAAAAAAAAAAAATAAAGTAAGTCCAAAAAATATTTCCCCTTGATAAATATTAAATAGCAACAAAAAAAATTAACATTTTACTTATGTTATCATGGCGCATTCCTTTTACATTTTCAATTAAGATAAACAATACAAATAAATAAACATACCTTGCAATACCAGTCTTCTACTACTTAACGAGTAATACCTGATGTTCCAAAATACATTTTTCATTCAACTTAATTTTTCGTGAGCTATCTCCTTAACGTTTTGAAAATGACTAAACGGTTTTATGATTTTTGGAATTTCAAAAGATAAAAAAATAATGTCTCATAGCAACAGACTCTTAATTATACTTTTTAAAAAAATAAAATAAAAAAAGAATGATACAGTTCAAAAAATATATCCAATAGATAAAATTTCAATAGCGAAAAAAAAAATTGCCATTTTACTATTTTTTCTTGTGTTATTGGTTATAAGTTTTCAATTAAGGCTTTTCAATTATATTTTTTGTAAATAAATAAACATACTTTGCATAAACTTAAGCATTGGGCATAAATCTAAATGATTATTTTATATAATAATTTTATATTGTTATATTATTTCATCTAAAACATAGGTTTCCTCTAATAATCCTTTAAACATTTTTGAATTCTAGAAACAAAAATTAAAAACGCTATGTACGACTTTACTTTTACGAAATTTCACCACTCGTAAAATACTGGGGAATTTTCTATCACGTTTCGGGAGAAAGATGTGAAAAACCTCCGTTTTGGGGTTGGCGTGGGGTCGGAGGGTGCATAATGCTAATAATGCGGGCTGAGGTTGCTTTGGTAAATATTTGGGGTTTGCTGAATCCCTAGGCCTTAACCGCCACCTCCCAATTAGACCGCAATCTCCAAGTGTATATGCCTGCTAAACTGAGTACTCGCTTAAATAGAGCGCTTAATATCTGGTAAATCATGGGTTAATTGAATATTTTAACCTAGGTGAACGGATACGAAAGCTTATTTTAAAAATCTGAATAAGTACGTTACGGTAAGGAGCATTACTTTGTATGGAAGACTCAAAGGTTATTTAAAGTATATTCAATTAAATATGGATAACTGATGATATTGATATATCAGGGCATACTTTTTAACACGTAGAGAAATTCAAGTATTCAGGTTCAATGATAACATGGAAAAATGAAATCCATGAAGAAAAAAAGTCCCGGTTAAAGGTTGGAAATGCGTGTTATTATTCAGTTGCTAAATTACTTAGCTCGCGGCTTCTATCTAAAAACTTAAAGGTTAGAATTTATAAAACTATTATTCTTCCAACGTTTTTTTACGAATGTGAAACGTGGCCGCTTACTTTGAAGGATGGAAAACGGCTTTAGGTTTTCGAAAATAAGGTACTACGTAAAATATTTGGTCCGAAGAGAGATGAGGCCACTGAGGAGTTTAGAAGGTTGCACTAAGCGGAATTGCGAAACTTGTATCCTGTGAATATAATTTAGTTGATAGCATCGCAGAAACTCAAATGGGCGAGTTGGGCTCGGTGAGGATCGGTTTCCGAGAAAGTTGTTATTTGCTGATCCGACTGGTAGGCGTCTGAAAGGTGGGCCGAAACGTCGATGGAAGGATTGCGTTAAGGCTGGCATGGGCTTGAACGGTGATCATTGGAAGAACCTGTGTACGCGGAATTCGGTGGTATCGGCATCTAACCTTCGGGTTCGGTAAGCCTATTATTATTATGGATAACTGAAATATGCAAAACATCCCAAAACTCATCTTATAAGGTATGCTTTTTTTTTTTTTTTTTAACATATTTATTGATATTTACAACTGTATTAAATAAAAATACATCTAGTAAATGTGATGGTAATATGTAAAACTGTCATGAAATACATGTAGAGACACTACCCAGTGGCAGCACTCTAAAAACACTCTAAACTAGAAGGTCCCGTGGCCATCTTCTTTTCAGACGCCTCGGAGGATTATCAGGGATTGAAGAGGAAGCAAGGACTGAAACTAATGGATTGTAGTGGGAATGGAGCTTTTCATGGAAGGAATGGTACCTGGTTCGGGCTAAGTCAGCAACATATGGAATATTAAGGTCTTTATGAATGAGTGTGTTTGTGACAAAATAAGGAGCATTGAGGATTTTCCGAAGGATTTTGGATTGTAAGGACTGGATACGAGAGGAATTCGATGGTTTAGTAGAGCCCCATAGCTCTACTCCGTAAGTCCATATCGGTCTTATGATGGTCATATAAATGAGTCTTTTGTAATTAAGTGGAAGTTTGGAGCGTTTGTCCAGTAAGTGTTGAAGTAGTCGAAAACGTCGGGCAGTTTCTTGTCGTTTAAGTCTTGTATGGGGGTTCCAAGTTAGACGTTTGTCAAGGTGGAGTCCTAGGTATCGAATCTGTTCAACAGGGGCTAGTGGAGTGTCATTAAAGGATACTGTAGGGCAGGAAGTCATTGGTTTACGACGAAGGGTAAAGGTTATCTGGTGGGATTTGTTAGAATTAATTTTAATCCTCCAATTCTGGCACCATACTTCAAGGTCTCGGATGTGGGATTGAAGAGTGTGGGAGGCAGTAACTGGATCATTATCTACTGATAGCACACACGTGTCATCAGCATAGGTAGAAAGGAATGTGTTAGGATGGGTTGGGATATCAGCTGTATAGACTGTATAAAGAACAGGTCCTAGGATGCTGCCTTGAGGAACACCAGCAGATTGAGAAAACAGGGAGGAATAGGAACTATTGTGATTTATTTTGAAAGATCTATCAGCCAGGTAGGACTGGATAATAAGAAAATAGGTGGGAGGGAGGAATAGACGGAGCTTGTAAAGCAATCCAGGGTGCCAGACTCGGTCAAAGGCCTGTTCTACATCGAGAAAGGCTCCCGTGCAGTACAATCCGCGCTCCAACGCAGAGGAGACAACATCAACCACACGATGACATTGCTGGATAGTGGAGTGAGATGTACGGAAACCGAATTGATGATCTGGAATAATATGATGGGAATCAAGGATTGGATATATACGTTTCAGAAGGAGTTTTTCTAGAATTTTACCCATTATACATAAAAGAGAAATGGGACGGTAGGAAGATGGATTTTCAGGTGACTTTTTGGGTTTAGGGATCATTTTTACTATGGACAATTTCCAGGAGGCAGGAAAATAAGTAGTACGGAGTACGGCATTATAGATGTAGGTAAGGAATAGAATGGCTTTTTGAGGAGATGCTTCAAGATATAGGAAGTGATTAAGTCATGGCCAGGAGCTTTTCGGGCAGGTAATCTGTGAATGATATTGGATATTTCGGAAGGATGGAATGCTTTAGGTGGAAGGGTCATTGGGAGGGGAATAGTTAGGTCTTCTTCTATCATTTTAAGGTGATTGGGGTTAAGGATATCTGGATGTGGAGTATAAGTATTGTAAAGATGTTGTCCGAATATCTGAGCTTTCTCTTCGTCAGTTCTTGTCCAGATTTGGTTTTCAGTCAAGAGTGGATGGTTACAGTCTTTGAACTTAGGTAGTTTTTTTGTCGTTGTCCATAGTGATTTGTCTGTTGTAGTAAGGTTTTCAGTAAATCTGAGTAAATTTTGAATTTTGTATGTTTTTATTTCCGACTTGAGTTTGTTAGTTAGTTTGGTATAATAAGTTTTGTCAGTTGGGTATCGAGTCTTATGCCACTTCGATCTTTTCCTTTATTAAGAATCGAATGTGCTGTGGCAGATCTGTATGTTGAGTGTCATTAATTTTGGTGGTCTTTGTGTTGTCAATTATACTACAAGTTATGGAGTCAGTCAGTTTTTTAACAGCTGTATCAATATCATTGTTTGTCTTGAGTGGAGTGTTCAAGTCCAATTTGCTTTCCAGGTCAAGTCGAAATATGTCCCAGTTTACTCGTCCATTGATCAATGTAGGTGGAAGGGGTTGAGGAACAAAACTGGAATGTAAGGAAAGCAAAACCGGGCTATGATCTGATGAAAGGTCGTTCAGTGATCTGATTGTGGTTTGGGAGGAGGAAATTTGTGAGATGATAAATATGTCCAGGATATCAGGTTTTTTTTTTAAGGATGTCGGCCAATACGTGGGATTCATAGGTGAGAGGACAGTATAGCTATGGGAAATAGAGACACTAGAAAGGAGATTACCTCGGGAGTTGGAAGTGCGGCAACCCCACCGTTGGTGTTTAGCATTATAGTCTCCTCCAGCGATAAAGCGCGGTCCGAGGGATCGAAACAGGGTTTCAATAAGGTATGCTTGAAATCAGTAATCATGTCATTTTTGACCGCCACTCGAGCCATCTCATCTTTTATATTTATTATGCTTTTATCGATTTATTATTCAATAAACAGACTTAAAATGTCCATTCTCCCTTACTGGTACAAGATTCAAGCTCAGATTTTTTTTCATTTCCCTCCATGGGGGTCAGCACTTTCAACGGCTCATCTCACATGTTCATCTCTTAAGAAAAGAGTATTAAATACATAAATAATGAAAGAAACGTAAATATTCATTTTTTACTTTCACTTACATATATATGAAATATTCAGTTTAAGAAAGTATTCCGATCGTAAAAATTTTCGAATTCTAGTTTTCACCGGAAATACACTTCTTAGGCTCTCCTAAATCCAAATAACCAACTCCCGTAAAAAGCTGTGTATGTATGTGGGTGTGTGTGTGTGTGGTAAGACTAGCGCAAAAATGAAAAGTCGTACAATGCTGAAATTTAATATTTGGGACAACTATACTCTCGAGATGTTACTGCAACGTTTTCATTAAAATCCGCTCATCGGAAGATCTACTTTATCCCATGCATTTTACTTCTTTTACTATTTTCTCAAAAACGGTTCTAAAGATTTTGATTAAACTCACCATATCAATGTAAAATTTAAATGTATTTAATATAATATTGGTTTCATTCTAGTTGAAATAGTCCGAGACGGCTTAAATGCCGATTTTTTTATTTTATTTTTTTTTATTTATTTATTTTTTTAATTCTCTTATTCTAAAGAATAATTTGTTAGATTTGAATATATTACCCTTACATCTTGTTATAATTGATAAAAAAAAAAGTGGATAAATATATAAGTTGAGCGAATTCGATATCCAACGAAGGAAAAAAAGAGCAAAAATGTTTTGTTATGCAATATCTAACAAACAATCAGTAATATAGATGCAAAATATATATTGTTGGAAATCTAAAGATTTTTTTAAAAAAGCTTTATCTTATATATAAAATAGTAAATATATATATTAATATATATTTGTTTTTGTTTTTTTTGGTTTTTTATTGAGATATATTACACTTTGTTACATAATGAACAATAATAATATTGATATGAGACCACATTCATACTATAAATACAGAAAATAATAATAATAGTCAAATTACATAAAATAGAAATAAATAAATTCATATATATATATATATATATATATATATATATATATATATATATATATATATATATATATATATATACAATGAAATAATAATAAATAAAAAAAAATAAATAAAAACAACAACCTATTATTGAGATAAATAAAAAGTTGGCAAATAAATAAACATCTTACACACAATCATAACTATATACAATATATACAACTGCTAAAGGGACTCCAGCACGCGCTTCTCCCTCCACCTGTGGAGAAAAGAGCGGAATCCAAGAGATCCCAGCGCCTCTATCTCAGCCGCATCACTGGTCTGAGCCAGTGGAGGCTGAGTTAGGGCGCTGTAGCCACAAACATACCGGACATGAGTGGAGGATCTGACCAGTGTCAGAACTCCAGTTTCAATGTTTACAATACGTCTCGCGGCCACTGGCGTTTCAATCTTCGAGGAGGATTGTAGGGATGGGTAGTGCTGGATAGGGATTGTGTTAGAGGGTTAGGATGATGACTAAGGTTCTGATAAAATTTGGAAAATTTAGATGGTACCAGGTCTAAAACAAACGGAATATTAAGGTCATGGTGTAGGATACAGTTGGTAACGTAATAAGGAGCATTAACTATTGTTCGGAGGACTTTGGATTGGAAGGACTGGATGTGTTTGATGTCAGAATGTTTAGCTGTCCCCCACAGTTCAAGTCCGTAGGTCAATATAGGTTTCAGTACTGTCTTGTATATTAGTAATTTGTTGTCAACTATAAGATGAGATTTTCTGTTTGGTAGTCTGTATAACTGGCCGAATCTGCGGTTGAGTTCTTTTCTTTTTAGTCTTGTATGTTGGTTCCACGTCAGTCTTTTGTCTAGTAAAAAGCCGAGATACCGGACTGTGTCTGAGGAAGGAAGCGGTAGTAAATATTAACGGAGAGCGATGAATACACGAAAAAATGAACTGATTGTCCTAGATAATAGAGTTACGAGCTACGGGGTGTGAGAAATGAACTACTTCAGTTTACAAATTACAAATATTTATTAAATACAGAATGCACAAATACAAAGGGATTACTAACCACTATACTTACAATAATAATTGAAATACTAGCATAACTACTAAACAGTCTACCCATAAAATCAGGTATTCCTAACAAATAAACTGCTTACGTAAATTTATACATTCTGCTAGACTTATTCTAAAACCTACAACAATAACTTATAACATACAGTCTTCTAATTTCCCACCGACAGGTTATCACAAGACTGACACACAGTTTCACTACACTGACACACTGTCACGAATTATCCACTGTCACTGTTCACTGATACTTGTTGGGCCGGATTAAGACTGCCCTCTCAGGCGTAGTGGACCGGTATTTGTACCTTTACAGAAGAACCTAGACATGGCAGGTAGGCAGGTAAACCCAGGAGGGTGGATGGGCCGTTCTAGGTACTTCGAGGACCGTCCCGGTCCAGAAGTCTCTAGCCATACCCGGACCCCTCTAGGCGTGGTTTACCTGTCATTGTCTGGACCGTAACAATAATAAAATAGGTTATTTAATAAAACATATGTTTCTATTGAAACTCAATATAATTAATTCTTTAACACTTTATTTTCATTTTAAAACGTGTTTCAAAATTCTTAAAATTTAATATAGATTATAACAACGGAGATAAGTGAAAGTCGTGCGTTGTGAGCACCAGATTTCTTTCAGTGACACTCAACGGTTCAGCATTCTTAAAACAAAGAATAATGGAAAGCACTTTATCCTAGATTTTAATAGAATTTGGAAGGAATTCGGGTTGGAAGGGCTGAAGGTATTGAGAGGTAGATAGGATGCTGCTCTACTCAAGCCGGAGTTTAACATGGTAATTTCCCCTTTCCTGGAAACTCTTAGAATAAATTACGAATTCCTTTTCATGACGCGAGTATCTTTATGAAGATCACCCCGAACCATGACCGGAATAATAAATATGTCTCAAACGTCTTGCATTGTATTTCCTTGAGAGGAAATTACCGTATGTGAGGCTCTTTGTATGGAATAGGATGAGGCTCTCAATCATTAGGTATTGTTGAATAAATACAACTATTGTATATTATTGTACAACGAATAACGTGTAGTGCGTGAAAAAGCTTCCAGTTCAAAAAACGTACATTAGGTTTCTTAATAACCGTGTAAATTAAAAATAGAACAAGGAAATATTTTTTGTTTATGAAAAAAATTTCCTTTCAAGAATCTAAGGCAATCCTTTAAAGTACTATAAGCATAAAGTTGGGCCTTGGAACCCGAGTATTGCAGGTTGTAATTATTCTATTTCTCTCTCTATCATCTATTTAATTATCTATCGACCTACCTGTCTATCTATCTATCTATCTCTCTCTCTCTCTCTCTCTCTCTCTCTATATATATATATATATATATATATATATATATATATATATATATATATATAAGTGATATCTAGGCTTTATTATTTATTTATTTCAAAACAAGTAATATACAAATGCCTTTAGACATATATTGTAACATTGATGACTAATGCGAAAAACCTCCTTCAGGATTCTTCTGCATTCGTGAGCGAAGAAACCTCCCAGTGAAGGCACTCCTTGGCGTGGAAGATCTGCTAAGGAAGTAGGTCTCTGCTCCAGAGGCGTTTCAGTCTCTTTTAGGCTTTATACCATCGAAATTAGTTTTCTCCTAGAAAAAAGACGTAATGATAATTAAAACATTCAAATTAGAAAACAATTGCACTTCTTCCTGTTTTTCAGCTTATCAAAACTTTTAAATTGTAATATGTTAATTATGAATCATTATTACTTTACCAAGCATATAAAATAATAATAAAAACCATAAATGAGGGTTATATCATTAAACTTCAAAAAAGAATAATATTTTTTTAAAATATTTCTTTTTTAAATTTTTTCAATATGAACAGATTTATGGCTCAGCAAAAACAACTCACATACAAAAACTGCTTTAATTTAAATAAAAAATTTTAAGACTCATAATGACAGGTCCTTGGTTCGTAAACAACAAAACCCTACAACCAACAGTTAACCAACGTATACGAATTATATATACTCGTACAACAAACTTAACAATAGACTGATTAACATTAGCTGAAATGCCAGTCAGAAAAGGGCTAAAGAGAAGCTGAATGAGAGACCTCCTCTGCTAAATATATTTTTTTTAAATTTATTTATTGGAATTTACAACTGTATAATGGAATACAACTAGTAAATTTGAGAAAAATATATAAAGGCATGAAACACATGTAGAGAAGCTTCACAGTGGAAGCACTCTAAAAGTATGCTAAACTAGAAGGTCTCGGAGCCATCTCCTTTTCAGACACCACGGAGGTTTTAATTCCCGACAATCCTCCGAGACTTCTGAAAATGAAATGAAGTGGAAATGAATTGAAGAGGAAGAAAGGATTGAAATTTGAGGATTAGGGCGGGAATGGAGTTTGTATAAAGGAATGGTATCTAGATCGGGCCCAAATCTCTGCTAAATGAAAGCCTAGGTAGGGGTGCTGCTGGGCACTTTCCTTCTCTATGCCTATTATGTCTGCTCTCCTATTTATACTGCACGTTTGCTTATTGTCGATTGCTTCTAACAGGTGCGATTGAAGAGATGTGACAAAAGAAAAAAATATTTCTATAGGACGAAACGTTGTTGGAAATGGGATATACTCTTTAATGTGATTAAATAATCACATAAAAATCCTTAGTTCAAGGTTAAAAAATAAATAATTAATCTTATTATATTACGTCAAAAAAGTTAATATTAAATAAATGGAGAATGAATAATAAAAAAACAAAACAAACATTATATTAACTCTTATATGTGATAAACAATAAGACCGTGAAAATTAAAGAAATATTTATTTTATAATGATTTCATAATAGGTAAAAAATTGAATTTTGATGGATTTGGTCTGATGTATTCTATAAATAGATCACATTGGAATTTTATTAGGGCTTAAAAAAATGTTCAATAATTAATTGAAATCTCCTTATAATAAAAACAAGAGACAAAGTACATATGTTTACCAGACGTAAAACCATTAAACATTTATATATTTATTTATGAACGAGATCAATATTATGCTTGGCTTGCTAATGATTAATACTGTATTGGGCCTGCCCAAGTGGGACTAGACGGTAATCACGCTCCACTGTACTTAATTCCAAATACCTATTGGAGGCTTGGCTACCCATTTCACACAGACCCAGAGGCACTGACTCAAACACAGACACAGACATACACATATACCTATATATATATATATATATATATACCTATATATATATATATATATATATATATATATATATATATATATATATATATATATATATACATACATACATACATAAAAATATTTATAAATGCATAAAACTGCCATTTATATTTTTTCAAATAGTGTCGGACTTGTATAAATCAAAAAGTTACATTCTGAAAGGTGCATAGCAGATTTCTTACAAATGTTTGATTAATAACCATAAATTGTGGAAAAAAAAATTAAGCAAAATAAAATAAAAATAAGAAATATAATATATTTTTAAGGAAGCTATTGAACTTGTTTTAAACATACCAAATAATAAACATGGTTTTAAAAAATTATATCAAATCTTGATTTTTATTAAATGCTTATATATGTTGAGTGTTTAGCATTGATCGATTAATTTCTTCTTTTTTTTTTTCAATACAAATTATTGCATTAGTAGTAGTATTTTTTTTATTTGATAACTGTTTCTCTGATAAAAAAAAAATCTAGGTCCAGATTAAAGGCTGGATATTTAAGCTGTCATTAGGTCCAGAAACTTATAATATACCACAATATTGATCCCATCTATTGTTTTAACTGTTGTAATTTTTCCTCAACCTTTAAGTTCATTACTAACCACACTGCTGAAGGAAACCGAACTCAGTGTTCTCTTAGCGCACGATTTTCCTCAAAAGATATACAAAGAATGTAACGAATGTAATACAAAGAATTCGGGTTGAATGCGGCTGTGGGCCCTGCCCATATTCACACCGAGAGAAGACCAATCTGAAGGATACAATACAGAGGATGTCCTTCGTAAACTGAACAGCTGAAGTTGACGACGGAATACATTCAAGAAGATAACTGGCAATTTTAACTTGATGGCGTAATCCGCAAGTTAATATTGCAACAGCCCGTGTCATATACTGCACGATAGTATGAGCAAATATACAAACTAGTCCATTATATGAGCCGTTTCGTGCACACATCGACTAACTCTACTTTTGAAAAATCTTAAATTTTAGTGTAAAAGCACTTGGTATAATCATAACTTTTTGTATTTATAATAACTTTCCGGAATAATAAAGATTGACACCATTAAACGGCAAATATTTTTTGGCCACTGAATAATAAGTCATTTATTTCAGAAGCCATTTCAATTAACTCCATACTGTAATGTACATGTTCCGGCTGTGCTTGAACGCTTTTTTTTTTTTTTTTTTTTTAAACAGCTGAAGATGCTTTACCACTGTGTACCAGGCAAAACAGGAATATTAAAACTGTCTCAAGTTTATTGAAACTTGTGCAAAGCACAGAAATAAGAGCCGAGTCAATTCAAATAAAATGTTTGGTGGGCGAGCACAGCTATTTGCCCAATGACTGAGAATTTGCCATTATTGAGTTATGTATGTATGATTGGTAAGATGTAATCAGAACATGTAAAAAGACAGCGTCATTTCATCTAATCCAAACGACCCAACAAAATTTTTTTTCAACAAAACCTTTAGAACAATCCATTATTAACAGAAAAGTTACCATGACAGGGTTACCAGTAAATCGGCGTAAAATACGGTGGATTAGGTCAGAAAGGTCGAAACCCCATCTCATACATTTCAAATGTGACTAATGAAGAAACAAAATTGGAACCCATTAATATAAGAAAATCTGTAGTAGGTAGTTAGAAAAATATTGATCAGCCTTTATTATGCCTTGAAGGTAGATCTGTGACTAGGGAAAAACTAAAATACGTGATGGACCTGCTAAAATTCATTCCTCCTGTTAAACATAATAAGATATTGAAATGACAAATCCTCACATACAGATGATGAAGAAGACATTGTTTATAATATCGCTGATGAATGAATCACAAGTATTATTGTCAATATTCATTTTTATGAAAACTAACTTTTTCTGTGATAAAAAACTTAAAAATTTAAATACTGAATTTAACTTTATTATTTTTTTCAGTTACCAAATCGATCAAGTCCACCAGTCACATCAAAACTGTAACATTAATGACGATTATTTTTTCACTATACTTTGCTATTAAATTTATGTACTGTTACATGAAAACTATATATGTATTTATGCATTTTACATCATATATTTCAATTTATATTATAGCAGGAACTTTAAAAAACAATATACATTACTTCATCACATTTCTCCACTTTTTGTTTTTTGGAGTTAGTGGGTGTGTGCACTGAACGGCTCATATAATCTGTTGAATGGCCTTCAAGTAGGTAGACCATCCTTGTGCGAACCAAGTCTCCATAAGAAGTAGTGACAGAAGTGAGTTAAAACTTAGGCGTGTGTATTGTCATACAAACAACATATACGGAGGTGAAGGCTTGAGTTGTAGAGGTACAAATTCTGTTTTCGTTTGTTTTGTTTTTACATTATAAGTCATTAAATCAAGTTCAAATATAGATTGATGTGCATCTATACTTTACATCTATATTTATACCAGGGATTTATTGGAACAGGAGGTGAGGGCAGAGATATTATACAAGAGTTAAAAGCCCACGGCACCGAGTCACGAATTCGAAACTATTTTATTCCAAGTTTTTGATCATCTAATTGCTGTACAATGCTATCCCACTAGTCCACTCCGCCCTTTTATAGATTACATCTATTCTATTGTTATTCTATAACCCTATTCATTCATAGAGTTGAACCGCCCCTGCAATGCATGTCTTATCGATACAGATCAGACAACCCTCTTCTATTCCAAGTTCTCGCACTGTGAAGAAGGCATTCCCTGCGCAGGGGTTCCCTGAATCCGTTGACATGGCAAATAAGCCTTCGCCTCCTTTAAGACATCGAGCCTTGTGCAAGTCGCGTGCCCCAGAACTGTTAAGTGGATATTTGTGGCGGAGGGAAGGGAGGCAGTGGGCCTCAAAGGAGCAATCAGTGCGAGCATTGAGGGCCGTCATTTGAAGGGGTTTGTTCCTGGCCAGGCGGGTTAATCATAGGCTATTCATCCCGCTCCTCTATCAGCATATAAACAAAGATCACTGGATTGTTGCCCCAGATTGCCCTCTGCCACTATTTCCCCACATAATACCTGCCCGAAATTTCTTGTGGCTCCCGAAATATTTCAGGCAGAGAAATCGTGAATGGGGAATGATTTTATATAATTCTGTTTCTTTTCAATAGACTCCCACTGATTTATTCATTCATGTTTTCGGTAGTGTTTTCTACTTTTTATTTACGAGAGAACCAAATGAACTTTTACTTTCTATTTTCATGTAAATTGTATTGGTTTTTACGTATGCAGATGTTGCCTCAATTCCCATAACTGTGAACAATGATATGTGAATTTAGAATTCTATTTAAATAAACTTAATTATATTAAGGGAGCGGCGTGGTCTTGTGGATAGAGCGCTAGTCTGCTGTGCTCCGGGTCCTGGGTTCGAATCCCGGCTGTGGCGGATAATTATTTATTCTGTTAATTCAGTCGGGGGGCGATCCTAGGGTATGGAGACCCTCCTGGGGCAGACCCAGCCTCTATAAAGTGGGTACCAAAATTAATTGGGGAAAAACCTGGCGGCTGAGCGCGATTAAGGCCTAATCACCTCATTGCACTGCCGTTGGCCTAGAAACATTACGAATCTCTATATGTACTGAGCCCAAGACCCTTCATGGGTTGTAGTGGCACAGGTTTTTTAATTATATTAAATTTTCCACCAGCATTAGTGTGTTTATGCCTAATGTCAAAATTAAAAACTGTATCTCTACTGTAGCTGTAGGTCAACGAACGTTCAATGAAGTGATTCTAGACGATTTCACCAGCACATGCAAAGCTTGAGCTCGGATTTTATAATGTTCTTTTTATCTCAGTGTTGCAACAGGTATCATAAAAGAATAAATAATGTTTCTTCTACAGGTGGGATTGATCAGAAAACTTTCTGATAAGTAATCTAGTACGGACAGTCCATTTCAAGCAGAATTAAACGCTGTAAATCATTACAAAATGGTTGATAATTTCCCGAATAATTATATATCTTTATTACAATGAATATAGCCGTCCCGTCAATTCACTTATACGTATAGCGATAAATTAATCAAAACGACAATAATATTAAAGAACAGTGGTCAATCACCACTGCTGAAAAACGCTTTGATAATTTTAAAACTCCACACCTCTGCTATTACTTAATCAATTTCAATGATTTTTTTTTTTTTTTTTTTTGGTAGGTAATTTAGTTCTCTTTCATATAACACTGATATAATATAATGAAGAATTCAGAAAAGTACTAATATGACAAAATAATAAATAGCTAATATTAATTTTAGCAGAAGACATTTTTGGTCGTATTAAACACTAGTCGCCTTGTACTCTTTCTAAACTCTACATAATTGTTTCTATATTTTAAAAAATAACTAATTATGGTCGTATATGTAAGCTTGATATTATATATATATATATATATATATTATATATATATATATATATATATATATATATATATGTATATGTATATCATTTTTTTTTTGTTCTCGAAGTGCCCTCATGCTAAAACTCTATACATATTTTTCTCTGTCTCCAAAAGTAACTGAAATTTTGATTTCTTTCCTTTTTTTTTTAATGATAAATCGATGATGATTAGAAAACTATAAAAAAAAAATGCGTCAATTTTCAAAAATAACTAATCGTGGAGTTATGATTGAACGTTGAGAAATTAGACGAGGAAGATGGTTGGGGTTGCGGTCATAGAAGACTTCTTTAGACGCCATCTCTGAGTCAACCCTGATGAAGGCCCACAATGTAGGCCGAAACTTCGGCACATAATTAAAATAGCACTTGTTTTAAGTGAGTGTTTCTATTGTATGACCGCACCCCCATAAAATAGAAACACTCACTTAACCATCTTCCTCATCTAATTCGAAAATAACTGATTAATTGAACTAAGTATTTTTTAATCGGCCAGTACTTATGAACTCATCGGCTGATATCAACACCTGATAGGATCATCGTCGGATGTCCTGTTTTTTTTGTGCTATATTAAGAAATAAATTACGGTGCACAGGAGAGAGACGGTTTTTCTTTATCCGTTATTCGGGTTTTCGTATCATGAAAGATCTGAAGGAAATCTTGAGGAGGGTATTTTATACACACACACACACACACACACACACATATATATATATATATATATATATATATTTTTTTTTTTTTTTTTTTTTTTTTTTTTTTTTATTTTTTTTTTTTTGGTCTTTTGCATGGGAGTTACCCTAGAAAACGATATTGTTTTTAAAATTCTTAAGATATCCATGTATTAGACGAGATATATAAGCGCCCAATCCTAGAAGTGTACCTTGAAAATCAATTTATTATATAAAAATTGAAAAATTTATAATATATACAGGAAAATGAATTCGAGAACTCGAAAACAAATTTAATCTAACTGAGATGAGCTTTTCATAAAGGTGCAAAATGTTTTCGTACTGCGATAACTAAAATTTGTCTAAATAGCGTATACCATGATGTAGTCGCTATAATAAAGGCATTCTGTATATGGAACAATTTTAAACTTATGCAATATGCCCCTCACCCTTGTCATTAATTAGTTTTGCCAGAGCCTACCCGTTTCATATAACTTTCTAACATTCTTCAATTTAACTCAATTCCGCTGCCTCTTTTAGACATTAATATCTCTTTCGTTTATTATACCGGCTGGGTGGTTGTTCATTATGTAGCTGCATGGTAAAGCGAGAACATTTTGTACTCCATTTTAGGTACAGCTAAGGGGTAATTGTCACTTTAACAATGAAATACTAGGTGGAGCATGTATACTTCATTATGTACACTTCACTACAAGATATATATAATATACTATAATACAGATAATTATTATATTATAATACAATGGTCGATAGACAGCACGTCAAGCTGTATTGGAACCTGGAAATGATAACTAACTTGCACTAATTTTCCAGAACATTTCTAACAATAGACTTAAAGACCTAGAAACCAATAAAAACGTTCCTTTTAACTGGGCTGCAGAAATTCGTAGGTTACTGGTTCTTATAGGTTCAGAGGAAATATTGGCTCTCAATGATCCAGCTGTTTTACAAAATTCAAAGAGCAAACTGTTTGAGAAATGGCTAATCATTTATATTACAGGGATATAGAAGCTATTGAAAATTTCTCTTACAGTAAAATATATCGCCATATAACCAACTTCCAACTCTGAGAAGAATATTTAAATCTTAGATGCAATATAAACAAAATAAGGTTAATCGCTAAACTAAGACTGACAGGCGAGAAATCACAGAGGATAATCGTGAATGGATTATATTATAAATTTGAGCCAAACATGACTTGCCCTCTATGTAATACCGATGGTTATGGTAATATTGAACAGTTTTCATATCGTGTCCAGTTTTAAATCCAGTCTGAAGATTATATTTATTTAAGTATGTTATGGAAAATTTTAATTTAGAAGACTTATTGACAATTACGAACTATAAGAAGTTCAACGATTTATTTTTGTTTTCAATAGAAGCTTTAAAGATAAGAAGTTTAGTTACGAACGACTATTACAAATTTATAGGCTTTTGTTATGCCATTACATTTTGTTTATATAAATTTTTTATCAAGATATGTATTATTTAAAACTGTTTTTGTTCGGTTTTCTTGAGTTTATTATTATTAATTTTTTTTTTTTTAGGTTTCTTTGTTTATTATTTATTCAAGATTCGTATTCTTAGTTATTTTGTTAATTGTTATTTATTTTTTCTTATAATGTCCTTTCTAAAGTAGTTAGCTCAATTATTATTTCAATATTTATAACATTTCCTTACTAAATGTAAAAAATGATTTTGTCTAAATGAAATAGAGGCCAAACCTCTTGCTAAAAGATGTAAATCTTAAAAGCAATAAAAAATTATTATTATTATTATTATATAGTGGTCAATAGACACCACGGTATGATAACTAACTTTTCACTATTTTCACAGAACATTTATAATGTTTCGCTCATTATTAAGGGAAAATACATGCGAAAATTATCTAGATAGGGGTTCCATCATATTTCAATTTTCGCAAGGTAGTGCTATGTTCTTAGCCAGCTGTATTTCTAAGGCAGCTTTTGCTCCAAAAACTGAATTTATTAATGTATTCGTTTGTAAAAGAAGTTTTTATTTACTGACGATTTCAATTAAAAAATTAGATTCTTCTAAATATTTTAAATCAAATAGATATGACCCCTCAATGATATCATACATATGACCAATGCTTGAATTTGGTCATCATCAACAGTTGAAGGACGACCCGAGCGCATTGAGTCTTTTAAGTTAAACTGAGAAAACCATTTACGGACTGTGCTTTTTCCTAACCCATCATCGGCATGCAAACTGCAAATTTTCTTAACTGTCTGTGAAGCGTTTTTTTTTTTTATGGAAATAAAAAAACATTAAATGACTAAAATGGATGCTATATTACTACCTTAATTATTTTTTAGTTTAGTATTTTGTTATTCTAAATCATGACCACACTGTTCCGGTCATCAATTATGTATTTTATTTTATTCTTAAGGGACTTTAGTCCCAGGATAATAAAGAAGTTTTTTCATTCATTTCATTTCATTCATTTTTCTTCCATTTTGAGCAAGCAAAAACCACTTACATATTTGAAATCTATTGTTGAAACTACGTTGTTACGGTTGAAACTAATGTATAAAAGCATCTGAACTATTCCTCAAATAAACATGATTTTATTTACACAGAGAGCATTAAATTTAAATACTTAAAAACGCTGCGGACTTATTTTACTACCCAAAATTTTGGTTTTGTCTATCGTCTTAGGGAGTTAATGGGGATACTTATGAGTTCTAAGTCTCTTTGAGACTCCAGATTCAGTATTTCATGACTCATGGGCACATCGTACCTCCACTGGGATCACTTGTAGCTTGGTGGCAAGCGTAACAACCTCCCATGCTAAAGGGCACGATTTCAAATCCGCAGGTGGTCCTAGGTAAAAAATCCTTAGTTACGCCGTCCTTCGGAGGGGACGTTAAAAGGTGGTCCCGAGCCTGTGGGATGTCAGGTACTCGTTAAAGATCCCTATCCTAATAAAACCTGAATAGGCAAAATTTAGGACTCCCACTGTAGCATCGTCCGATTAGCCATAGTAGCATAAAGTGACGTTAAATAAATGAATAAAAAAATAGGGGATACAGTACTTTTTTGTTTGTTGTATTCTACAAACTGTTTGAATACTTTTCTAAAAGGTGTAGCAATTATCAACCTCACTATAGTATTGTGGCTTGCAAGGAAAGATTAAGTAATTAATAGTTACTATTATTAATGTTAAATTAGACACATTCATAACAATTAAATAACTCATAGAAATATGTTTGAGAATACAGATGGGCTGATGACTATTATTGTTGCAACACAATATTACGAATAAATGTACCTGAGATGGACGTAAGGACACTTAGCTAGTAGACACATATTGGGCTGTTGTTCTTCAATATTTTTTATGAATTTAATATAATATTTTTTCTATTGTTTTCAAACTCTTTGGTACTGAATATCCTTTAAATGAAAGTGCATCATGTAAAAATTGTAATTAGTAATTATATCTTTCTTTTTACTTTCACTTATCTATATGTATATGAAATATATAGTAAGGGAAAGTATTGCGATCGTGAAAATTTTTTAATTACAGTTTTCAAGAGAAATACACGTTTTAGGGTTCTCTGAGTACAAATAACAAAGTCCCGGAAAACGTTTTGTGTGTGTGTGGTAACTCCCGGGCAAAAACAAAAAGCCCTATGAAAGTGAAATTTCATATTTAAGACAACTTCAAGCCCGAGACGTTAGAAAATCTTTTTCATCAAAATCAGCTTACCAGAAGAGCTACTTTATACTATGCATTTTGCACCTTTTTTTCCATTTTCTCAAAAATGGTTCCGACGATTTTGATTAAACTCGCTATAGCAATGTAAAATTTAATGGGCTTTAATACCATGTAGGATTCATAAGTGACAGTGATGACAAAAGTGTAAACATATTTTTTTTATGGATTTTTTGTGTTTTTGAACGCAAGAATAGTAATAAAGATGTATAATTGACCGTTGATTAGTATAGATTTTAGAAAAGATATTATGTAAGATAATTTTGAAGGTAAATGGAGAGTGATGAAAGGCCGATAAAACTAGCTGATTGTTGTAGATATAAGTATAATAAATTATTAAATGAAGCACATGTTTCTATTGAAATTCAAAATAAATAATTTTTTTAACCATTTATTTGTATCTTTAAATGTATTTGAAAATTATTGAATTGATTTTAACAACAGGTGTAAGTGAAAGTTGTATGTTGCCCGCACCAGATCTTTTTTTCAAAATTATTATTCTTTACAGCCATAATATTAACAGTCAAAGTTCATAACACAATAAATCGTCATCCTTAATCGAAAACTATTTGGTTGGTTTGTTTATGATATAAGAAAAAAATGAAATAATTACTAATTAGACTGAATAAATAATGCGACATAAAAAAGTTAATTTAAGTTCACTTGATAAACCGATTTTATTTAAAAATTACTAGTGAATAATTTGGGAGATGAAAAATCAGATTGGTTGCTAATTATTTGATAATTTTAGAATAATACATTGATTGAAATGAGCTTATCGTGTAGGTTTTATGTTAATGAGTAAATATATTGGACATGCATTAACCTAAATGTCCATCTATGTTTCTCTGATAGCTACCATTGTGTTGAATAATTTAATACCACACGACATAGGTAATGATGATTTGATAATGCCACTTTTAGATTTACCAATTAAATTTATATAAATGTTTCTATAATTATAATCTGAATAAGTGCATAAGGATTTTTTTTTATATAGAGTATTAGATATATAGAACAAAGAAACTTATGGAATCATTGGTCATTGTAATTTTCAAATGATGAAATTGGCTGTGGTCTTGTATAGAATTTTCGACACAAAAATTTTATAATTCAGTAGTTAGGTTAATAAAAAATAAATAAACGCCATAGGCATATTTTTCAAGTCAGTCTGAGTTGATAATGTAATCATAAACTTGATTTAAAATACTATAGCCATTTGAATTTAATAAAATCGTTAGTGACGTTTTTGAGAAAATCATTAAAATGAGCAAAATGCATAGTATAAAGTGGCTTTCCTGGTTCACGGATAATAAAATTTGCTGTAATATCTCTGCTATATACGCTTCTAAAATATGATATTTTAGTTTCATATGTCGTTTTCAAGTTACATTTAAAACATAATATGTATCAAAAATATAAATTTTTGAATATTACAAAATAGTATAGGTCCGAGGCAAACCGCTGACAGCTCAACCATCATTATTAAATCATATAATAATTAATAAGCACAAGACTTTCACTTACCTCAGATAGGGTCGCCTGTAGCATAGTGGCTAGAATAACAGTCTTCTATGTCCAAGGTCACGGGTTCAAACCTGCAGGTGGCCCTAGAATTTTTAATGGAAGTAAACAATCGAGCCTGTCAAGTACTCGTTAAAGATCCCTACCCTAATTAAACCTGGGTAGGCAAAATGTAGGACTCTCACTGTATGTTTTGACCGGCTGCTTTTCTATATTCTGAAAGACCTATGTGGTACCTTCAAAACAATATTAAATAATATATTTAATGTATTTATTTACTATACTTTTTGTAACCATTGGAGTTCTTCTCCAAAGTAATCGTGATTACCGATCCTAGTAGGTGGCATGCAGAGTAAAATTAAATTAACCAGGTTTCAATAAATGACATTATTATTTAAAATTAGCTGACACATAAACAATTTATTTACACAATCCTTACAACTATGACTGAGAATACTGACGGATTTCTTATAGTTAGCTTTACCAAACTATATTAGAAATAAAAGGTAACTTAAACACTTAGCTGGCTGGCGAAGGAGGAATTCGTCAGTCCTCATTCTGAAACCCGACAGACTTCTCTCGATAGACTTGAGCTCTTCTGTTTTTCCAATCCGGCTCTCCTCTTCTAGTAGAATCCGCTTAGGGAACTATAAGGGGAAAAAAAGTTGTAATAAATTCATAAATTTCGAATAAATTCAAAACGTGTTTAAATTTAAAAAAAATGTTAATATAAATATTCGGTGCTAATAACCAAGAGGTTAAGCACCTATTTCAATACTCTAGTCCCTTACCCTGCTCTTGTAGATGGAATTCGACTGCCACGTCGAATCTCATTTCTCATCCTCGTCACCTCGGGTGCGGCTGATATGGGAAGTGCCCAAAGTTGGCGGTCCAGCCTTTGTAGAAACTACTTTTAAGAAACATTTCTAATATATTTAAGGCGGCCTTGGTTAGCCTTTGTGATATTATTTTTATCTTTTGACCCTCTTTAATATTCTTGCCAGCTGCCGCTAGGGGAAACTACCAGGGCTCCCTAGTACCGCGGGGCAGGGGGATAACAAAAGAGGTAGGTAAACACCTTTTGAACTTTTGCCAACCTATGTTTATCAATATTTATTTAATTAATATGATAGTTATCAAATAATGAATGTGCCTATCTCAGTATCCTCAATACATAACAACACACAGACCTCTTTACGGAACTACATTCCCTTACGGATTATTAATATGTACGTTAGCGAAAGTAAAAAAGAAGAAAATAGTAAGTCGTTCGCAGTTTTATATACATGGAGTGGTATGTATTTTCTTGTATAAGGTCCAACAAAGGATCCACCGCCGACCAAATTATGAGAAGTGGCTCTCCTTTGTTTCAGGCAGATGCTAGTTTTTTACGGCAACCATGGACTAGAAACCCTAGCCAGCCAGATATCTAAACATAATAAAGGTTTGGGCGGATAAAGAAGAGAGCACTCTATCGGATGAGAATCGACTGCCCGAGGAAGGCCCTAAATAAATATTTCTCGGACGGGAGGGTATCGGACCTAATATAGTGTGTCCTTCTAACTTACTTCCCTATCTCGTCTCTACTATTTAGGGGAACTATTTCCACGGTGCCCTTATCTCCTTATCAGATCCCAACTGCATACTGTATAAATCGGGAGACAGAAATATAGCTAGCAGGGTTGGTTTTAGCTAAATTAACCGGTAAACAAAAGTGTAGGGGTTCTGCCTGACAAAGTTCGATTTGTTTTTCCATCCTTACAATAAACAGGAGAAACAGGAAATAGATAAATAATTCGAACCGATTTTAAAATTGAACCGACAGCAGAAAGATCTTCGTAATGCTATAGCCAAGTCCGGTCAAACGCAATTATCGATGTATGTTTTAGATATTTAGGAGGTTGTATTCTGATCGAAATAGCGTGCCTGGGTTTAAATGACAAAATTAATGACTTTATTCTTCTAAAATACCCTAATTCGTAAATTATAAATAAGAGACCATTTCATGTTAAAAAAAAAACTAAAATAAAATGGATAAATATGTAATATGAAAGAATTAGATAACCAACTGTAAGAGAGAAGGGCACATATATATTTCTAGACTTTTTTTTTTTTTTCAATATAAAATATTGTTTTAAAGCTGAAGATTGTAGAAATATTTTAACTCAAAAAGTTAGAGAAAGCTACGAGTAATGACGAAAAGCGTGTTAATATAAAAAAAATGTTAAAGAAAATAATTTCTATTGTTATCTATATTTATAAAAAAAAGTCCCATTTCACTTGATTTTCTGGTCATCGCACTATCTCAAAAGTGACTATGGTTGTGAAGTTGAAATTTTTCCTGGAGGATCGTTCTACCGTCTAGATGTGCAATAAGACTGGGTTTGGAGAAATTCACCCTCTAAGTGGTTAAAAAAAAATATTTTTCTAAAACTTAAAATAAAATTAGTAATCGAATAATTCAAAAACTTATGCAAAACTATAAGTACTCATTTGAATGACAATCAAATTTCTAACTGTTTAGAAGCAAAATCGTCTTAATCTGATACCATAGATACTAAAATACTTATAAAAAATATATTTAGGTATATTCGTTTCATAGCCATGTTTCGTGTGTAGGCTTCTATCGAATTCATATGTTTCATTGTTGTTGGGTTTTTTTAAATGTTCCATAGGCTGAAAAAGGTTTAAGTTTTGAAAGGATAATAGAACTTACTTCTGAATCCTAAAATAAAAATGGGAGCATATACAGTTGTAAGGGTACAACTCCGAGTGGAGAAAATAAAGATTTATATTACATAGATGTTAAGATGGTATAGAATGATAATGTTTTAAAAAATGTCAGTATTAGATAATCACGGATATGGCTACTAGCTACTGGTATTTCTATTGTAGATTAAACTGAATAAAATTAATATCTCAAAATCAACAATAATCATTTATTTGTCATACATAGACGTAGTTAAAAGATATATTTATATTGTATAACCTCACCTAACACAGTTATTATAAACAACTTTCTTAATTCGCAGCATAAAAAAAAAAAAAAAAAAAAAAAATGGAATAGTCGCGTGCGAAGCCGCGAGTTACAGCTAGTATTATATAATCTAGATTATAAATGGTTCCATCGAAACGACATGATTCGTTTTTTTTTTTCAGCTTTAAAATCGAAAATTGAAAATAGATTTAAAAATAGTATGTCTTGTCAGTAAAAGTCCCGTGTTGTGTTCACCAGATTTCCTGTTTGAAAATATATTAACTTTTTAAAAAAAATATAGAACAAATATGTATTAAGCATTATTCAAATCATGATATAATAATTGTAATAAATAAGTGTAATGTAATTTTAAAACATTCTTAACCTTTGTCTTTTTTAATAATTTAATATCATTTAGATATGAATTAAAATCAATTTAATTTTAGTGTTAACATTAATATTATCTTAATTTTTACCTTTTACGGACAACATGCGATTAAGGATAACAGTAAAATTCTCATGACTACGATTATTATTCCATTTAATGTACATTTAAAACCTTAACACTTGGAAATAACCCTTAAATGTTTAACTTTAACTTTACAGCTGAAATGTTTAACTTTGAAACTTTACCTTAGCTTTCAGCTCGAGTGGCTTGTTAGCAGCTTAGAATGGAATATAACACCAATCTCTGAAATGCTTGTGTTGGTGGAAAATCGTTTATAGTTAAAATTATTTATACGTGTTTTGTTTTATTATTATTATATTTGTATGCGGTTTTCTACCCATTATGCTTGATATCGTAATTAGGCTCAAATGATTCCGATTATTCACAACTAATATTATTGTATTAAGGGACATAACAACAATTCTTCACTCAATTTATTTCAGTATTTATCAGCTTGGAAAAAATATGTCACTTAATTTTTTTTTCTGATTCATCCGTGTTTCAAACGTACATACATATATATTAAAACAGAAAAAAAAAGAAAGAATAAAAATAATAATAACTCTTCTTTATTGTATTCGATATTGTTATACTCTTTCGCTACTAATTCGCTCTTTGTTCAAGTGGAATACTATTCCTTCATATATTCGTCACTTTCTTACCCTTTAGCCTTTAAATCCCGTCTATTCAATCACACTCCCCAAAGAACTTCAATATACTTGCTAAGTATATAAAAATAGTAAACAAAAAAAATTGAAAAACGATAATTTAATTATATTTTATTTTGTGTTCATTGCTCATTTAACTATATTATTTCATCAAGATCCCACCAGTATCGTTAATTTTTTTTTTAATCAAAATTTGTAATTGCATATATTGTTTATTTTATTTATTTATTTTTTTTTATTCTAAGACACTAATTTTTTTTTTTTTTTAAAACATATTTATTGATATCTACAACTGTATTACAAAAAATACATCAAGTAAATGTGATGATAATATAGAAAAATGTCATGAATTGCATGTAGAGATAGTACCCAGTGGCAGCACTCTTATTTTGCAAATATTATCTTTGAAGTGAATTATCCCAGAATAAATAATGAATTCATAATTAGGAAAATGATCCTTCCCCCAATTTTACAAGTTATTCACTAAGAATTATTTAATTAAAAAAGTATAGTGTAATATAAATAGATGGATTAGCGTTTCAGCCCACTGCACGAGGAAACACAAGAAAATATATATATATATATATATATATATATATATATATATATATATATATATAATATATATATATTTATATATTCTTGTATATATACTACGATTTCTTCTCAAAAAGGGTGCTTAAGTCGTTAAAAGTATCATTACAGAATTCCTGAAAGCTCAATATCCGATACTCCATTTATATCAGTTATTGGCAATATAAAAATACCCGGAGAATTCCCCATATCAGCCGACATTTCAATAACCTGATATTATATCGAAACATTTAAAATCAATTCTCGAGAAAGAAATATTACACAGAGTAAAAAAAAAGAAAAAAAAATAGAAAAAGAAAAAAAAGGAGGTTCTCTTTACAGAGGGTTCCACTGGGTCATATTGTAAAGGCATTCTTTACCTTGGATTCTGGAACGTATTTCGTATTGAACATACCCCTTTGAAGTGTAATGCACAGCAAGCTTGTTTTCAATATTCGTTCGGTTTATTACTTTTTTATTTATTTTTTCATTGTGTATAACAATTCCTCCCTCAGATATAGTCCGTATCTTGGCTTACTATTAGACATATAGTAATTTAAGTCTTGGCTTATTATTGGACAAGACTTAAAAGACAAGAGCTCAACCGACGATTCGGACTATTCGATATCGGACTACTATGCATACCGACACTCAACAGAAAATCTGAACTTACAGTTGACAACAAATTGTTAATCTACAAGACAATACTGAAGCCTATCTGGACCTACGGACTTGAACTGTGGGGGACAGCTAAACGTTTTAATATCAAACTCATTCAATCCGTTCAATCCAAAGTCCTCCGTACAATAGTAAATGCTCCTTATTATGTCTCCAACTATACCTTGCACCACGAACTTAATGTTCCATTTATTTCAGACCTAATTCCATTCAAATATTCCAAATTTCACCAGAAGCACATTCATCATACTAATCCTCTAGCTCAATCCCTTTCCAGCTCCACTCATCCATACAACCCACCTAGAAGGTTGAAACGGCAGTGGCCCCGCGATCTTTTGTAAATATGTACGTATTGGAGTTTTAGCACTGGCTAGATTCTCCACTCAATGTGATGTATGTATGAGTGTGTGTATGTGTATATTGGTATGAGTGATTTCTTGACTTTATTGCATAGATTCATTATTGTATATATATTTTATATAATTTTATGCCGTGTAAATATTGTATGAATGTAGTATGTATGATATCTTTCACAACTACTATTAATGTTCAAATTGGGACAGATTGTAATTTTATTCAATAAAAATCGTGATAATTGTTAAAAAAAATTGTGTATAAGATCTATACACCAGGAATGGAATTGTTCGTTTATCATTTGCTTCACCCAAGTGTTATATAATACTATTAGTACATATTAAAAATATGTATTCAGTAAAATTTACATTAAATTACTTTGAATGATTTATGGCTCGCGCGTGTATTCTAATTAAGGCAATTCTTGCTCAAAAGCGACTAGTTGTAGGAAACTTATTTTCTAGTAAATGAGATACAAGATAATGTCATGATTCACATATTTCAGAAAAGTATGTGCCTGAGTTGTTACAGCCATTCATTCAGCAAAATTGGCGAACCATGTTTTAACCACGTTATACTATGCGTTTCGCCTATTTTCACAAACACGGCTCAAATGAGCAACGATAATTTAAATATATATTTTTTTTAGGTGGCGGGAGGAATGAGGGGGGGTTAGCGCGCGCTGCCTACCCAGTACAGATGACCAAAAACTTGTGAAACTAAGAAATTACGAGTTCAAGTCTCGGTGCTTAGTGTATTTTATCTCGGCATTTATCCCCCGCCCTCACCCAATGGCCCGAGGAATCATCTCGAACCATATTTTAGCCACGTTATACTATGCATTTTAGATATTTTCTCTAGCACGGATTAAAAGAAAATCGTTTCAACTCGCTACATCGTTTTAAAATTAAATGGGGTTTTAATATTACTCTGTAATTTTCTTTTTCTTCCGCCCATTTGCCCTTAAAGTCCTCCCAGCCATGAGTACCGTTTATCTTTTTCCTTGCCAGGTTTTTGTTCTTACCCAGTGTTTCCTCTACGCCTCCTTAATCGCTCGATGTGGGTGATTCAGGAGGTTCTTGGGTTTCCCTTAGGTCTTCTATCTAGAAGTTTCGTTTTTTCGGGTTTCGGTGGAGGTCGTTCGGCAGACATGTCCTTACCACTCCAATAGCCTATTTTCCAGTACTTCTTGAACAGAACTTACGTTAAGATCGTCCCTGACCCTTTTATTTTGGGCACAGTCTCTCTATGTATTTCTCAACATTATCCTAAGAAACTTTCTTTCCGAGGCAGTGATACGACGTTTGTAGATTTTCATTCATGAAGCAACTGTCTGCTCAATTGAAGCACCGGTAGTAAGTTGGACTTGATAGGTGTAACTTCATGTTCTGTGCTACTTCTCTTTTAATACGATTCTGATTCAAATTAATTTTTGACTTGGCCTGAACCAGGTACCACTCCTTTCACGAAAACTCCATTCCCACTCTAATCCACTTGTTTCAAGCCTTGCTACTTCTACAATCCCATATAATCCTCCGAGGCGCCTGAAAAGAAGATGGCCTCGGGGCTTTCTGGTTTAGCATAGTTTTTGGAGATCTGCTAATGCGTAGTATCTCTACATGTGAATCATGAAAGAATAGTCTTCTATTACATTTACTAGATGTATTTTATTATAGTTTTAAATATCAATAAATATATATTTTTGAAATAGTTTTAAAATTTTATCCTTGTAATTTTATCTAGGTTTCATTCTGGTTGAAATGGAAGACAAGGCTTAAATGCTAATATCTATAAATAATGCATGTCATCTGATCAGAATTGCTAAAAAACACCTAAATATTCAAGTTGAGCGAATTTGATAACCAACTGAAAAGAAAAGAGCAAAACTATTATTAATACAATTTTTGTGTTTTTAAAAGCTGCGTTTGACTTAGTACCTAGAGAGGAAATTTGGAACACCCTGAGAGTAAAGAACGTACCTGGGGTTTGCTACTCGCTATAAAATCAACATACCAGGCACCAAAGGGCATTGTAAGAATTAACGGTCTTGAGTCGAAGAGCTTTCCGATGGCAAAAGGAGTAAAGCAGGGGGATAGCCTCAGCCCTCTACTCTTAATCATCTTTATGGATGAAATAATAAAGATTTGCAAGAGAAGAACAGCAAGAGCGGTGATTGGTCATTGGAATATGAGAACCATACAGGCACAAGTAATGGTGTATGCCGATGAAATAGTCCTTATTACCGACTCTAGCGTTAAGCTCCAAAAAGTCCTAATAGAGTGGGAAGCAGAATTAGGATGAAAAGGTATGATTATTAATGCCAGAAAAAGCAAAATCTTACAAGTGGGACGACAGCCCAACAAATCCACATTATGTGCAACGACGAGGAGCTTGAAGTGGTAAATGAGTTCTCCTACCTTGGAACTGTGGTAAGCGGAAATGGAAAAATACAACCCGAAATATCCCACAGGTTAGGAAAAGCAAATAATATATACTATTCCATCAGCAACACTGTAGTAGAAAAAAGAGAGGTCAAAAAAGATGTCAAGCTCCACATATTTAAGGCCGTATACATGCCTGTTCTACTATACGAGCAGAGCTGGGTTCGCCAGAACAAAAAATGGAGCCGTATAACAGCGGCAGAAATAAAATACTTGCGCAGAGTGGCTTCCAAAACTCGCTGGGATAGGATCAGGAATGAAAAAATAAGGAAGAATTAAACATTCCTGCAATGAAGGAGACCCTGGAGAAGAGATATAATAGTTAGGGTGGTACGGGCATGTGTGTAGGATGAGCCAGGATTGTGACCCACGCAAATTTATGGAGGCAGAACCAGTTGGCACCAGACCTAGAGGAAGGCCTAGGCTTAGCTGCGATGGCTACATTACCAAGTTGGGGCAAGCGAGAGGAAAGACATTGCAGGAGATGAAGACTCTTGCAGGAGACAGAGAGAAATGGAGATCCTGGGTTGGACTATCTCCACGCTGAAAGGCACTAGGAGAAAGCTAAAGAAGAAGATGTGTTTTTGAACATAAAACCAGTAATACAGATGTACAACATTCTGTTGGAAAGCTAAATATTTAAAAACAAATATTATCAAATACGAAAAATTGTTAAAGGTAACGGAGACTGATAAAATTCTTACCGGAATGCAATGGTTGTTCCAGGCGTGCAAGATTAGATTTGATGGGAAACGTCACTACTAACTAGCGAGGGGTTGTGCCATTTGTAACGTTTCCCTGCGTTTCCAAGGGAACTGAGGATTTGAGAAGGGTTATGAATTGGTTGCGGAAGTTGTAGGGCAATTGGTTTGGATTCGGTCGGCCCCGAAACAGGTCTTCGCTGATCACATCATTTCGGTATGTGGCTCCTAGTCCCCTCCTCCCTACCCTTCCAGGATGTTCTTAAGTGAAAATCGATAAGTTGGAATTTAGTTTAAACCACCGTCCTCCTCTGAGGGAGGGGGGCGAATCTGTACGGCCTCTGTAAGCGAAATTGAATGAACCCATTATATGCGGCGCATAATAAGGCGTGCTCGACCGCATTACAAGGGCGCAACGTCAGAAAATATTTTTGGAATTCTTTAAGAGCTTCTCGAGTCTAATTTTTATACTTTAAGACGTCCTAAAATATTTAATGTTTAAAAAAAAAAACGACTTTCCCTTACCTCGGTTCTTAAAAAAAATTCAAGAACTAATAAATATAATTCAGTAAGTTTTAAATGAATATATTTAGTTTCGTTGGAAACAAATGTTGTAGATTACACAGATTGAGATTTTTTTTTTTTTTTTCAAAAATCGTACGCTTTAAAACGGTATGTTGCACATCTGTTATTATATTTTATAATCGCATAAAAAATACTTGTGCCTTTTTATCTTTCACTTAGATATCAAATTCGTTCAACTTACGTAATTTTCTGTTTTTTATCATTTTTAGATGATGATATGGTTATTCTTTCGAAATCCACAAAATCAAAGGTACTTTAGAGAAATAAAATTTTAAAAAATACCCTTAATTCTGTAAATTCAAAAAATTAACTATATAATTTTATTAGCATTGATAAAAAACCGCTGTATATACAAGGTAACGGATTTTATTATTAACTGAAGGAGAAAAGAGGAAACATATAATTTCAAATTTTTTTTTTTCTCAGAAGAATAGTAATGTAGATGTATATATACCACTGGAAAATTGATAAAACAAACAATAATATAGAAGTAAAAAAAAAAAAAATACGATAACAACATAAACAAATACAAGCCATAGGAATTAAATTGGCATAATAACTGAATAAACTAGGTTCAAAGTATGAAGATTTAAAAACAAAAATCAAGCAGTGTAGTAGTCATACACTTGACTAAAATTTTCAAATGACAAAAAAAAAACGAGCTTATGATTTTGATATTTGATACTTTAAATTAATATTTTAAAAATATGTATGTTGACCTAATGTATTCATTTACTAAATTTTTGTTGAATAATTTTAACCTCGAAAATGGGAAAAAAGACTAAAAAAAGTTAAAAAAAAAAAGAAGGAAAATGAATGGAAGTAAAAAATGCATAATGAATATATAAATAAATTTTAAAAGGTAGTGGAAAGCGGAATGAAACTATGTGATAGTTGTACACAAGAATTTTAAATATTTATATACAAAATGGCACCATCTTGGCAAAAAGGAAAGAAAACACTGATAGTAGATCCCACTATTAGATATGAAACAAATTACCGGGAACAATGAAGGAAAACATCGGAAATGTATTCCATACCTGCAAGTAAAATTTCGTAAGGAGTTTGGTGAAAGAGAATTTGCAGTCGCGGGACTTTGGTTCGGAAGCAGGGGGACCATCCTCAGTAGATACTAGATATTTTTGGAGAGGTATGGGCTGGAAAGAAATCAGTTGCAAAACATAGCGGAGACCATAATCCTTGACTCACTGGGAATCCTGCATCACCACACATATTGGGGCTAGGCTGGATTTATATATATATATATATATATATATAGTATATAATATATTATAATATATAGTATATATATATATATTAATATATTATATATATATATATGCTCTACAAACTATATATATATATATATATATATATATATATATGTCCAGGACCAATTTCGAAATGGGTGATGTCTATGTATTACTACTTGGCAGTATCTTCCATTATTATTTCCTTAATAATTGTCTTCAGGATTGATCCGGTATGCTCTCTCCTCATAGCAACTCAGCGAAGTTGAGTAGCAGATCAAAATAGGAATTTCTTTCTTGATCTAAAATAAATGTTTTCATTTAAACTCAGTCATAAATCTTTAAGCTTTGTGGGACTATAAATGTTCTTAGATTGATTTTAACAACGACCATAATTTTAATTTATAGTTCTTAAATTTATTTTTAGGCTATTGATCGAGTTTGGCATCCAGAACTGCTCTACAAACTCCGAAAATTCCTCTATCCGACATATTTCCTAATAATCGTCTCCTACATTACAGATAGAGCCTTTAAAGTTAATAATAATCTCTCCTACTCCTCAGTATTCAATCAGTCAACCGGTGTACCTCAAGGTAGTATCCTAGACCCAATCCTCTGCACGGTGTATACAGCTGATATCCCTATCCATCCAAGCACTGTCCTCTCTACTTACGCTGATGACAAATGTGTGTTACCGTGAATAATGACCCTATTCTTGCTTCCCAAATCCTGCAGAGCCATGTATTAGCTATTGAAGAATGGTGTCACAATTAGAAAATCAAACTAAATCATACCAAATCACCTTCACTCTACGACGTAAACCTTTGACATTCTGTCCCGTTGTTTCTATTAATCATACCCCACTCATCACTGTAGAACAAATACGATACCTTGAACTTCATCTGGACTTACATGGAATCCTCGTATAAGACTTGAACGAAAAGACACTGCTCGTAGATATCGTATATGAAAACAGTTACTTGACAAACGATCAAAACTCCTTCTTTACTTCATAAACTCATTTACACAGCCATTATTAGATCGATTTGGACTTATGGCCTTAAGCTATCAGAATCCAGTTGACCATCGAATTCCTCCCGCATCCAATCCTTGCAAACCAAAATCCTTCGACAAATCCTCGACGCTCTTTACTTTTTTACCAACAATCTCATCCACAGATACCTGAATATCCCACTAGTTGCAGAAATCGCCCAAAAAAAAAGATACTCCTCCTATCTACAGTATATATTCCCGATAATCCTCCGGGGCGTCTGAAAAGACGGTGGCCTCGAGACCTTCTGCTCAAATAAACATTGAAGTGCTACCACTTGGTAGATTCTTCTCAAGCCAAATTTCTGTAAATAGCTCATTTCCTTATTGTGCTATGTACAGCTGTAAATTTCAATAAAAGAATTTTAAAAAAATATATTTTTACAACAGACTTAATTAAATTAAATTTTGTCTGTTGTAATTAAAAGTCCTGAGCTGCTTTTAAAGATATTTTTTCACCTTTAATACGAATCTAAGCAAACCGTTTTTGATTATATTAAATCAAAAATTACTAAAAAGGGGTTTCTCCCTGGTTTATAACGGGAGAAGCGGTAGGAATACAGGGATAATCCTGTGTTTGGGTAGAAAACGTGGGTCGTGGTGGGATTTGCGGTGCGTGGTGCGAGGAGCCCTCGGGATTAGGCTAATTTGGAAATTATTTCCCTAGCCAGGGCTGCCCTGGGGGCCAAGCTCCCCCCCGATTTACCTCCCCTTCTAATTGCACCCCCTGATATCTCCCACCGTTCCGGCTTGTCTTTAAAATTAAACAATCAAGGTTAATTGAATTATCGCCTATATAATGTAAATCGGTGGAAGAATTACCATTTCTCTTCGGACTTTACTTTTTACGTTCTTCTCTAATTGCATTTTTACTTTCACTTACTTATATATGAAACATACAGTTAGGAAAAGCATTGCAATCTTCAAAATTTACGAATCAAAGTTTTCACCGGAAATACGCGTTTATGTTCCCCTTAGTGCAAATGACCGAGTCATGTGTGTTTGTGTGTGGTAAGTCGCGTGAAGGTTTATTAAACTTAAATTTTATATTTAAGATAACATTACTGAGATGATTATTCGACTAAATACCTTCTTGTTCTGAATTGTTGGTAATTTTTATATATTGAAAGTCATTTTGTGCCACTGTGGCTATCGGACGATATTTTTTTTTAATTTTATTTATTGAGATATATTACATTTTGTTTCTATTTGAACATTAGTAATAGTGATATTTGATCCTATTCACACAAAATATACATTATACTGTAATGTATTGAGGATACTGAGGGGAGTTAGGATTGTATAATTTTGGTATTAATTAAATAAATATTGATTAGCCTATGTCGGCAAAAGTACAAAGTGCGTATACTTGCCCCCTTGGATTCTCTAATAGGCCCCCCGGTTTTCCTATGGGTCTGGGATACCAGAGACCCCTGGTAGTTTCCTACAGCGGCAGCCTACAAGAATATTAATAGTGGTCAAAAGATAAAAATAAGATCACAAGGGCTGTACCGCCAACCGGGGTACTTCCCATGTCGCCCACCCGAGGTGACAAGAATGAGAGAGAAGAACCGAAGAGTTAGTCAAGTTTTATCCTCAGGAAGAATGAGTCTGGTTCCATCTACAAGAAGAGGAGGTGGCCGTCGGGGTTCTGAGAGCAGCTGGAGGATGATGCCAAGAAAGGGGACCTAAACTGATTTCACCTTCGTCAGCCAGTTAAGTGTTATTTGTAATAGTGTATGGCAAAGGTATTAGAGAAAATGTCCCTCAGTATTCTCAATCAGAGTTTTAGGCAATATGTAAATATAATGATATGTGTAAATTAATAATTATAGTAATGTATTAATTGAATCTTGTTTACTTTAATCTTACCCTGCATGCCACCTATAGGATTGGTAAACACGATACCTTTGGAAAGGAGATAAATGGTATCATTAAGTATAGTTTATATATTGACTAAATATAGTAAGTAAGCTAGTTTTTGAAGCTACCGCTGCCTTAGAAAAGCAGCCGGTCAAAACATAGAAATACAATGATAAATTCAAATAAAATAAAATATAATATATATACAAAAGAAAAAACAAACAACAACCTATAATTGAGATAAATACAAATAAATGGAATAATAAATACAAATAAATGATATATATAGAATTAAATAATAATAAATATAAAAACAAATCAAAACATCAACCTATAATTGAGATAAATAAGAAGTTGGCAAATAAATAAACATCATACAAACAAACAACTATATACAATATATACAACTGCTATAGGGACCCAGGACTGGTAAGGAAAAAGCGGAATCCAAGAGATCCTAGCGCCTCGCTCTCAGCCGCGTCACTGGATATTAAAGTGGAAGTTGTAAATTTTTTCCATCCAAGTTTAATTAGGATGGAGATATTTAACGGGTAGCTGACTTAGCACAGGCTCTGTATCACTATTTTACGTTCCTTCTAAATGATTGTGCAACGAATTTTCACATAATTTAAAAAAAAATTCTTTTTCTTCATTTCCATTTAACAACTTGGCCATTTTTTGAATAGAGAGTTTCGGTAGAAGTATTTAACTTTCACTGTACGTGATACTTACTATGTTTACTATTACTAAAAATCTAAATATATATCTAATTTTCAGGATTTGGGGGGTCACTTCCATTCAAATGATTGTATAAAGCGGTGAAAAGAAAGTAGTTTTTATAGGGACTTAATATACTTAATAGAGCATAGCAATGTTGCTCTCTCAAAAAAAATAATAAAAAATAATAAAATAATAATAATAATATATATATATTATATATATATATATATTATATATATATATTATATATATATATATATATATATATATATATATATATATATATATATATATATATATATATATATATATATATAATATACAGAAACTATCAATGTTGAAGAAGCTTGAAACATGATAACCCATTAATTATAGACTGGGTGTATTGAATATTTTACCCAAGGTTGAGGCATTACAATATTGGATATCCTCTATTGTTTACAGTTTAATAGCACTATCAACAATCAACGGCTAATAAAGCGTTTATAAGCGGGGCTATGTTTGCCTATATAATCTCATCCCTTGAAATAGAAAAATATTAGTTTTATTCAACGTCTGAGCTGGACTATTATAATTAATTTTGGTTTATTATTTTCAAAGAAATTAACGATGGGAAAAAAATTGGTATGTTTATGTTGAACATACTAATTTAGCGAGGCATAAAGAAATCTTGTTTGCTGCCGGACTTCCGGATTGATGATTAGTTAAAATAAAACAAGGTGAAACAAAATTAGGGTTCATAACGTAACTTTTGCTTTATAATTTTAAAAATGAACTTCTGCGATCGGCCCAAAAACAATTAACCCTCTCTGGCTTATTATTTTAAATGTAAACTCCAAAAAGAAAATTACATAATGTGCAAATCTTACAGCTTAGTACACACAGCAAATGTAAGTCACCATTTTCCGTTATCTCAAAGGATGACATAAGGAATTTTCTCTACATTTAAAAAAAACTTGAAAACATCTGCCATATTCAACATTAAATTGTATTTATTCAATGTATCGCGGATGGTAGTAGGCTCCTAGAGCCTAGTTATTTCTCTCTATTTCCATTTCCCCAACTAGGTCATTTCTAGAATATAGTTTCGATATAGTTGATGTATTTCTCTCGCAATGTACGTGATACGACGTCCTACTAAAAATCGTAATTCATAACTAATATTTATAAATTAGGAGGTTCTGGCTTTTAAAATTATTGTATGAAGGGTTGCAGAAAATTTTTTGTTGGTAACTGCTCCTATTATAGGTTATTATTTTATATATATATATATATATATATATATATATATATATATTTTATAAGTATTTGCTATAGAAGCTCAATATTCATTCGATTTTCCCTCTCCAAAAAGAAGAATCACTAAAATTTTTAAACCAATTTGCACTTCATTATGTTTGGCATATATTGAGATTTTTAAATTAATTTAAATTTTTTCAACATTTTTTTGAAATTTCTTAAAAGTCGTTATATGAAACCCAAAGTTTACTTAAAGTTATCTAATAACGATCATAAACAAAGTTAAATGCAGAAAATATAGATATATAAAGAGGTATATAAGAATAATTAGTTGCTATATATTTACATGATATAAAAATGAGCTAAAAATATGCCAATCTCACCATTAAAAGTGAATTTAATAAGAAACAAAATTATGTTAAAATCGCTGATATATCTTAAATAGAACGATTGGTGTAGACTTTTGTCCCGAAAAAGTGCGTTTGGAACCACTGTGCAACGTTTCGGTCTCTAGGGCCATTTTTAAGTATTTGTAAAACAATTACATTTTTATGACATCTCTGTACTTTTTACATTTCATTTTAACATTTATATTAATTATTTTATTCATTGTGTCTTTTTCTAAAAATGCTTACACATGATGCTTATATTAATCCATATCCTCCTACACCGCTTCAGCAGCAGTGTCGTTTAATTTTTTTTTTTTTTTTTGCCGGCCAATCCAATGCACTGCAGCCAATTATTAGGCTTATTGTGCGCCGTCCAATCTACTACAAATCGTAAAGTCGTTTAATTTAGTTTACTGTGTCAAATAATTACAGTTTTAAAAATACATGTTTTATAAGAGTCATGTTTTATTATATCCACTATCTAGGTGGACATAGGTCAAGTCAAAAGTTTGGAATTTTCCAGTGCTTCACCTTTTTTCTATTATTTGGCAAGACCATTAATACTAATATTTCCCGCCATAGCGTGTTTACAAATAAATAGTAAATGAATGAATCATTCCTGTTCACACAAGTGCCTAATAACCAACAGTGGGATTATTTTTATTCGATGGTCATTTATTCTTTTTAAGGTGTATTTAGAGCAAAGTCTTTTTGCTTTTATTTATCAATGGGCATTGCTAAGACTGGTAAGACATTATATTTCCAAACTCGTTATTGAATATAAATTGCAATCTCTCCTGTAGAGTTGATTTAGCAATTTGTAATTGTACGCCCTTATTCAATAACGAAAAACTATATAACCCCCAAGTTACCCCAAGGAATTGTTCGTAGGATTTATTTTACCAATCCTTAGATTGGTATTACTGGTATTATTGGTATTAGTATCCTTAAGTCTTTAGATATTACAAAGAATTTTTGCGATTTTTTGCTTTTTTGGGTGATACGTCATTTTTTTCAGACACAACACTACGAATCAAAAATTTTACAATCTATAATTTCAAGAATTTCCTAAACCATATAGAATACATCTATTAGCAGATTTTAGCAACTCCGAGTCACAATTTTTATTGAGTAAAATTACAATCTGTCCCAATTTGGATTTCAATAGTAGTGCTGAAAGATATCGTACATACTACATTCATACAATATTTACACGACATAAAATTACAATACAATGTATACACAATAATGAATCAATAGAATAAAGTCAAGAATTCACTTATACCTATATACACATACACACTCTCATACATACATCACATTGAGTGGAGAATCTAGCCAGTGCTAAAACTCCAATACATACATATTTACAAAAGGTCGCGGGGCCACTGCCGTTTCAACTTTCTAGGTTGGTTGTATGGATGAGTGAAGCTGGATAGGGATTGAGCTAGAGATTAGGATGATGAATGAGCTTCTGGTGGAATTTGGAAAATTTGTATGGAATTAGATCTGAAATAAATGGAACATTAAGGTCGTGGTGCAAGGTATAGTTGGAGACATAATAAGGAGCATTTACTATTGTACGGAGGACTTCCGAGTCATAATTTTTTTTTTTTTTTTTTTTTATTCGTATATATTATAATACAATGCGAGTCATAATTAGATTTTTGTATTGTTTTTTCCCGTATTCTGGGACTTCAAACATAAAATATAGGAGAGTTTTAGATTTTAGCAAATAAATTTGACGTTGGACCACGGTGCGCTCGCTAATCGTGTCAAAAAATTAATTAGTTTTTATAATTTTTTTAGAATATTTTTTCCGTAATCTTGGATCCCAAAGGTTAAATAGTTAAATATAGACAAGTTCCAGAATTTTGTCTACCTAAATCGGTCATATTGCCCACTGTGCGGCGTAACGAATTTTACTACATTTAAAAAAACTTAAGAACATGGCAGATAGGTTCAACATTAAATTTTAGTTATTTAATGTTTTGGGTATTGAAGTGAACTTCTAGAGACTGTTCTTTTTCTCTATTTCCATTTGCCAAACTAGGCCATTTCCAGGATACAGAGGTATTTCGCTCACAATGTACGTGATGCGGTATACTAATAAAAATCTTTATATATATCTAATATTTAGAAATCAAAGAGTCCTTGCTACTTAAATTATTGTATGAAGGGGTCCTCGAAAATATTTTGTTGGAAACCACTTTTCTAGATCGTGAAGTAAATAGAGTCGTATCTACAGAGATAACTGGAGGAGAGGAGTGCATCAGAGACGATCTGGGAGGAAGGGCAAAAACACAATGGTCTGGATTCCAGGAGGTTGAACAGGTAGATAAATGCGAGGGAGGTATCAGGCCTGGCTACAAGACAAGTACCCCCGGTATAGATTTTATTGGGAGGGGGCGCAGGTGTTCTGTCCCTCTGCTCCCCCCGCCTCAGCCTTATAAAACTCCAATTTACAAACGATCTGACAATTAATAGCCTTCTCTTACCCTCCCGCTGCCTGTTTCCGCTAATTTATTACTTTAATAATAATTAGATAAGGCATGATTAAGGAATCTCCATGCAGATGGTTGAAATATTCGTTTAAGGGGTTGTTATAACTTGTAACAATATTCCTGTGATATTTACATCATCTTTACATCTCATATTTACATGTTGTCCTGCCATAGAGGACATAAAAGGTCTATTATTGTTGTTCCCAACAAAAATTTTTCGTTGACCCCTTCATACAAACATTCAAGTTCCAAGAACTCCCTAATACTTAATATTATATTAATATTTAGATGTTTAGAGGGCTGCATACAACGTACATTGTGAGCGAAATACCTTTATCCAAACTCTATATTCTGGAAATGGCCTAGTTGGGGAAATGGAAATGAAGAAAGAAGAACCAGGCTCTAGGGGTCTACTTCAATTTTCGAAACGTTTAATAACTAAAATCTAATTTTGAATCTGGCAAATGGTCCTAAGATTTTTTAAATGTGAAAATTCGTTACGCCGTCCTTCAGAGGGAACGTAAAATGGTGACGCAGCCGGTGCTGTGTGATGTGCGCACTATATAATTTTGTTTTTGGAGTTGTAACCATCCCTATGGTCCATAACATTGAAAGCAATAAACCAAAATTAATTATTATCGTCTAGCTCAGACATCGAAAAACCTAATATTTTGATTTTCTCTGATTATAATAAATGGAATGTATTCTAATTATTTTATTTTATTTATTTATTTTTTTTAATAATGGATATAATAAAATATGACACTTTTAAAATGTAATTTTTTGACACAGTGGACGGCACTGCTAATGAAGCTGTGTAACAGTATATGTGGATAAATTAGGATACATTGCGAGCGAAATTTACTTAATAAAAAAAAAGAACCAGGTTCTAGAATTAAACTTTAATTCTCGAAACATATAATAACTAAAATTTAATTTTTAGGCTGACAAATGGTTCTTAGATTTTTTACAAAAAAAATGTAAGAACCATTTCCCAGCCTAAAAATAAAATTTTACTTTTAATTAATTTTATTTTTTACAAGCCACCCAACTCCTCAAGCGCATACCGCGTCTAGTGCGAAAGGAACCTTAGAATGCCAACGGGCAATACGAGGCCTGAGCCGTGGACTGTATATACCATTGTTGCCGTATGTACATGAGATGTTTGTTGTGTATATATTTAGTAAATAAAGTTGGAGGATCAGAAAAAAAAAAAAAAAAAAAAATCTTAGATTTTTTACAGGAACTAAAAAATCCTTCGATATGCAAGGTGCTCTGAAGAGGACGTAAAATGGTGATCCAGAGCATGTGCTAAGTCAGGTACTCGTTAAACATCACGATCCCATTTAAATTTGAATAGGAAAAATTTAAAACTTCCAATTTAATTTTGTACGATAGCTACAGTAGCATAAAATAATGTTAAATGAATAAAAATAACCTACTGTTTAAAAGTTATACAAGAAGGAGTTAATTGAAATACTCATAAAGAAACTTAATTGTTAGGGCCAGCGAGGTCGTCGCAGTGATATCCTTACGCTATGCCTTGTAGCTGAGCTGATTCAAGAATTTGCTCGTTGATATTAATTTATGTTATGCAGAACTGATAAATTGGTGATTCAATAAACAAATAAATGAGTACTTGGTAATTGGTATAATTAGGTATATGTGGTACAATATAAAAGGGAAAAGGTAAAATTGGTGAGATAATAACAAACACAAAAATCTGGTGCGGGCAACACACGACTTTCACTTGCATCGTTTTTAGAATCAATTAAAGAATTTTCAAATACAAGTAGAGATAAAAATTAGAGAAACTATTACAGAATTAATTAAATTGAATTTCTAAAGAAAAATGTGTTTTATTAAAAAAAAATTATATTATCATCTAAAATAATCAGTTACTTTTTTCGGCTTTTCAACACTCTTTATTAACTTTTAAAAGCTTGTGTATAAGATTATATTTTTTCTAAAATCTTTAGCTTTCAAACGTTATATCATATATCATATATTATGTAATATACATTATGTATATTACTGTTCTTATGTTCAAAAACAAAAAATTGCATTAAAACAATATTTTTTTTCAGTTTTCTCCTTTCGTTTTTCGTATTCGCACAACTTACATATTTAGCCGTTATTTATCAATGCTAACAAGGAAATGTGGTTATTTTTATAGAATCAACAAAATTAAAGGTACTTTAGAAGAAGAAAATTTAAAATATCGGCATTTAAGCCCAGTCAGACCGTTTTTATCAGAATGAATCCTACATGGTATTAAAGCCCATTAAATTTTACATTAATATAGCAAGTTTAATCAAAATCTTCGGAACCATTTTTGAGAAAATAGAAAAATGGTGCAAAATGCATAGTATAAAGTATCTCTTCTGGTAAGCTCATTTTGATTAAAAAGGTTTTGTAACGTATCGGGCGTACATTTCTCTTAAATATGAAATTTCAGTTTCATAGGACTTTTCGTTTCCGCCCGGGAGTTACCACACACACACAGACCTTTTTGCGGGACTTGGTTATTTGGACTCAGGGGACCCTTACTATGTATAGTAAGTGAATGTAAAAATGAGGACAAATGAAGTAAGTGGCAGTTGGCCTCTAGCTTTCATAGAGTGCGGTTATTCCTAGCAGTGAAGTGGACTTTACCCCAGCTTTTATGTATAGATATATTTTTTTTTTCTCCTTTAATTCTATATTTTAAACTGTCATTTAATTTATGTGTTAATTTTCTACATTAATTAATGACAAAGGGCGATGAAGTAGGGGTTACGCCACTTTGTCCTCAGCAAAGTTCCTCCGAACCCGATGAACAAGTTCAAGATGTATTAACATCGAAAAAACGAAATTACGAAGGAACTCCACCTAACCTTTCTCCTGTTAAAAAAATGGGAAAATACTACCAGGATATTTCACCAATAAAAGTGAGTAATAAATTTCAAGTACTATGCGAACAAGAGTTATCTTCTAATAATCCTACAGTTAACCAAAACAATGTTCAAAATGGCGAAAATAATATCTCACAAAAAACAAACAAAATACCCCCGATATTTTTGCATAATGCTAATAACTATAAACTCCTTTTAAACGACCTAAATGCACTTTGTTTAAGTCCTTTTTCTACAAAACTATCCGGCAAAAGTACCAAAATTATGCTCACTACAGCTGAAGATTTTAAAAGAATGACGAAGTATTACGATGAGGAAAAAATCGAATACCACACCTTCTCTATCGATACAAATAAAAATCTAAATGTTGTTATCAGAAAAGTACCCTATTCTATTAAAGATGAAGAATTAAAGGCCGAGTTAATTGCTAAAAGTTTTGAAGTGTTACACGTATTTAGAATCTTAAACAAGGATAAAATGCCCACTCCACTTTGTTCCGTCACTTTAGTAAATAATGAAAAGGCTAAAGATATTTTTAAGCTTGACAATATTTTCCATGCTCTTATTACAGTTGAACCAAAAAATAAAAGCAATGATATAGCTATGTGTACCAACTGTCAAAGGTACGGTCACACAAAAAATTATTGTCATTTAGAGCCTAGATGTGTTAAGTGTAAGGAAAAACATCACTATTCAAAATGCCCTCTAAAATTTACGGATAAGCCATACTGTGTGAATTGTAAACAGGCGCATGCAGCTAGTTATAAAGGATGCCCGTATTACCAATTAATTAAAAATAAAATCAGCTCACCTGTTGAAGAAATTAATAGTAGCACAAATCACAAAGAAACTACATTTAAGCCAGCTAGAAGGGCTACAGGAGCTGTCTCTTATTCATCAGTCTTGTCACCAGATCGAGCTCCACAACCACAACAACAACCGACTCCCGAAGTTAACAGTGAAAACATTTTAACGACAATCACTAAAATCATTATAGACGCTATTAAACCGTATTTATCACAAATAATGTTCCAGCTAAGCTCACTAGTTACCTCCTTCTTTACAAATGGGCCTTAATGTAAACATTAGCCTATCCGCTGCTAATACTATCTTCCCAGCTTGTTATTGTATTTATACTGCTATTGTATTTATATTTCCCTACGTATATTATGTTATTTCTTTAAAGACAACGTCTTTAATTACCTCGTATGACTTGTGAATTAAATAAATTAAAAATTTTAAATTGGAACGCCTACGGTGTTTTGTCACAAAAGAATGAATTTAAAAATTTTCTCGAAACGAACTCTGTTGATATAGCCTGTATATCAGAAACACATCTTTCTACAAGTAATAAATTTCATTTACCGGGCTTTAAAATTCTGAGGAAAGATAGAAAAAGTTCAACAGCTTCAGGAGGAGTGGCACTAATAATAAAAAATAATATTAGCTTTTCCGAAAATATTCTTCCCGAATTAGTTAATATCGAAGCCATCTCGATTCGATTAAACTTATCACCCAGTACAATCATCACAGCTGCTTACAAACCACCTAATAAGAAACTTCAAGAAGATGAAATTTTAAAATTATTGCCTTATACTGAACATGCTCTACTAATAGGTGATATAAATAGTAAACATATCTACTGGGGGTGTCGGAAAACAAATCAAAACGGAAATAAGTTGCTGGATATCACTTCTAAGCATAATATACAAATTATAGCGCCTACCGAACCTACATTTTTTAGAAATGGTTGTACACCTGATATTTTAGATATTGTTTTATCCAAAAATATCAGTTTACCAATATCATGCCAAACTAAATTCGGACCATATCCCTGTATTAATTTACTTTTCCATCAAAGTTCAAGAAATTCCATCTAGAAGTTCTCTCATTAGAGGAATAATTGACTGGAACAGGTACAAAAACTTAATATTCCATAATGTTTTTCTTAAGAACAATTTTTCAAACCGTCAGGAAATTGATACAGCCATAGAACATCTGACACAATTAATAACAAATTGTGTGATAGAATCAACTATGCAGACATTCAGTTTCAAAAAAAAATTATTCAAAAACAGCATACCAAATTCTATTTTGTCCAAAATAAAGGAAAAAAATAAAATAAGAAGACGCTGGATGCGAAATAGAAATCCAATAGACAAACGTAAATGGAATTATCTCAGACGCGTTGTCAAACAGGAACTAGACGAACTAACTCTTTCTAATTACAAACAATATGTCGCAGACCTGAACCCTCGAGACCAATCTCTCTGGAAGGCTACTAAGCGCCTTTTGAAGAAACAAGACACCATTCCCAGCTTAATAGAGGGCAGCACATTTATCTCCGGTGACCAAGATAAATCTGAAGTCTTTGCTGACTATTTTGAAAAGACATTCTCCGACACAGAAAGTGAAAGTTTTTCGTCAAGATGCGATCCAGAGTGTTATAAAGATATCAATGAGTTTTTACAATCACAGTCACTCACTGCTGAACTTCCGCTGAAATTCACGACTCCTAAAGAAATAAAAGAACTTATTTTCAGGCTTAAAACAAAGAAAAGTCCAGGACATGACTTGATTCCAGCTATTGCTCTAAAAAGATTGCCCAGAAAAGCTATTGTTTTAATCACAACAATATTCAACAGCAGTCTACGCCTCGGATATTTCCCTGACTCCTGGAAGAAGGCCGTATTAATAGCTGTCCACAAGCCAGGTAAAAAATCAAATCATGTTAGCAGCTACAGGCCAATAAGCCTACTACCTATCTTGGAGAAATTACTAGAGACGGCAATAAAAAGCCGCCTTTCTTCCTTCTTACAGTTTAACAATATCATTCCGGAATTTCAGTTCGGCTTTCAACTCGGTCACTCCACTTCTCACCAATTATCCAGACTTACCGAATTTATAGTCAACGGATTTGAAATGAAAAAACATACTCTCGTAACATTTCTAGATTTCCAACAGGCATTTGACAAAGTTTGGCATGAAGGCCTATTGTACAAACTGAAACAAATCGGTACTCCAAAATACCTGTACGACATCCTCTTCTCATTCCTCAGCAGCCGATCTTTTACAGTGAGAATAAACACCTCTATCTCCACTATCAGACCCATCCAAGCCGGTACTCCGCAAGGTTCAGTTCTTTCTCCCATCCTCTTCAACCTTTACCTCCATGACATCATCCAATCTACAGATACCTCGATTGCTATGTTTGCGGATGACACGGCAGTTTTCACTCAGCATGAAGATATAGATATTGCACGTAATACCCTCCAAAGCCACCTCACAGACTTAGAAAAATATTTCACTAAATGGAAGATAAGTCTAAATGTGCAAAAATGTAACTCAAAAATATTTACATTAAGACGACCTTCGGATCCACCTGAACTGACACTCAACGGTAATACGCTGCCATGGAGTCCAGCCTACGAACCAGTAAAATACCTCGGGGTTCACCTCGATCGCCGCCTCACTTGGAACCACCACATTAACCTTAAACTAACCCAGGCCTATGCAAGACTGGCAATGCTATACCCGATCCTCAATAGAAAATCTAGTCTCAAACCTGAAACAACCATTCTTATATATAAAACAATATTAAGGCCATTACTAATGTATGGTTGTGAAGTGTGGGGCGCAGCTTCTTCAACGAAAAGAAAAAAATTGCAAACTTTTCAAAACAAAATATTAAGAATAGCCGTTGATGCCCCATGGTTTATTAGAAATAGCCAACTCCATCGTGAGCTACAAATCGAATACATGGAAGACTTCATCAAAATCCGCTTCAAAAAATACCACTCGCAGCTACCAGCAGTTGGAGGTGCAGTAGCCTACAACATAGGAATTCCAACTTCATCTCGCAGGCTAAAATCCAGGCTTCTACAGGACATGCTGTTGTAAATATTATTATCTAGTTTTATGAACCTCATATTATTTTACTTTTTATGTATATTTTTAACTTATTTTTATTTATTATTATTTAGCTTTTGTTTTTGAAAAAAAAAAAAAAAATTTTCTCATTTATTTATTTTATTTTATTTTATTTTTTATTTTTTTTATTTTATTATTTTTTTTTTTTTTTAGACTAAAATGGATCTTAAATTTATAATTTATATTCTTGCAAACCTAGTATTAATTTTGTATATTCATTACTTCTCTTTCTTTCTTTAGTTTTTATTATAATTGTTCGTTATGTTATCAAATTGTTTTTATTATTTAATTCTCAGAAATAATTATAAATTTATAATCGTTAGGGGTGTCTTTGTACGAGGCTATACCCCCACTTTTTCCATTGTTACGAGTTGTAATAATTATTCATTTATGTTAAAAAAAAAACCATGTATGACTCAAGCAGCCGATCTGGAAATAAAGAAATTTAAAAAAAGAAGTAAGTGGCGTAAACACTAATTTCGTCCGTTATGTTCTGTGATACATCAAACATCTTCTGTTCTTGAAGCTCATTAGTTTAGATATGTAAGAAAATGACCAATTTTAAGGCTGTGATTGTGCCATAGCAGGCATGTTTCAGTAAAGAAAAGAAATTATATCACTTATAACGGTACAATCCCTTTGTCCATGTAGAGCGTGGGATTTTTATCAAATGTCAAGGCTTCACAAATATTTTACGTTAAGGTAATTCAAAATTATTTCCTAATGAAATCTTGCTGACCACTATTTGCGACCACTGGCCTATTGTAACAGACCAAGAGAGGGTCCGAAATCTGTCTCACTGATTTTGATAAAAAAATGTTTAGGCGAATTAGACATCCATACGCCAAAGCTACCCATACGCCACTTAAAAAGAATCGTGAATTTGTGCACAAAAAAGATTTTATTTTATATCTCCCTTTCTGATGGAGGTAGCAAAATATTTGAGACTTATGCTTTGTAATAACCCTAAAAATCTATTCGAAATAGTGATTTTCATAAGCTGCAAAAATCAGAACAAAAAAAAAACAACACTTATTTCTGATTGTTTGTAGCTCTGATGATAGAAATTGTTTGTAGCTCTTATATTTGCCCTGTATCATCGACATTGTTAGGCTGCCTCGTGATTATTAAAACCGTTAGTTTTCCAGAAGTAAGAGTTTTTGTGTTTCTTTTTTTGTAATAATAAATTTTAAGGGGAAGAAAATTTAAAATATTTGCATTTCAGCAATGTCAGACTATTTCAATCAAAATAAATCCTACACGATATCAAAGCCCATTAAATTTTACATCAATATAGGGAATTTAATCAAAATCGTTAGAGCCGTTTTTTTATGAGGAAATCTTAAAAAGGTGCTAAATGCTTAGTATAAAGTGGCTTATGAGCACTTGGTTAGCTGACTTTGATGAAAAAGTTGCTACAACAACTTGGGCGTACAGATGACTCAAATATCATATTTCCATATTCTATGACTTTTCTTTTTCACACTAGACTTACCACACACACACACAGACACACACACACACACAAACACACACACACACACAGACCTTTTTGCGGGACTTGGTCGTTTGGGGGACCCTAAACGTGTATTTTTGTTGAAAACTTGAATTCGAACACAATACTTTCACTTACTGTCTAGCTCATATATAGGTAAGTGAAAGTAAAAAAATGTAAGTAAATACTAAGAAAGTCAAGTAAATAATGTAATCAGTAAAAAAATTAAGGTATAGGAATTACTTACAAAGAGTTAAAGATATTTGAAAACTGGAGTATTGTGATAAAAATATATTGAGTATGACAAGATAAATGAGATGCAAAAAACGATAAAAATTATTTTAAATAAAAGATCGATAAAATTATGATTTTATTTGAATCATATGTTTTATAATGAAAGGTATCTTAAAATATTTTCCTCTTGAAATTTTTGTTTATTTCAAATTTCTTATTTTATTATTTATTTGTGACAATAAAAATAAAAATTAATATATATTAGACGTTTGCTGTAACTATTAATTTACCAATAGAGTAATACTACTTTTATTTTATTTTATCTTTTTCATAGTTTAGATATTTACAAATCGGAGTAGAGATTTCTGGCTCTACTAAACCATCAAATTCTTCCCGTCTCCAATCCTTGCAATCAAAAATCCTTCGAAAAATCCTCAATGCTCCTTATTTTGTCACAAATAAACTCATCCATAAAGAACTTAACGTTCCGTATGTTGCTGACTTGGCGCGAACCAGGTACCACTCCTTTCATGACGAACTCAATTTCCACTCTAATCCACTAGTTTCAATCCTTGCTTCCTCTACAATCCCTGATAATCCTCTGAGGCGTCTGAAAAGAAGATGGTCCCGAGACCTTCTAATTTAACATAGTCTTTGGAGAGCTGCCAATGGGTAGTATCCCCACATGTGAATCCATGACATTTGTGTCTTGTATCTCATTTACTAGATGTATATCATTATACAGTTGTAAATAGCAATATATCAATATAAAAAAATAAAAAGATATATACAAATAAACTAAATAACATTTTTTCTTACTGATTTTTCAACTTAACGTATACGTTAAAAATATATTTAAAAAAGTTGATTAAGCAAAATATAATGCTATGCCAGCGCTAATTTTTTTTTTTTTTTTATTCCTGAAAAGTCTTTTACAAACGTATCTTTTACTCAAAATCCTTATTCTTACACGTATTTATAATTAAATTTCAATATTATTATTTATTTTTGTTATCATTTAGGAAACAACGCAACGGTTAGGTTCAGTGAAAGAGGCAAAGTGACAGGAAAGAGACAAAAATAGCTTCACTATTGTTTGTAAAGATTTATCGCTGGCAAATGAAACATGTGTCCCACTTTCAATCACCGGAAAATCCATCCATACCTTCCACTGAATTTCACCGTTCCGTTCAGAACCAGTTTTGTGAACATCTGCTATTGTATAGTTCCTTTGAAAAATTGTATGTATAGTTATTAACATTTAATTAATTAATTCGGTAATTAGATTGTAAAACTAATTACTTATTAAGATTTCACATAATCCGAAAAATAAAATCTTGTGCGCGCAAGACACGACTTTCACTTACCTCCATTATTAAAATCAAGCTAATAAATTGAAAAAAAATATAAAAGAATTACATGGAGTTTTGCTAGAAACATGTTTCAAATAATATAATCTAGGAATAGAAAATATTGTTAAAAACAATCATTCATTTTGTATACACTTTTCTGCACATTTCGTTATATTTTACAACTTTATAAGTAAATTTTTTTTTTCCTAAAATCTTCATCTTTCCAACGGTATATACATTTATATATCTTCTAAATTACTATTCTTAAGTTCGAAAAAAAAAGTTTCTAAAATAATATTTTTGCACTTTCTTCCTTCAGTTGGTTATAAATATGTATGAAGGACGAAAACTTAAAATACCGAAATTTAAGCCATGTAAGACTATTTCATATTTTACACCGATATAGCGAGTTTAATCAAGATTTTTGGGTATTTTTTGGGAATTCGTAAAAATGTGCAATATTCATATAAAATTGGACTGGCGTAAAGTGGCTCTGACTCCGATTTTAACTCAAGGCCGTATGTCTGGTTAAATGTAGGTAGAAAAATTAAAAACATGGTCAAAATGACTATGAACATAATAAAAAAGAAATCATGTTTTTCGTTCCTTTTGGAACTGGTTTGTTTTAATATGTTCATTTAAATTACAAAGCACTGTTTCGCATTAATTTAAGGAACAAGTTCGACTCATAATACTCAAACTCCTATTAGTGGTTTGATCACATATTTTTGTTTCTAAATGTGAGGTTTTAAATTCCTTTCTCGTACCATTTTCGTATCCTCGAGTCCTACCTCCATGACAGCTCCTCCCAACTAAATCACAAAAGTTTCTATTCATGCCTTTATACTTAGCTTGCTGGTGTTACACAAGACCGTATCTTCGGACCCATTCTTCACACAGTATATACTGCTGATATTCTGACCCATCCTAACACTTTCCTTTCTGACTTTGCTGATGACACTTGTGTGCCATCAGTAAACAATGATCCCATTACTTTATCCCTTACTCTTCAATCCTACATCAAATACGTTGATCATTAGTTCCAAAATCGGAGGATTACAATGAACTCCAAGTCCCACCAAATAACTTTACCCTTTTTCGTAAAATTATTGCATCCTTCCTTACAATGTTCTTTAATGATATTCCGCCCGTTCCGGTTCAATTGATCTTCTATTCGGTCTCCTGTTTGACAAACGTCTTACATGGAATCCGCAAACAAAACTGACAAGACAAGAAACTGCTCTCAGTTTTCAGTTACTTAAACACTTAAAAGACAGATGCTCTAACCTTCCGCTTAACTACAAAAGGCTCCTTTACATGACGATCATAAGGCCTATCTGGATTGTGTTGAATTGATCTTTAGGGCTTTACTAAGCCATCAAATTCCGCATCAAATCCTTACAACCCGAGATCCTTCGAAATATCAATTATAGTTTTTAATGTTCCATATATAGCTGATATGGCCCTCTATAACAAACTCCATTTTCACTCTAGCCCACTAATTTCAATCCTTGCTTCCGCTTCCATATCTGACGATCCTCCGAAGGATGTGAAAAGAAGATGGCCTCCAGACCTTCTAGTAAAGGTTACGTAACAGAGTGGGGCAGTTTCTCTTCATGTCTTTATCATGCATTTTATCGCACAGATTATTTACTAGATGTATAATCCGATACAGTTGTAAATTTTAATGAATATAATTATAAAAAGATAGATTATTATTAAATAGTTCTATGTAAATATTTTTAATAATGCTTTTCATTTATCATTCTCTTTGACCAGAAAAAAAAACCCAAAGCCGAAAAAAAAATTATTATATTTTTGTGGAAGGGCTTTTAAAGTGTTTGTTGTGGTGAAGATGTTTGGAAGATGCTCCAGGGTCAATCTGTTTGTTCTGCTCCCCTGAACCTTGTGCTCTAGAAATCTCTATCCCACACATCACACACAAGATCTGGCAGTGGGACAGTTACAATCCTCCTTTTACTTTTTGCTCAACATTTTTTTCTTTTTCATTTTTTGTAAAAAAAGAAAAGTAGGAAATAATTAAATAATAACGCCATAAAACACACAAAATAAAATAAATTAAAAACCTGAAATTACTACTAAAATAGCTTTATTTTGCTGATGTTTTGTGAGAAGATGTGTTTGTCAGAAACATTCCATAAAGTTAGAATCGGTCATAATTACTCCGAGAGATTTGAGGTGCGATCGGGTTTGAAACAGGGTGACTCCCTTTCACCTGTGTTATTTAATATAGCTTTAGAATATGTCATAGAAAAGGTGATGTGTACCGAGAAAGGCTTAAATATGGGTGACAAGATTCCGGTTTTGGGGTATGCTGATGATCTGGTACTGCTAGGGGATGACACGGAAACCATACAACTAAATACAAGTGTGTTAATAAAAATCGGTAAAGAAATAGGACTCGAATTAAATACCGACAAGACGAAATATATGATTAGTAGCAGAAACGGTGGCGATCTTGTGATATTGATGTATCAGGTCATACTTTTGAACAAGTAGAGAAATTCAAGTATTTAGGTTCAATTATAACTAGAAAAAATGAAATCCAGGAAGAAATAAAGTCCCGGTTAAAGGTGGGAAATGCGTTTTATTATTCAGTTGCTAAGCTACTTAGTTCGCGGCTTCTATCTAAAAACTTAAAGGTTAGAATTTATAAAACTATTATTCTTCCGACGGTTCTTTACGGATGTGAGACGTGGCCGCTTACTTTGAAGGATGAACAACGGCTTAAGGTTTTCGAAAATAAGGTATTGCGTAAAATATTTGGTCCGAAGAGAGATGAGGCCACTGGGGAGTTTAGAAGGTTGCACAACGCGGAATTGCGGCACTTGTATCATGTGAATATAATTGAGCTGATTGCATCGATGGGCGAGTAAAGTTGTTGGGCTCGATGGCGAGCGGATTCCGAGAAAGTTGGTATTTGCTGAGCCGACTGGTAGGCGTCCGAAAGGTAGGCCGAAGCGTAGATGGGAGGATTGCGTTAAGGCTGATCTCGGGGGCTTGGACTTGAATGGTGAACATTGGACGAGTCTGTGTAGGCGGAATTTGGTGGTATCGGCATCGAACCTTCGGGTTCGCTAAGCCTATTATTATTATTATTATACGGATAATAATATAATATGTAATAACTACCTTACGGAGACTATAGTTTGACGGATCATACCTTTACAAATTCGTCAATTTTCAACACGCTCCGCTAAGTGTTCATAAGATATATTAATATAATAGCATATAGGATAAATCAACAAAGGGAAATCAACTGAAGTGCACCCAGTTGGAGACATAGATAAGAAGGATTAAATATTCTTCTGATTTATTAAATAATTTGCTTAATACTTGTCAAATTCATATGATGCACACTGATTTAAAAAATATTTCCATAATACATAAAAAATCATTTGGTGATAATATCTAAATAGATATGTGAAAAAATATAAATTATCTTGTGTGTTCATTCACCCAATAGCTTTAATAGTTTATGCCCAAGGTTTAATACAAGATACGTTTACTACACTTTTGCTAATATTTCTCTAGATCTTATTTGACCATTTTGAAACTTTCATAAAATGTATTTATTTGCTTCGGAAACAGGGAGATCATCCCACTAGCTACAAGATCATTTTTGGATATTTATGGAATGAAAAGGAATCAGTTCCAGAAAATAAAGCTTCCGCCATGTATTCCGTGAGAATTTTTATCAATGTATTAAGGCTAGGCTGGATTTGCAAATTTTCGAGGAAAATTTTGTTTTAATTGGTATGGATTTAAACATTTATTTCAATTCTTATTGCACTATTTCAATTCTTGAGAATTCTTTCATTGATTTTAAAAATAGAGGTATGTGAAAGTCGTGTGTTGCCCGCACCAGATTTTGTTTCATTTATTCACTCTTACCTTCTCTTTTTACAACCCATTTAAAAAGATACGATTTGTCTGATTGTAAGTAGAATTGGAAATTGGTCAGATCGGAATTGTTAGTTTAGAAGGGTGGGGTAGAACTGGAACCTAAACTTGATTAATATCCGGAGACGGTAAAGTAAACAGGAATAGAAACATTTTAATGAGGAAGTTATGTGTGCTGCTAAGAGAGCGGCTTAGGAAGAGAGAAGCCGAATTATTAACAAGCCCAATCCTCTTTCGGACCAATCATCCCCTCCCTTGGCTAATCCTCTTCCGGTCTTTTTACCTGTCTCCACCTTCAAAACATTGCCAGGCTTAGTTTAGATAATTTAAAGGCTTCCTAGCACTGAAACCTCCAGAGTCCTTTCGTATGTGAGATGTTTGGAATAAAAAAACTACAAAGACATAAAAGATATACTTTATTTTATTGTTAGTATAGTCTTGAACCATCGCGGCTACAGCAAATGAGTGGTGTTGGGTTCGCGAAATACTTGGGGAAGGTCTGTACTGTTTCAAGTTTATCAGTTGTGTATGATAGTGATTTGGTCGGGATCACGCTCTACCAGCTTTACCACTCACAAACATATTGAATATGATTGCAAAGTATTCTATGTGATAATTTTCTGAAGCTGAGATAATCCATAATAATGACACAAAATGTATCACTGACTAGAACACAAAGAGTATCAAGGATATAGAAGGTACTGATATACCCCTTTTCTTAAGTTTTCAATATAATAGTATTGGGTTGTTTCACATGAAATGTCCGTTTTTATAGTTTCTGAAATACATAAAGGAGTGTTTTGCAGGTCTCTATTGTTTTCTTCCGAATGTTTACATATTTAAAGTAAACAGTTAGTTACTAAACCTCTACCTTTGTATTATAAACATTAGCTTCCCAATCAATTACCCACTTTTTAGTATACCTCAAAATATGAACATGGAAACACGCAATTTTCGAGTAATATTTTGTAGGAGTTTGAACTTGGCCATTCAGCAGCTGAGGCCGCTAGAAATATTTGCAAGGCGTTTGCGGAAGGGAGTGTTAATGAACGGACCATTCGCCTTTGGTTTGCTAAGCTTTTAGCTGGGGATACCGACTTGGAAAACATTCCCCGAGGAGGACCTCCGTCTGTAATAGACAACGATGTCTTCAAACATACAGTAGAAGGAAACCCCTACCAAACAGTTAAAGGACTCTCAGCACAAAGGCTCAGTGAGGTCATGAGGTACCCATGTATCGAGCTTTTTTACTTTCCTAATAAACTTTAAATGTCTGGAAACGATAGTAGCTCTTTCATTTAATTGTGCTGAGTCCTTTAACTGTTTGGTAGGGGTTTCCTTCTACTGTATGTTTGAGGACGTCGTTGTCTATTACGGACGGAGGTCTTCCTCGGGGCAAGTTTTCCGAGTCGGTATCCCCAGCTGAAAACTAAGCAAACCAACGGCGAATGGTCTGTTCATTAACACTCCCTTCCCCAAACGCCTTGCGAATATTTCTAGCGGCCTCAGCTGCTGAATGACCGAATTTGAACTCGTACAAAAATATTACGCGAAAATCGCGTGTTTCCATGATCACATTTGGAGGTATACTAAAAAGTGGGTAATTGATTGGGAAGCTAATGTTTATAATACAATGGTAGAGGATTAGTAACTGTTTACTTTATATATGTAAACATTCGGAAGAAAACAACAGAGACCTGCAAAATTTATTTCAGAAACTATAAAAACGGACATTTCATGTGAAACAAGCCAATAGTTAAAGATAACTCCTAGTTTTTTAACAGTTTTTTGGAACGGAATAAGTACTCTATTGGGGAAGAGAAACGGGTAGTATGAGAGGGAGGTCAAGGTTGGTTTGGAGCCGATAAGCATTTCTTTGGTTTTACCTGCCAATAGGATGAATGTGGTAATTGAAGAAGGTTGTTATAGGATGCCAAGACTACAACTCGCCGTATCGTCCCTCTCAATGATCGATATTCCTAAAACAGTCTAGTTCAGGCAGTTCTGTTTTATTTCAGATTTACCACACAACTGACCATCATAAGCGTTTTATCCCATCCAATAAAGGGACTAAGTCCAAGTGATATGTTTAGGATTAATTATTTAATGTATGTGGACTACCCGGGAGGGGGCGGGCAGATTGACGGGGTGAATTATTGAAGGTTTTATCAGAGCGAGGACAGGGCTATCCTCACGTCTGACTGATTCCCTGGTAAGCCCCCCTATCTCCGGGCACCCAGCCGTCCCTATCTATCTCCTACCGATATTTCCCCGCTCTAATTTCTCTCTCGTTCGCTCTCTCTTTCCGTCCGGCCGAATAAAAATTTAACGATCCCCCTTCTCCCAGAGAGGCAGGGTGCAGTCTGCAACGGCATAGATAACCAGCCAGGGGGCTGTTGGAGGATGCAGTCTATGCATCGCTGTCTTTTACTTTCACTTACCTATATGTGAAATATCTAGTAAGGAAAAGTATTGCGATCGAAATACACGATTTAGGGTCAGCATAAAACCAAGACCAGCAAAAAGGTCTCTGATCAGCCTAACAAGAAAACGGATGTCGTATGATCCTAGCAAATCAGAAGAGCTAGTTTAAAATATGCATTTAGCGTCGTTTTAAGATTTTCACAAACGATTTTGATTTAAGTTGCTAAATAGGTGTAAAATTTAGTATGATTTGTGCTTCATTAATTTTGCTGAATTTGGCCACAACCTTTTTTAAAGAATTATATTAAAAAACTGGAAAACGCTTATCCTGTCAAAATTTCTTCAAGTAGTGCAATGAGAAGACTACACAAGGAACTAATACTAACTGTGAGACTCCTTTCTAACCTTCCTTGTTTTAACGCACAAAAAGTTTCACTTTATATGATTTTTTAAAACATTTTCTTGGCTACTTGGCACGGTCTGGATGGGTTGACCCTGTATATATATACATATATATTGGGTTGTTTCACATGAAATGTCCGTTTTTAGTTTCTGAAATACATAAAGGATTTTGCAGGTCTCTGTTGTTTTCTTCCGAATGTTTACATATTTAAAGTAAACAGTTACTAATCCTCTATTGTATTATAAACATTAGCTTCCCAATCAATTACCCACTTTTTAATATACCTCCAAATATAAACATGGAAACGTTTTCGAGTAATATTTTTGTACGAGTTTAACCTCGGGCATTCAGCAGCTGAGGCCGCTAGAAATATTTGAAAGGCGTTTGGGGAAGGGAGTGTTAAGAACGGACCATTTGCCGTTGGTTTGTTTTCAGCTGGGGATACCGAATTTGAAAACTTGCCCCGAGGAAGACCTCCGTCCGTAATAGACAACGATGTCCTCACAAATACAGTACAAGGAAACCCCCACCAAACAGTTAAAGGACTCTCTTCACAACTAAATGCAAGTGCATCTACAGTTTTCAGACATTTAAAGTGTATTGGGAAAGTAAAAAAGCTCGATACATGGGTATCTCATGATCTCACTGAGCGGCAGCAAGATCCCATGTTACAAAACACACCGTGCGAAAATTGAAAGAACTGGGCTACGATGTTCTTCCGCACCCACCACCATATTCTCCCAACTTGTCTCCAACAGATTACCACCTGTTCAGGAATTTAGACAACTTTGTCAAAGGTAAATACTTCGAATAAAATTCTCTTGTTTTCATATCGTATTTTTAATAAAAACCCTTTACCTTGAAAACGGACATTTCATGTGACACTACCCAATATAATTTTTATTTTTTTAATTTAGCAATTTAGAATTCTCCTTGACGTATGGCCCATTAACTCCATGTCTTATATTTTGGAATATTAGATGCTTTTTGTTTTGTACATGAATTATATAGAGTAAGGATTATTTGCTGGTGTTGAAGAGGAGCGGAGAAGAATACAGGACAGCAAACTCCTGAGGACCCTTCAGCTTAAGGCCTATTAAATATTTAAGCGATGCTCATTCGGGCTGCCTTGTCCCCCAACTACCGGTTTAGTCCTCTTCAATTTATTATTCATCAAGAATCTTTTCAAGTTTCATTTTATTATGAGAAAATCGGATCTTAAAAATGTATTTTTTTTTCATACCTAAAACGTATGATTAGTGAATATTACATAAAGGGTTGTCAATAAAATATTTTTTATACAGGGACTTATTGATATGAATCTGTTCAGGTTTTTTTTACTTTCACTTACTATATATAGTAAGGGGAAGTATTGCGATCGTGAAAATTTTCGAATTCCAGTTTTCAACGGAAATACACGTTTTAGGGTCCCCTGAGTCCAAATAACCAAGTCCCGCAAAAAGGTCTGTGTGTGTGTGTGTGTGTGTGTGTGGTAACTCCCGGGCGGAAACGGTAAGTCCTATGAAACTGAAATTTCATATTTAAGACAACTATACGCCCGAGACGTGACAAAACTTTTTTCATCAAATTGAGCCTACCAGAAGAGCCACTTTACATCATGCATTTTTCACCTTTTTTCGATTTTCTCAAAAACGGTTCCGACGATTTTGATTAAACTCGCTATATCGATGTAAAATTTAATGGGCTTTAATATCATGCAGGTTTTATTAAGATAAAAATGGTCTGACAGGGCTTAAATGCCAATATTTTAAATTTTCTTCCCCTAAAGTACCTTTAATTTTGTAGATTCAATAATAATAACTAGATTATCTTGTTAACGCTGATGAAAAACTGGTAAATATATAAATTGAATAAATTCGATACCCAACTAAAGGAGAAAACAGAAAAAATATTTGTTTAATGCAATTTTTCGTTTTTGAACATAAGAGCAGTAATATACATGTATGATATACCGTTGGAAAGCTAAAGATTTTAGAAAAAATATTATCTCATACACAATCAATTGATACAAGTGATTATTTCAGATAATAAGGTAATCAATTTTTTAATAAAACTTATGTTTTTATAGAAATTCCATTTAATTAATTGTTTAATGATTTCACTCATTTTTATATCTAACTGTATTTGAAAATTCTTTAATTTATTCTAAAAAATCTGGTGCGGGCAACACACGACTTTCACTTACCTCCATTTTTAAAATCAATGAAAGAATTTTCAAATAGAGTTAGAGATAAAAATACGTGAGATTATTAAGGAATTAATCAAATTGAATTTATATAGAAACATGTGTTTTATTAAAAAATCTATTATATTATTATCTTAAATAATCAGTTAGATTTATCTTCTTTTCATCACTCTCCATTAACTTCTAAAAGCTTGTGTATGAGATGATATTTTTTCTAAAATCTTTAGCTTTCCAACGGTATATCATTCATGTATATTACTGCTCTTATGTTTAAAAACGAAAAATTGCATTAAAATAATATTTTTTCTGTTTTCTCCTTTAGTTGGGTATCGAATTTATTCAATTTATATATTTATCTGTTTTTCATCAGCGCTAACAAAATAATCTAGTTATTATTATTGAATCTAAAAAATTAAAGGTACTTTAGAGGAAGAAAATTTAAAATATCGGCATTTAAGCCCTGTCAGACCATTTTTATCCAAATAAAACCTACATGATATTAAAGCCCATTTAATTTTACATCGATATAGCGAGTTTAATCAAAATCGTCGGAACCGTTTTTGAGAAAATCGAAAAAAGGTGGAAAATGCATGGTATAAAGTGCCTCTTCTGGTAAGCTCATTTTGATGAAAAAAGTATTGTCACGTCTCGGGCGTATAGTTGTCTTAAATATGAAATTTCAGTTTCATAGGACTTACCGTTTCCGCCCGGGAGTTACCACAGACACACACACACACAGACCTTTTTGCGGGACTTGGTTATTTGGACTCAGGGGACCCTAAAACGTGTATTTCCGTTGAAAACTGGAATTCGAAAATTTTCACGATCGCAATACTTTCCTTACTATATATAGTAAGTGAAAGTAAAATGGAGGTAAGTGAAAGTCGTGTGTTGCTCGCACCAGATTTTTTTTTTAATTATTATTACTTTCACTTACTATATATAGTAAGTGAAATTATTGCAATGGTGAAAATTTTCAAATTCCAGTTTTCAACGGAAATATACGTGTTAGGCTCTCCCGAGTCCAAATATTCAAGTCTCTCATAAAGATCTGTGTGTGTCCGTGTGTGGTAACTCCCGGGCGGAAACGAAAAGTCCTATGAAACTGAAATTTTATATTCAAGACAAATATACGCCCGAGACGTTACAAAACCTTTTTAATCAAAATGTGCTTACCAGAAGAGCCACTTTGTACTATGCATTTTGCATTTTTTTCGATTTTCATAAAAACAGTTCCGACGATTTTGATCAAACTCGCTATATCGATGTAAAATGTAATGGGCTTCAATATAATTTAGGTTTCATTTGGATTAAAATGGTCTGACAGGGCTTAAATGCCGATATTTTAAATTTTCTTTCTCTAAAGTAACTGTTCTTTTGTTGATTCTATAAAAATAACTATATTATCTTGTTACCACTGATGAAAAATAGATATATGTATAAATTGAATGAATTCAATACCCAACTAAAGGAGAAAAAATATTTTCTTAGTGCATTTTTTTTGTTTTTGAACATAAGAGCAGGCTCGGGACCACCTTTTAAGGTCCCCTGCGAAGGACGGCATAACTAAGGATTTTTTACTCCCTTTAAACAATCCTAGGACCACCTGCGCCTAAGTGTGTAATTATTTAATAGTATTCAAAATATATAATAAAATCCTTCCAACTTTTATATTTACCTACTTTTTATCCATGCTAAATTTTTTTTTTTTACAATCTCCAAAGGGTCAATTGTACCAATTTACGAAATTCAAGGTACTTAAGATAAATAAATATCGCTCTTAAAACTCTATCAGGTATAATATTATCTTTGGTCCAGCAGAATGAAACCTACATGACATTAAAGACCATAAGAAGATTAATCAAAATCGTTAGATCCGCTTCAGAGAAAATAGTAAAAATGTGTTATTAAAATAAAATAAAATAATGCTTCTGGTAGGTCGACTATATTAAAAAGGCTTATACGCTCCTAAAATATTATATTTAATTTTATACGACTTATGCTTTCCAAGGTATACTCCAGGTAGACCACGGAAACATAGCCATTTTGCAGGACTTGGTTATTTTGACTAAGGGCGTTCTGAAACTTGTATTTCCACACTATCGGAATACTTTCCCTTCCTATATCTTTTATAAAAATAGATCGGTGTTTTTATAATTTTTTTTATTACAATCTCTAATAGGTCAATTTTTACAATTCTGCAAAATTCAAGGTACTTAAGATAAATAAATATCGCTCTTAAAACTCTATCAGATGTAATATTATCATCGGTCCAGCAGAATGAAACCTACATGACATTAAAGACCATAAGGAGTTTAATCAAAATCGTTAGATCCGCTTTAGAGAAAATAGTAAAAATGTGTTTTAAAATAAAATAAAATAATGCTTCTTGTAGGTCGATTATGTTGAAAAGACTTATACGTTCCTAAAATATAAAAGGGCCTAGCCGGATAAGCACGTGAAATCTGCCCCCGCGTGTATTAGAACCAAATTTATACCATTGAGTCACACCTATGAGAAACAACCTAACGAAAATTTTTTTTTATTTATTTCAGTAAATTTCAGATCAACTCGAAAAAAATATATATTGTGCAGAACCCTCCAATGAATTATATTAGCCAAAAATCGTTGGTGTACCAAACCATAGTAATTTTAAAATTTTTTTTAAAATTAAAAATAAAAATTGTGACTCACTTTTTCAAAATAAAAAAAAATTGAAAATGTTTTTTGAAACTCTTTTAGAAAACCATTAACATATATATTTTTCGTGAAATTCGGTTGATCAGTTCAGGAGAAAAAATCGTTTTTTTTATTTTTCACTATGGGGTACACTTGCGATAAAATTGAAAAAAATATATGTTATATAGGGCCCTCCAATGAAATAAAGTAGCGAAAGATTGGAGGTGTACCAAACCATCATAACCAGAAAATATTTTTTTGAAAAATTCAAAATTTTTTTTTGACCAGCATTTTCGTGGAAAAAAATTTAAAGTAATATTTTTTTGAAACCTATTTGTAAAATCCATAACATATATTTTTTTCATGAAAATTGGTTGAGCTGATGAGGAGAAAACAATTTTTTTTGTTTTGTCTTTCCCCCTCCATAACTTCCCTCGCGTTAGGATTAAGGGGCTAAAATTTTGCGTAAGGTTGTTTCTCATAGGTGTGACTCAATTGTATAAATTTGGTTCTAATACACGCGGGGGCAGATTTCACATGTTTATACGACTTATGCTTTTCAAGGTATACTCCAGGTAGACCACGGAACCACAGACTTTTGCAGGACTTGGTTATTTTGACTAAGGGCGTTCTGAAACTTGTATTTCCAAACGATCGGAATACCTTCCCTTCCTATTTTTTTAAAAAAGAGATTGGTATTTTTATAATTTTTTTTCGAAGATTTCCGATATTGCTTTTTATTTAGTTTATTTTATTAAGAAATTTAAAGACTATATTCATGACAATAATTGCCAAGATTGTATCTGCAATGAGAGCCTATAATTTTTCACCATAAAATATTTTTTTATTTATTCTGGCTAATATATTCCATCAATCAAAATAGTCAATAAGCTGATTTATCAATATTGAAGTTATTTCGGATCAATTCTAATCAAGACTACACCGGCGGAGGCTGAAGAGCAATTTATTTTTATTCCGACAGTCTTTCAAGCCCACCCTCACTCGGAGAGATCATCAATAAACTCCGATATCTTTTTATCTCCTAGTATCTTCATTCGCTTTTTAATGTAAATAATATTATACTGCTTGGCGGTCTCATGATATTGTAATAGGATATCACAGTTATATCAAATATGCTTATAGACGTTAACCTGAGTGAGTTTGGAAGTTGTTTTCAAATATTTTATGTGTATTAATAATAATAATTATAATACTTTATTTACACATATAGATTTTACGGACATTTTTATAAACCATGTATGAAGGCCTTAACCCGTCAGCCGGAGTTCAGTGTCCTATTCAATTATTTGCACAGCAACACACGACTTACACTTACCTCGGTTGTTAAACTCAATTTAAGAACTATTAAATAAAGTTAGAATTGCAATACGTTTGAAGAATTATATTCAGTTTAGTTGGAATCATATGCTTTAAATTCTACTCTCTTTTCTTGTAATTGGTTATCATATTGTTAAACTTGGAAATTAATTTATTTTTACCATTGCTTATACAACAAAAAGTTTAATTTTGCAGAATCTACAAAATTCAAGGTACTTTAGATAAAGAAAATTGAAAGTATTGGTATTTAAACTCTGTGAGGCTATTTCAAACATAATAAAACCCACATGATATTTAAGCCTATTATATTTCACATCGATATGGCGAGTCAATCAAAATCGTTTTAGCCGTTTTATAGAAAATCTTAAAAAGGTGCAAAATGTATAGTATAAAGTAGCTAATTCTAGCTTCTGGTTGGCTAATTTTCATGAAAGAGCTGCTGTAGCATTTTAGGTATATACCACATCTATAATATGACATTACAGTTTTTTAAAAATTACCGTCTTCGAAATAGACTTACCACAAACACCAACTTTTTGCACGACTTAGTCTTTAAGAACCATAAAACGTGTATGTCCGGTTCAAACTCGAATTCGTAATACTTTCCCTTACAGTATATTTCATATATAATTAAGGGAGAGAATTAGTACTTACGTAATTCAATGAAACTATTATAAGTAATAAATTGCTCATAATGTTTATAAAATGAGAGTTGTTGTGTTTTTATTTTGCCATATCATAGAAATATTATAAAGTCGGTCCATTTGGTTTATTGTTTTTCAAGGCGTCAAATTCAATGCGACCTTGGACGTATGCAAGATTTTATTGATTCTTGTATTGTAATTTTCCTTCTATTTTTTTATAAATCTGCTCTTTTGTTCACTTGCGTTAAACATTTTATATTTAACATTTCATTTCGAATTTTCAAATAATATAAAGTTACATGGCAAAAAGTTAAAATATAAAAAAATAATAGAAAATAAATAATTTTAAAGTTAAGGAAATAAGTGAACACTGGTGATTAAAGGAAAAAAATAAATAAAAACAGAGATAAATAAATCCCACTTATAAAAACTGTTTAAATTACGCAGTTGGAATACCCGAGTTGCGCCCCGTCATCCAATTTTAGATAACTAGGCAGACTCCGGGAGACCCTGGAGTAAGAGCAAAATATATTCCAATATATTTTACTAATTTTATATTGCGCTTATACTACATACAAGACATAGTACAAATGTTGTGTTACCTGTATGCAGTTGAAGTGAATGAAGGAGTTGACCAACTTGCCCCCCTAATAACAACCAACCCTGATTTTACTTGTAATTCTGAATTATTTTTTTCTCTAGTTTAATTTAAATTATATTAATTGTTTTGATGATTCCCTGATTGCTTCGACTAGCTCTCAATAAGGAAATGCGTAGTGATGAAGAGAATGAAGGAGTTGGACAACCTACCCCCAACAACAACCAGCCCCGAGTCAGCCTATAATACTGACCTTTTCTTCTCGATTTCGATAATAGTTATATTAATTGCAATGGTGATTCCCTAATCGCTTGGACTTAGCCTCAGTAAGGATATGCATAGAGACGATAAGACAAGACAGGAGAGAGACAGAAGCAATCAGCAGTACACGGCTACTAACAGCTTATTCAGGGATGGCTGATAGATGATGTAATTAACCCCCTCCCTTCCCCCTCCTCCCATTGTAGGTCACTAGTTGCAATCAATGCACCCCCCCTCCCTTTTGTTTTGCGCTATCACTACTCAATAGCATATCTCTCAATAGATATATTTAATGAAGATTTTCTAATTTCAGTTTAATCATGAAATTAATCATTGTTTACCAATCAATACTCACCTTATGTTTCCATTGATGTTAGATAGCTAATTACTGCCGATCGTACCGTTGATATTCCGTATCGCTAATAACAAAATAAAATAAATCTGATGCGGGCAACACACGACTTTTACTTACTTCGGTTGATAAAATCAATTCATTTTTTTTTTTTTTAAATTATTTTTATTGAGATATATTACAATTTGTTACAAAATGAACAATAATAATATTGATAAGAGACCACATTCATACTATATATACAGAAAATAATAATAATGGTCAAATTACATAAAATAGAACATAAATAAATTCATATATATACAATAAAATAATAATAATAAATAAAAAACAAAACAAATCGAAACAAAAACCTATTATTGAGATAAATAAAAAGTTGGCAAATAAATAAATATCTTACACACAATCATAACTATATACAATGTATACAATTGCTAAAGGGACCCCAGCAAGCGCTTTTCCCTCCACTTGTGGAGGAAAAAGCGGAACCCAAGAGATCCCAGCGCCTCTATCTCAGCCGCATCACTGGTCTGAGCCAGTGGAGGCTGAGTTAGGGCGCTGTAGCCACAAACATACCGTACATGAGTGGAGGATCTGACCATTGTCAGAACTCCAGTTTAAATGTTTACAATAGGTCTCGTGGCCACTGTCGTTTCAATCTTCGAGGAGGATTGTAGGGATGGGTGGTGCTGGATAGGGATTGCGCTAGAGGGTTAGGATGATGACTAAGGTTCTGATGAAATTTGGAAAAATTGGATGGTACCAGGTCTAAAACAAACGGAATATTAAGGTCATGGTGTAGGGTACAGTTGGTAACGTAATAAGGAGCATTAACTATTGTTCGGAGGACTTTGGATTGGAAGGATTGAATGCGTTTGATGTTAGAATGTTTAGCTGTTCCCCACAGTTCAAGTCCGTAGGTCCATATAGGTTTCAGTACTGTTTTGTATATTAGTAATTTGTTGTCAACTGTAAGATGAGATTTTCTGTTTAGTAGTCTGTATAACTGGCCGAATCTGCGGTTGAGTTCTTTTCTTTTTAGTCTTGTATGTGGGTTCCACGTCAGTCTTTTGTCTAGTAAAAAGCCGAGATACCGGACTGTGTCTGAGGAAGGAAGAGGTATGGAATTGAAATTAACCGTTGGACAGGATTTGCGTCGAAGGGTGAATGTGACGTGAGTGCATTTGCTTTCGTTCACCTTAATGCGCCAAGCATTGCACCAGTCTTCGACAAGGGAAAGGTGCTTTTGGAGATTTAGCGATGCTGCTTCAGGATCGGAATTGGATGATAAAATGGCTGTGTCATCAGCAAATGTTGCCAGAAAGGTATTGGGATCGGTAGGGATATCGGCGGTGAAGAGGATGTAGAGGACGGGTCCTAAGACGCTGCCTTGAGGAACACCGGCCTCAACAGTATATTGTTCGGAAAATTCGGAACCACAGCGAACTCGGAAGGAGCGGTTGGATAAATAGGATCGGATGATTAGGTATAAGGATTGAGGTAAATGGGTTTTGAGCTTAAAGAGCAGTCCCGGGTGCCACACCCGGTCAAAAGCTTGAGCTATGTCCAGAAAGGCACCCGAACAATACTCCTTGCACTCAAGGGCGGAGGAAATGTGGTCTACAACTCGGAGTCCTTGAACCGTGGAATGTTGAGGACGGAATCCAAACTGGTGTGAAGGAAAATTGTGAAATTTGGCTAGGATTCGTTTTAATAGGAGTTTTTCGATGATTTTGGAGAGGATCGGAAGAAGGCTAATAGGTCTGTAGGATGACGTACAGTTGGATGGTTTGCCTGGTTTTAGGAAAAGGATGATAGTCGAGTGTTTCCACAACAGAGGGAAATAGGTAGTGCGTAGGATACAGTTATAGATATATGTAAGGAATGTAATGGCTTTAGGTGGAAGTTGTCTTAGGATTTGAGGAGTAAGGAGATCGTATCCAGGGGATTTACGGAGAGGAAGCTTTTGAAGCAGATATTTGACCTCAGAGGGATTGATTGCTTTAGGTGGTAAGGAAATTGGTATCGGTGACGTAAGGAACTCTTCAACTATTGCGGTATGGGTTGGATTGAGATCAGAATGAGGAGTGAATACTTTGGAAAGGTGTAGTGCAAATTCCTGGGCCCTATCTTTGTCAGAAGCAGCCCAGGAATTATCACTACGCCGGAGAGGATGGGATATCAGGGGGGATTTTATGATTCTCTTCGTGACATTCCACAGGGAATTGTCACGAGTCGAGAGAGAGGAGAGGTAGGTATTGTAGGATTGGGATCGGAAGATCGCCAACTCCCGCTTTAATTTTCTACAGAAAAAGTTATAGGAGCGGCGATCCTCTGAGTGGCGGGTGCGTTGCCATAATGTTCTGGCTCGGCGTTTGCTGTTGATGAGGTCTGTCAGGTGTTGTGGTAAATGGCTTTTATAAGGAATTATTTGGGATTGTTTGGGAGAGGAGGCAATCCAGGCGGCTTGTTGAATAGCGGTTGTAAAGGAATATACGGCGTCGTCAAGGTCATTTGGGGTTTTGAGAATCACTCTGAGGTCAATATCATTAGTGAGGATTTCGCGGAAGAGGTTCCAGTTGACAGGGCCTCTAATGAATGACGGTGGGATAGGTTTAGGAATAGGTGTTATGGATACATTTAGAATCAATGGACTATGATCAGAGGATAGTTCATCAAGGCGAGCTATGGAAAAATTAAGAGAGCCTAATCCGCTGTGGATGAAGAAGTCGAGGATGTCAGGATTACGGTTAGGATCTGTTGGCCAGTAGGTAGGAGAATCGGGAGGTAGGAGATGAAAGCGTCGGGAGTTGAGTGCAGACTGCAGTGTCCGTCCACGAGAATTGGTGGTTCTAGAACCCCACTGTTGGTTCTTAGCGTTTAAGCCTGCACCCAAAATGAAGTGATTACCCAAGTAGTTGAGAAAGGATTCAAATTGGGCAGAGGAAATGGGATGTTTAGGAGGGCAGTATGCTGATGCGATGATAAGCGGAAAGGAAAAGGTTTTGATAACAATGGAAGTTGCTTGTAGGTAATCGTGGGCGGAAATTGGGTGTAAGTGATGGGTGAGGGATCGGCGGACTATGACAGCAGTACCGGCATGGGCTTTGCCGTCTGGATGGTCTGTCCGGTATGTCGTGTATCCTGGTATTTTAAAGTACTGTTTAGTGGTTAGTCTAGTTTCAGTAATGAGTGCAACATCAATGTTTTTGTCTTGCAGTAAGGCTGTAAGTTCGTCAGTGTGAGTTCTAACACCATTCGAAAATCAATTCAAGAACTATAAAATAATCTTAAAATTCCAAATTTTAAAGCTGATTTATATAAAAAGTGTGTTCAGTTCCAATGCAAACATATGGTTCAGATTAAATAATATCTATCTAAATATCTATCTATCGGCGCTATGGTCCTTGTAGGACCTTGGCCTCCTTAACCATCCTCCTCCATTCTGACCTGTCTTCGGCCGCCCTTCTCCATCCGCTGACACCGAACGACCGAATAAATAATATAGCAATATCAAATTGTTACGTATAATCAGTAATAATTGTATGGCATATTTGTCACTTTACACTATCTTTTACAACTTTGCTTAAAAGATAATATTTTTTTTTTAATCATTAGCTTTCCGACTGTATATTATGCATCTTTGTAGCTGTTAGGCTCTAAAAAACAAAACTTACATTGAAAAAATATTTTCGCTCTATTCTCCTTTAGTTTGTTATCAAATTCATTTAACTTATATTTTTCTGAATCCTAATAAAATGATATGGGTAATTTTTCTAAATCTATAAAATTAAAGAAAGTTTCGAGGAATTAAATAAAAAATATCGGCATTTAAGCCTTCTCAGACAATTTAATCAGAATAAAATCCATATGATAGTAAACCCAATTAATATGTCACTTAAATATCGCGAAAATTGAATGTTTCCAATATTTGACAATTCCTATAAACAAAAGAACAGCGTTATCGAAATATTTACTACAGATATGATAACTACCAAGAAATAAATGAAATTTCATATTGTTTTTTTTATTACATTTTTTTTTGTAAAAATTGATGAAATATGGATAAATTTACAAATTTGAGGAATTTTATAACCATATGAATTTAAAAAAATACTAAATTTACAAAATACCGAAATAAAAAAAATACTAATATAGATGTATAATGTACCTTTGGAATGCTAACGATTAAAAAAAAAAATCTGGTGCGGGCAACACACTACTTTCACTTACCTTTATTTTTAAAATCAATGAAAGGATTTTCTAATGCAGTAAGAGATTAAAATTCGTAAAACCATTAAAGAAATAATGAAATTAAATTTTTATAGAAACATGTGTTTTATTAAAAAATCTATTATATTATTATCTAAAATAATCAGATTTGTCGGCTTTTCATCACTCTTTATTAACTTTTACAAGTTTGTTCATTAGATAATATTTATTCTAAAAGCTTTAGCTTTCCAACGGTACATTATTATTGCTATGTTCAGAATAAAAAAATTGCATTAAAAAAATATTTTTTCAGTTTTCTCCTTTAGTTAGATATCGAATTCGTTCAACTTATATATTTATGTGTTTTTCATCGGTGGTAACAAGATAATATTATAATATTTATTTTTACAAAATCTACAAAATTAAAAGTACTTTACAGGAAAAAAATTTTTAATATCGGCATTTACGCCCAGTCAAGCCACTTTAGTAAGAATGAAAACTACACGATATTAAAACACATTAAATTCTACATCGATATAGCGAGTTTAATCAAAATCGGCGGAACCGTTTTTGAGAAAATCGAAAAAAAGGTGCAAAATTGATGGTATAAAGTGGATCTTCTGGTGAGCTCATTTTAATGAAAAAGGTTTTGTCACGTCTCGGGCGCATATTTGTCTTAAATATGAAATTTCAGTTTCACAGAACTTACCGTTTCCGCCCGGGAGTTACCGCACACACACAGACCTTTTTGCGGGACTTGGTTATTTGGACTCAGAGGACCCTAAAACGTGTATTTCCGCTGAAAACTGGAATTCGAAAATTTTCACGATCGCAATACTTTCCCTTACTATATATAGTAAGTGAATGTAAAAAAATGTTATCTTAAAAGTTTTATAAGGTAATGGTGAGTTATGAAATGCTGAAACAACTAAGTGATTTTACAAGATTTTTTTTTAATATTTATTTATTCTGATATATTACCATTTATCTCAATAGACAATAATAATAGTGTTATAGGAACACATTCATACAATAAGTTGTAGATAATAATTTATATTTTTACATTATTTAATATGAATCCATATATTTCCAATCGAAACTAAACGTATTACCTAGCTTTTTTTTAGAATCTAACTTCATTTAAAAGTTCATAAATTGATTTTAACATCGAAGGTAAAAGGAACTCGTGTTTTGCGCGGACCATGTTTTTCAACGTGTGCTTGTTTATAAAAAAAAACAGAACAAACAACCGGCATGATTATATATTAATATAAATAAGTTACATTTTTATGACAGAAAAAAAAACAACTTGAATGTGATTAGGATGAGGAAAAGGCCGATCTCCAACATACTTGAGAATGAGGAAATGATGAATTCACATAGGATCAGAAGTATAACTTCTTATTTATCCGAAAAAGTTTTTTCCTCGACAATACTAAGAATTATAACAAGGATAAGTTATATCCGTATGGAATACTGAAATAAGTAGAACTGCAGGTAAAGTTAAAAAGTCTTGTTAGCAAGCTTGTTATGTTTTTCGTAAACAAGATATACAGAAAAGTTCCTGGTCTACTCATGTATATATTTCACACTCAAATAAGCGCTCATTAACTTTCTTTTCTTATAAATTTATTTAGTATTAACTATATATGATATTGTTTTTTTACGTTTCGGGGTTCAGTTTCTATTTTCAAGATATTTTATGCTTTTCTAAAAGTTCATCAATTTTTTTTTTCAGATTTGATGAATGGTTGGTGCTAATTTCCAGATATTTTTTTTTTTAACATATTTATTTATATTTACAACTGTATGATTATATACAAGTAAATGTGATGGATATAGTAATCTGACATGAAATACATGAAGAGATGCCACTCATTGGCAGCACTCTAAAAATATTTTAAACTAGGATGACTTGGGGCCATCTTCTTTTCTGACGCCTCGGAGGATTATCAGAAATCGAAGAGGATGATAGGATAGAAACTAGTGTATTAGAGTCGAAATGGAGTTTTTCATGGAATGAATGATATCTGGTTCGGCCTAATTCAGTAACATATGGGATATTAAGGTCTTTATGGATGTGCTTATTCGTAACAAAGTAAGGAGCGTTAAGGATTTTACGAAGGATTTTGGATTGTAAGGATTGGATCCTAGAAAAATTTGATGGTTTAGTAGAGCCCCATAGCTCTACTCCGTATTTCCATATTTAAATTTAGTTTCTTTTCTTTTTAGTCTTGTATGTGGGTTCCACGTCAGTCTTTTGTCTAGTAAAAAGCCGAGATACCGGACTGTGTCTGAGGAAGGAAGAGGTATGGAATTGAAATTAACCGTTGGACAGGATTTGCGTCGAAGGGTGAATGTGACGTGAGTGCATTTGCTTTCGTTCACCTTAATGCGCCAAGCATTGCACCAGTCTTCGACAAGGGAAAGGTGCTTTTGGAGATTTAGCGATGCTGCTTCAGGATCGGAATTGGATGATAAAATGGCTGTGTCATCAGCAAATGTTGCCAGAAAGGTATTGGGATCGGTAGGGATATCGGCGGTGAAGAGGATGTAGAGGACGGGTCCTAAGACGCTGCCTTGAGGAACACCGGCCTCAACAGTATATTGTTCGGAAAATTCGGAACCACAGCGAACTCGGAAGGAGCGGTTGGATAAATAGGATCGGAGGATTAGGTATAAGGATTGAGGTAAATGGGTTTTGAGCTTAAAGAGCAGTCCCGGGTGCCACACCCGGTCAAAAGCTTGAGCTATGTCCAGAAAGGCACCCGAACAATACTCCTTGCACTCAAGGGCGGAGAAAATGTGGTCTACAACTCGGAGTCCTTGCTGAACCGTGGAATGTTGAGGACGGAATCCAAACTGGTGTGAAGGAAAATTGTGAAATTTGGCTAGGATTCGTTTTAATAGGAGTTTTTCCATATTTGAATTTTCCACATCTACTCCGTATTTCCATATTTAAATTTAGTTTCTTTTCTTTTATAATTTTTAGGAAGCTTCATGTAAATTTTACACTCAAAAAAGCACTTATTAACTTCATTTTCTTACAAATTTATTTTTCTTTACTATCTATGACATTCATCAAAATCACGTAACTGCAGGTAATAATATACCGTTGGAAAGAGAAAGATTTTAGAAAAAAATATTATCTGCCACACATATTTGTAAAAGGTAATATAAAGTGACGCATGGAGAATAAACTTATTTCTAATGGGATCACTTGTAGCTAGGTGGTTAGCGTAACAGCCTCCTATGCCAAAGGTCACGGGTTCAAACCCGCAGGTGGTCCTAGGATTTTTTAATGGGAGTAAAAAATCCTTAGTTATGCCGTCCTTCGAAGGGGGCGTTAAAAAGTGGTCCCGAGCCTGTGCGATAACAGGTACTCGTTATCCTATCCTAATAAAACCTGGATAGGCAAAATTTAGGACTTCCACTGTAGCATCGTCCGATTAGCCATAGCAGCATAAAGTGACGTTAAATAAATAAAATAAACAAAAACTTATTTCTAATTATCAATTTAGTATAGTTATATTATTTTATCTAAATCATATGTTTCTAACGAAAATAAATACACGTTTTATTAAAATCAAATTCAAATCTTTTTTAAATTGGAGTATATTTAATAGATTTTAACAGTCGAGGTCAGTGAAAGTCATGTGTTGCCCGCACCAGATTTTTTTCTTCAGATTTGATGAATTGTTGGTCATATGGTTGGTGCTAATTTCCATATTTAAATTTAGTTTCTTTTCTTTTATAATTTTTTAGGAAGTTTCATGTGTATTTTACACTCAAAAAATCACTTATTAACTTAATTTTCTTACCAATTTATAATTCTTCACTATCTATGACATTCATCAAAATCAGGTAACCAGACGAGCCAATTTATACCATGAATATAGCACATTTTTACGATTTATTCAAAAATGGCTCTAAAGATTTTCATTCAACTCTCTATATCGATGTAAAATTTGATAGGTTTCAATATCATGTAGGTTTCATTCTGATTAAAATAGTCTGACAGGGCTTAAATGCCGATATTTTAAATCTTCTTCTTTTAAAGTACTTTTAATTTTATAGATTTCAAAACATTTGATAAAAATCTAATGGAGAAAAGCGCAAACATATTTTTTTATAATTTTTGTATTTTTGATAAAAAGAACAGTAACATAGGCATATAATATACCGTTAGAAAGAGAATGATTTGAGAAAAAATATTATCTGACACACATATTTGTAAAATGTAATATAAACGCATGGAGAATAAACTTATTACTGATTATTAATTTAATATATTAATTGCCCTCCAGTCTACATAAACAACTTACCGATAACACAAACCAACACAGTTCATTACTTAGGACTCACTTTCGACAGAAGGATGGCATGGGGGCCTCACATTATGCAGAAGCGACTGACTCTCAACAATCGACTAAGACTTCTATATTCTCTACTATACAAACACTCTTCTTTAAAAATCCGACAAAAACTAAATACTTATACCTACTTACTAAAACCCATATGGACATACGCCTCTCAAATTTATGGAATAGCGAAACCGACTCAGATTGCAAAAATCCAGACTTTTCAATCAAAAACTTTAAGACTTATTACTCGATCACCCTGGTATGTCAGTAACAAAACTTTACATACAGACTTACACATACCAATGGTACAAGATCACATTCGGACTTCTTACATAAAATTTTTTAATAAACTTCACGGACATACTAACAAACTCATACAAAACACGGCCACGACAGACATGCCAGGAAATATTCAAAGAAGGCTGAAAAGAAGCTGGCTAAGAGATCCCCTCAAGTAAACTCTATTAAAATTCAAGTTAGGAGTAGATGCCAATGGGTATCGACCTCCCTCATGCCTGACATGCCCTTTATATCAATTGTTATCAAATCCGCTTATTGTCACGGGCTGAGTGACAGGTGTGGATGTAAAAATAAATGATAAAAAAAATAAAATAAAATAAAAAAAAATAAAATAAAAAATATATTTATATTATTTAATCTAAATCATATGTTTCTAACAAAAATAAATGCACGTTTTATTAAAATCAACTTCAAATATTTTTTAAATTGGACTATATTTAATAGATTTTGAATTGATTTTAACAGTCGAAGTCAGTTAAAGTCATGTGTTGCCTGCACCAGATTTTTGTCTTCACATTTGATGAATTGTTGGTGTTGATTTCCATATTTAAACTAACAAATTTATTTTTCTTCACTATCTATGACATTTTTTTTCTACGTTTCCAATTTCAGTCCCCATTATCAAGATATTTTATGCTTTTCTAAACGTTCATCAATTTTTTTCTTCAGATTTGATGAATTGTTAGATATATGGTTGGTGCTGATTTCCAAATTTAAATTTGGTTTATTTTCTTTTATAATTTTTTAGGAAGCTTCATTTAATATTCCACGCTCAGAAAAGCACTCATTAACTTCCTTATATTAAATGAAGCTTCCTAAAAAAATATAAAAGAAAATAAACTAAATTTAATAATATAAATTAGCACCAGCCATACGATCAACAATTGATCAAATCTGAAGAAAAAAGTTGATGAACTTCAACAAAAACAAAATGACCCCAAACTTCAATAGGTGCTCAAAACTATCACCAAAAAACAAACTGATTCTCTACAAAACTGTCATTCGTCCCATACTGACCTACGTTGCCCCAGTCTGGAGTTACACATGTCATTCCAATTATTGGAAAATGGAGGTGGTCAGAACACATGCATGCGCATCGTTAATAATTATCCTCGTTACACGGGAATAAACAATCATGTTATCGGATTTACAACTCCCTCGAAAAAAAAAATATACGTACTCGCTGGCACAACTTTTCTTTTCTTACTCCTACTAGTGACAACCCGAGTTCAAAAAATAGGCGATTACGACAAGAAAACCCTTAAAAACGTTACATACATAACGTACAAAAGACATATTACTACATTAATTTTAAAATGTAAAAAAGAAATATTAGAATTTTATATTATAGCATATAACCAAAATTTTAGTTATTTTGTATTGTTTCGTTCACTTATTACTTACCTATAATTTGTTTATTACTTAATTTTTTCCAACTAATTTTTTTATACTTATTATTATTATTTTTTTTTTTGTGTAGGTTAATGTTTTCAGATTTTTTCTACTGTTCAAAAGTAACATATGGCTAAATTACCACTAACCCCTACTGTAAATATAACGTAAAAGTACATGTAATTGGTGCAATCCACAACATGCATAAAGTTTGAGGCATATGGCCGTTAGTAAAAAAAAATACAGAAAATTAAAAATCTTAATAATAATAATTATAATTGATGAACTTTTAGTAAAGCATAAAATATCTTGATAATAGGGACAGAACTCCAAAGCGTAGGAAAACAATGTCATAGATAGTGAAGACAAATAAATTTGTAAGAAAAGGAAGTTAATGAGTGCTCTTTTTTTTTGTGAAATTAAATGAAGCTTCCTAAAAAAATCATAAAAGAAAAGAAAATGTATATATTCATATTTTGTATATACTGAATCGAACACTAGTAAATGGCTAATTATAGAACGACTACGTTGGTGCATCTTTTTAATTTACCTAGTTATTTTAATAAAGGGGTGAGGATCAGAAGTTGTTGGGGGTAAAGTTTTCCTTTTCCAGAAGCGTGGCCAATATTTTTCCCCCTTCGCCGTTGATGGCACGTCAAAGCGAGGCAACTTTTCCCCTGAGGCTTATTGAGTCCTTGGGGAAGTTATTAACTTTAAATTTTAATGAGGGAAGGTAGGCTGTACACCTCCGCCAAAGGAGAACTTATTCCGTAATTGAAGCAGATAAGGACTTCCCCGATCAAGTCCCCTAGACTTCGCCCAGTTTCTAAGTTACTTCCTCTTTTTTTTTCCTCGTTTTTTATCTTGATAGCACTCAATGTTCAATAGATTCGACACCTCTGTTTTAAAGTCTTTTGTTAACGTTAGTTTATTTGTTAAACCTTTTTAAAAAATATATATTTATTGAGATTCACATCTGTATTCAGAAACACATAATAATTTGTTAGACAAGATAAACAAATTCATGATACACATGTTGGGAAACTAACCATTGGCAGCTCTCCTAAAACTATGCAATAATTTAATGCCAATGCCATCTCCTTTTTAGACTCCTCGGCGGATTATGAGGGATTGTAGTGGAAGAAAGGGATTGAAACTATAGGTTGGATGAGTTTTGCATGAAGGTATGATACCTGGTCGGACCAAATCAGCAATATTTGGAACATTGCGGTCTTTATGGATGAGTTTATTTTTTTAACAAAGTCCTTACATTGTTATGCTCCTTAGCATTGGAGATTTCACGAAGGATTAGGGATGGGAAGAATTCGATTTTGAAGAAGAGCCCAAAGTTACTTATCGGTCTTATGTTAATCATGTTAATGCGCCTTTTGTAGTTAAGTGAAAGGGTTGATTCTTTGATAAAGTCTTTTATGATGATCCCTAGTAAGACATTTGCCAAGAAAGACTCCTGGATACCGGGTCTGTTTTACAGGAACAAATAGAGTGTTATTGAACGATAGTGTAGGGCAGGATGCTATAGGTTTACGACAAAGGTTAATTCATACTTCATGGTCTCTGATATCGGATGAATGAGTTTGAGAGGCGATAGTGGTTTAAATTTTTGCTTTCACAATCAAATTCCTCTTGCATACAACCCTTAAATACAAATGATTAAAATAGCACATAATTAAAATAGCACTTGTTTTAAATGTGTGTTTCTATTTAATGACCGCACCCCTAACCATCGTCCTCATATAATTTCACATGGTCAACAAAAACTCCATCATCTTAAATACAAAATGTATAATGCCCCATATTTTGTAATAAACCATCTCATCTATAATCTCAACCACCCATTTGTCGCAGACCGATTTATATTTCTTTGTATACTAAACACCCTGCACACAACAACCGACTTGCCTGTAATCCTATCTTCCTTAGATTTTCTAGGCAATCCCCCTAGACCATTGAAAAGAAGGTGGTCTCGGGACCAACCCCCTTGAAATAGTTAATGAAGAGCTGATAGATTTTCACGACTTGCATTCTTGATACACAGTTATTTATTGAGGATATATAGACGACTGTAGAAACTATTATAGGTGGAAATAATCAGGAGTCCGTCATTTATTAAATATTTTAATTTTGCCGACGTTTCGGTTCAAGCTTGTGAGCAATCGTCAGTACATTACCAAGTTCATAGTGACATCTCTGTCTACATATTCTATAAAAAAATAAGAATTAACATCCTAACTTAACTGTTACACCTCATTGAAAGTAAATACACTATATATAAATTAAATAAAATCTATAGTTTGTGTAATTAATCACAAAAATAAATAAAAAGAAATAATATAGTAGTAATTTTTTTTAATCCTTACAAAAGGATGTTATTTTTGTTCGATTACTAGATAAATGACACAGATGTTTTCTCTACTAAAACTATTTATACTTTTAAATCAAAATCTAGATTTTCAGCAAGGTAGTGAGTCGTCTGTTATAAATAGATGAATGTGAAAAGGAGACTTAAAAGGATAAGGACATTCATGGACAAAAGGAACGCATAAAGAAGTATAGGCCATTTTTATCAATGGATTTTTTTATCAAATTGGGATCTTAATCAAAATCTTTGAAGCAGTTATTAAAAAAAAAAACACGCAAAAAGGTGCAAGATTCTAGGTATAAAGATGCAATCCCTGTTGGCTAGTTCCGGTTAAAAGGTATTGTGATATCGTTGAATAGACCTTAAACGCGTATTTCCGTTGAAAACTGGAATTCGAAAAATTTCAATGATGCAATACTTTTGCATATTATATATTTTAGTTATAGGTAAGAGAAAGTAAAAGAAAAAATAAACTAAAGTTGTATGTGATACATATAATTAAAATCATAATTTAGTAGTAGATCATAGTGATAAAGTAGATCACATGTGTTTTTGAACATTGGGTAAGTTTCATATGATCTCTCACTGTTAGCTTTTAGATAAAGTATAAAGGGACTTTTTGAACTATTCTACTATCTTATGTTAGTTATTTATTTTGTTTTAGGTATCTACTTATGTATATTTTGATCGTTAATAAAAACTACTATTTTTGCAATTGTCTAAAGTCTACTTTCTTCAAGCATTACATATATTTAGCGAATCAGAGTGGAATAATTTATGTTTTTTTAAGTATATAAACACTACTAAATAAATATTTAAATGAAAATAAAAGTAAGGTTTGTAAATACGAGGAAAGTCTACCTTCAGGAACTCTGCCCCCCGCTTGGATATTCCCGCCACAGCTGGAGTAGGATATACAATTAGAATTAGAGAACCCTAGCAATTAGTTAAACTTTATCAACTCTAATTTTAATGAGGTTCACCAACTCAGTGAGATCAAGTAAACTCTGTTGCACTTTTAAGTCTATTCAATTTCCAAGCTAACACATTCACCCTTTCTACCTCAAAACCAATTTTCACTTTACTAAATATATTTAGTGAGTTAGGCTCTATTTTTGTTAATAAAATTATCCTGCTTATAAATACTAACGATTTCAGTTTTATTCCTTATTCATAGAATGCTTGGTATGCAAAAGTTAGATCCATAATAAGATTTGAAGCCTTGTTTTTGACTATTACATTAGGGGATCAGGAATCAATACATTTTGTACCTGTAAGATTTTCATTTGTAAGGGATATAGAGTTTGTATATCATTGCTGACTAGTAAACGCAAACTGACATTCAAACTAAAATTCATCGCAGGATTATGTACGAAAATAAATGTTATTTTGTTTTATATAAGGTGAAACTGTAAATAAAGCTTTTTGTTTCATTGAAAATTAGAAAAAAAAGAGTATTCAGAGGATATCTATCGAAAAAAAAATTTGTTAAGCTTAATTTTTCCATACTTGGTTTTCAAATAATAATTACCTAATAATTAATTAATGACATCCTGCCCTACAGTATACTTCAATAACACTCCTCTTGTCCCGGTTGAACAGATCCGATATCTTGGACTACACCTTGACAAACGTCTCTCTTGGAACCCTCATATAAGACTTAAACGACAAGAAACTGCTCGACGTTTTCGACTACTTCAACACTTACTAGACAAACGTTCTAATCATCCACTTAACTACAAAAGACTCATCTACATGACTATCATAAGGCCGATATGGACTTACGGAGTAGAGCTTTGTGACTCTACTAAACCATCGAATTCTTCCCGTATCCAAATCCCTACAATCCAAAATCCTTCGTAAAATCCTCAATGTTCCTTACTTTGTCACGAATACACTAATGCATAAAGATCTTGAAGTTACGTATGTTGCTGATTTGGCCAATACGAGGTATCAATCCTTTCATGGCAAACTCCATTTCCACCCTAATCCTCTAGTTTCAATCCTTTCTTCCTCTTCAATTCCTGACAATCCTCCAAGGCGTCTGAAAAGGAGATGGCCCCGAGACCTTCTAGTTTAGAACATTTTTAGAGTGCTTCCATTGGGAAGCTTCTCTACATGTGTTTCATGCCTTTATATATTTCATCTAATTTACTTGTTGTATTCCTGTATACAGTTGTAAATTCCAATAAATAAAAAAATAAAAAAAAAAAATCTTTTATATGTAATTAATGCCTAAAACTCTTTTCTGATATGTAACTATTTAGTCTTTGTTTATATTTTACATAAATGTTTGTATTTCGTATTATTAATTTAGTTCTAAAAAACCCTATTGGTTGAAGAGCTATTATGTTACTAAATAAATAGATGCCTAAAGCAGGCCAAAATATATGCAGAAACCGCTTTAGAGACGGATAATATAACATTATTTTAAAAAGAGTCCATATGTTACAATTTCTAAGACTTCGTGACTCTATCCCACCTAAAACCCGTATGCTACTCGTCTCCTCGCTCATTTCCCCCCAGTTTGACTTTATATGGCGGGCTGTCTGAGAAATTCGTTATGAGACTCAAAAGACTTCTGAATTGTTTCATTAGATTTACATGTGGAATCCCCAGACGCTCCCATGTTTCAAGAAGCTATACCGAGTTGAATTGGCCCTATCCCTCTTTCCGTCGGCAGTACCTCCAAGGTGTCTGTCTCTTCCGATTTTTTAACACAAAAAAACTTCTTATATTCTTGACATGCTTACCACTTGTTCCTCTGTCCATTCAGTATACACTAGACCCAACCCATAAACTTGTATATACCTTCTCACAGATCTGCCTCCTTCACAAAATCCTTTGTCATTCGTGCTACTCTATTTTGGAATTCCTTGCCTGTATCCATTCGTAAATCCTTATCATTATCCACTTTCAAACACCAACTATTTCTCCATCTCCTAATGTATCAATCTTCCCAACATATGTAATATTTAAAATCTATAGAAGATAACTTTCATTGTCACAAAATCTTTCTTTTATTGTTAAACTGAAGTCTTAAACGACCAGACAATTATCATGTATATTGCTACTTTTCGTGTTATTCTTAGGGGACTGCTCGTACCAGAATAAAATTACTTTTAATTTCATTTTCATAATGCTATTGCGCTGGTCGAAGATTTTACTAGTTTCCTAGTTAAAAATTTATTATAAGGAAATTTTGTTTTAGAACAGCTATTGATTGCTAGAACCTGCCGTTTAATAGGCATAATTTGTTTGAATAAAACAAATAATAATGTTTCTTTTCTTATTTCATGGCAGATTATTTGAACTCAATTTTTCTGTGAATGAGAAAAGCAGTAGATTGTATAGACATATTCATGATTAATTGTCATTTGCAGTCAGGAAGAAATGCTAAAGCAATAGTTTATATTATGCATTTTCACCACCATATATATATATATATATATATATATATATATATATATATATATATATATATATATATATATATTGAATGATTTTACAATCTGTCCTAATCAGGACATTTATGATAGTGATCAAGTACAACATTCATAACATATTTACAATACTATAAAATAATATACAATGCAGAATTAATAAAATATTTACGAAGTCTAGAAGTCATGAAATCCTCAAAACATACATTGAGTGGAGAATCTAGCCAGTGCTAGAACTCTAATATACATGTTCACAAAAGGTCCCGGGGCCACTGCCGTTTCAACCATCTGTTGGTAAGGGTGTGTGGATAGACAGGGATTGAGCCAAAAGGTGATGGGTAAGGTTCTGATGATTTGGAGAATTTTAATGGAAATTGAATTAAATATATTTATTTGACAAAATAAATGGAATATTAAGGTCCTGGTGTAAGGTATGGTTAGTGAGCATTAACTATTGTTCGGAGGACTTTGGATTGAAAGGATTGAATGCGTTTGATGTAAACAAATTTAGCTAGTCCCCACTGTTTAAGTCCGTAGTTCCAGATTGGTCTCAGTACTGTATAATAGCAATTTATTTTCAATAGATAGTTTAGCATTTCTGTTGAACAGTCTGGCTAAATCGTTAGTTTCTTGACGTTTAAGTCTAAATTATACCACAGCAATTTTTTATATTATGCATTTTCAAAAAATAATTAAACTTGTTTATTTTTTCTGATATTTAAATTTTAAAATAAGCGATTCTTACTTTGTAGATAACATATAGAATTACTGATAATGAAAAAATGTGGAGAGTTACCTAAGAACCATTATTTTTTTCTTACATTTCCCTACCATTAAGGGTCGTAGGAATAAACTGCTTAAAGCCGGCTTTCTAAAATGGTTAATGGAAAGTGGGAGGGGGCAACGTGAGGGAGGTGGGAGGCGGGAGGAGGTGTGAGGGAGGGAAAAGTTGGGCCCTTTGAGCCCCGGTCTGTTTTCTTATTAGATAAAAAGCCACAATGAGAAAAAAGGCTCGGCATAACAGTTATATAGGGCCGGCGGAGGCTGTACTAACAGTTAGGCCTTCTCTTCTCGCCCTATTCCCCAGCCCTTTTCTGCTAGGCTGCTTCTTTTATTACACGGCTACTTAGTTTTTAAGTTCGTTCCAAATATTTTCGTCACGTCATGGTCACGGTAACTGGTAAACACGACTGATCTCTGATTCAATGGTTTTTCTCCATTCTTTTTTTTTTTTTTTTTTTTTTTTTTAAACATATTTATTGATATTTACAACTGTATTATTATATACAACAAGTAAATGTGATGGACATAGTAAACTGACATGAGTTACATGAAGAGACGCTACCCATTGGCAGCACTCTAAAAGTATTTTAAACTAGAAGGTCTCGAGGCCATCTTCTTTTCAGACGCCTCGGGGGATTGTCAGGAATGGAAGAGGATGACAGAATAGAAACTAGTGGATTAGAGTGGAAATGGAGTTTTTCATGGAATGATTGATACCTGGTTCGTGCTAATTCAGAAACATATGGGACATTAAGGTCTTTATGGATGAGCTTATTCGTGACAAAGTAAGGAGCGTTAAGGATTTTACGAAGGATTTTGGATTGTAAGGATTGGATACGAGAAGAATTCGATGGTTTAGTAGAGCCCCATAGCTCTATTCCGTAAGTCCATATCGGTCTTATGATGGTCATATAAATAAGTCTTTTGTAATTAAGTGGTAGGTTGGAACGTTTATCCAGTAAGTGTTGAAGTAGTCGAAAACGTCGGGCAGTTTCTTGTCGTTTCAGTCTTGTATGGGGATTCCAAGTTAGACGTTTGTCAAGGTGGAGTCCTAGATATCGAATCTGTTCAACAGGGGCTAGTGGAGTGTCATTAAAGGATACTGTCGGGCAGGAAGTCATGGGTTTACGACGAAGGGTAAATGTTATCTGGTGGGATTTGTTAGAATTAATTTTAATCCTCCAATTCTGACACCATACTTCAAGGTCTCGGATGTGGGATTGAAGAGTGTGGGAGGCTTTAACAGGATCATTATCTACTGATAGCACACACGTGTCATCAGCATAGGTCGAAAGGAAAGTGTTTGGATGGGTTGGGATATCAGCTGTATAGACTGTATAAAGAACGGGTCCTAGGATGCTGCCTTGAGGAACACCAGCAGATTGAGAAAACAGGGAGGAATAGGAACTATTGTGATTTATTTTAAAAGATCTATCAGCGAGGTAGGATTGGATAATTAGAAAATAGGTAGGAGGGAGGAATAGACGGAGCTTGTAAAGCAATCCCGGGTGTTCTCCATTCTAGAAAGGTTACTTATTTCTGTAAGTTATTCTATTTGCAGACTCTAACTAATTTTACGATGTTTTAGCTAACTTTACTCCCATTTGATGCGTTTATTTTATTCTCATCTAATTTTAAAACAAACAAGTTAATGTATTTGTTTGTTCATCCATTCATTCAACGTCACTTTATGCTGTTGAAGGTAATCGGACGATACTATCTGGGTCTTAATTTCGCCTTTGTGTAATTAGGACAGGAATCTTTAACGAGTACATGACTTCCTACGGACTATGGACCACCTTCTTACATCCTTAACGAATTATGGCGTAACAACCTTTACAAAATCCCAGGGCCACCTGCCAGGTTTGGACCCTCGACATAACTAGCTTGTATGCTAACCACTACACCTCAGAAGAACCCGGTCAACGTATTTTATTGTTAAAACCAATTTAGCTTCATTCCATTTAAGCCCGGCGCTATTACATGCAGTTCTGCACAACTATAAAGACTTTCGGGTCTGCCTAACTCTCCGATCTAATTTCCAGCCTGTAAGTTAGGTTAGGTAGAATTATTATTCTTATGGACAATAAACTGCTGAGATCTTTAGTGTCCTTCAATATATTTTCTTTTTATGCTATAATTCCGAAAAATATTGATCGTTTTAATATCGAATGTTTTTTCTATTTTTATGCTATTATCTCCTTGTCCAGCCTTTATATTATCGTTAGTTATATTCACGTAACTTTTAGTGTAGTAAAATTAATCAAAAAAAAAAAAAAGAAAAAAAAAAAGAAAGGAAATTGAAAAAGCTGAAAAGTTTCAGAAATTGTTTAGTATCATTTCTTTATTAACTGACTAAAAGTTCCACCTTTTTCCGCATAGTAGTGAATATCTCAAAAAGTAAGATTAGTATCCTAAAAAGTAGGAATAAAAAAACATAGGTTTGCAGAACCATCTTGTACTTTCTTTATTACCATCTAAGACTTTTTCTATATTAACGCGATTTTTTTCTCCGCCATAGATAATGCTTTGTGCTGGTGAAGGGAAAAAGTAAAGAAAAAATTGCTCTTAGGTTTTGAAAATATCCTATTTATTTTATTTTTAAAATTAATTTGCTTATATGATTTATTTATTGACGGTATGAAGTCAATTTTCTTGAATGATATTAGAAATACCGTAATCTATTATGTTCTTTGAAAAATATTGGTTACCAACTATGCCTTAGTAAACTTACTAAGATGGTAGAAGAAGAAATTATTTTAATCATACAAATACTATGTATTACACTTATTAATATATATATATATATATATATATATATATATATATATATATATATATATATATATATATACACATTTTCCACTGTGCGACATATGTGAAAGTCATGTATTGAAGTAGTCGAATATCTCAAAAAGTAAGATTAGTATCCTAAAAAGTAGGAATAAAAAAAACATAGGTTTGCAGAACCATCTTGTACTTTCTTTATTACCATCTAAGACTTTTTCTATATTAACGCGATTTTTTTCTCCGCCATAGATAATGCTTTGTGCTGGTGAAGGGAAAAAGTAAAGAAAAAATTGCTCTTAGGTTTTGAAAATATCCTATTTATTTTATTTTTAAAATTAATTTGCTTATATGATTTATTTATTGACGGTATGAAGTCAATTTTCTTGAATGATATTAGAAATACCGATATCTATTATGTTCTTTGAAAAATATTGGTTACCAACTATGCCTTAGTAAACTTACTAAGATGGTAGAAGAAGAAATTATTTTAATCATACAAATACTATGTATTACACTTATATATACACATTTTCCACTGTGCGACATATGTGAAAGTCATGTATTGCATTTACCAGATTTATATTTCTTAAGATTGAAACAACTTGTTATGTGGCCATAGTATTGCTCATTCAAGTTAAGCTGCCTCTCGATTTGGGAATTTCTATCTTGTCAATCGATTTCTTTTTTTTATATCAATTAATTACACAATATAAATTATTATCCTGACTAGCTTCCCCCAACAACTTGCGAGCCAGAAATCCCGGGCGGAAGCCGGCGGGTTGTAAAATAAATAATTTTATTTCTTGGACTTTAGAAATAGAATATTATCTGCCGGGAAGGGTTTTCCCGAGAGGTAGCGGATATTAAAGGCCCCCCCTACATCAAACTTTGCACAACAGCACATTTCAATTATAAGTTCTCAAACTCATAATCCGTGTTTCTCTTGCCAACACTAAACACTGCCTCCACCCGCCGGCTCTCAATATCTGGGATCCCCGAGGAAGAAATGATTCCCCGGGCCGAAGCAGATCCTCCTCAACTCAAAGAACAGCGATCAAAAGGATTATCCTCTTAAGAGTCCTTATCGAGTTATCCAACTCGCGGGGAGAGAGGCTACTGCCCATGTCAGGACCCGGCTAATGACTTTTAGAAACAAAAGGTGCGACCTCAACAACTTCAAAGGCACCCGCTGAGGAAACTTGTTTCATTAAACTTCTTTCATCATTCCTCCAATATCATGCTCAGATATTTCTCAGTCACGTCGGAACTGAGAGTATCGCGGATATAAATAGGCAAATCTCTTCCTAAGAGAGATTTATAAAAATTCTACTCGTAAGAATTAAATTTAAAAATATTGATTGGTATTTACAACTGTATAACACTGTTGTAAAGACTTTCTTGCATTGTTCCTCTTTCAAGTTCTCCAATCCAGCCGCCCATCGTATATCTCAGATATGTTTTTATTAAAATCCTCCATTCATTCCCGCAAAACACGTTCGCGGTCTTCAGACCTGTATATGGCGTCTCATCGAACCGCAGCTTTAGACAGATCCTTCCTAATCCGCTCCTCTTTCGTTTGGAATTCCACTCCTTCTTATATACGCCATTCTGATACTCTTTAGACCTTCAAATGCCGTCTATTCGATTACTTCCTCTCTGTTCAATTTTCAAAGAACCCTAAATAGATTTGCTAATTTAATTCAAATTATTTAAATAAAAACATATAGATTATTTAAATATAATATTTTACATTGTGGTGCACTTGCTTATTTAACTGTATTATTTCATCAATTTTCCAACAACACAGTAAAGCACTATTAATTTCTTGCACTTTAGTTTCTTGTCGTTTCAGTCTTGTGTGAGGATGACATTCCTTCTTAAAATCAAATTAAGAATTTTTTAACGAAGTTAAACTTCTTGTTTTCCAAATACTGGTTCTAATTATTTAATTTTTTATTTGTTTTCTCTCTATTTAGGTTTATTTATTCTTTTTTGTAATTTTTTTTTTTTTTTATGTACTGTACATCGTTCTTATACTCATTGCTCAAGATTGTGGCAGATTTTATAATTTTGAAGTAACCTTGAAATAGGTACATTTATTTCTACTTGATTCATCCGTTGATACAACGCGTATTTTCATTACATAAAATAAGTTCACATTTCCTAAATAGAGTTTATAAAAAAAAAAATACAATATTTACTTAAAAATTAAAATAAAATGAATAATAAAATTAAAAGTAATAATTACGACCTTCGCTTACCTCAGTTGTTAACATCAATTTAAGAATTATTAAACATTTTAGAGTTTAAATGTTTTAAGAATTACCATATATTTATTTTCGCTCGAAACATATGTGTTCTGGTTAAAAAATATGAAAATATAAAATTGTTTATTAATTTAACGTCACTATATGCTATTGTGGCTAATCGGGCGATGATAGATTGTCAGTCCTAAATTTGACTTATCAAAGATTTAATTAGGATAGAGATCTTTAACGACTAATTGACATTGCACAGACTTCGGACCACCTTTTTACATCCGAAAGAACTAAGGATTTTTTAGTCACATTAAAAAATCCTTGTGCCATCTGCAGGTTTGAACCCGTTATCTTCGGCATAGAAGGCTGTCATACGAGCCACTATACTATAGGTATAGTAATCGAATAGACGGAATTTGAATGTCTAAAGAGTATCAGAATGGCGAATATATGAAGGAATGGAATTTTGTACGAAAGAGGAGCGGATTTTGAAGTATCTGTCGAAAGCTGCGGTTCGATGAGACACATTTACAGGTCTGAAGGCCGCGAACGAGTGTTGCAGGAATGAAAGGAGGATTTGAATAAAAACATATTTAAGATATAAGATGGTCGGCTGGATTGGAGAGCTTGAATGATGAAGAATGCAATAAAGTCTTTACAACGGTGATTTTACCTTTATTTTTAAAACCAATGTAAGAAATTTTGCATGAAGTTAATGTTCTGGTTTTCCATATTAAAGTAACCTTCTAATAAGTGCATTTGCTTCTACACGTTCCATCTTGTGATAGTATCGGCTGATAATTGAGGCGTTGATTTCCAAAAGGTACTAAACGACATTTTTAGTTTTCTCCTCATTTAGTTTTATCTGAATCTTAAATTTCATTGTATCTTATGAACACTCAAGTCTTTTAATAATGCGATTTAGAAATGCTATTAATTTCTTAAGGTACTAATTACACATTTAGTATCGCCCTAAATCATACTAAAACATTTCATTTCATAACTTTAATATGGTTTTATTAATATAGTAAAAAAACAATTCTATATTTTAATCCGAAAAAAATCAAATCAGCAGGTTTAATAATATGATAACGAGAGATTTTGGCGCTTCCTGTAAAATTTCCTAGAATGGATATAGTACCTTTTGGAAGTCAACGTCTCAATTTGCAGCCTGTTTTTTTTTATTTATTTTTTTTTTTTTAGTTGTAGTGATAGGAGTTGCTTATTCGAATTATTCATACATTTTCTTTAAAATTTGATTGCTTAAACTAGTAAGATATCATGTGGATTATCCCGTAATTACTATCTAATTAATCCTTTTTAAAACATTCAACAATCAATGGTTTAGCAAAAGGCAATAATATGCAACACAATAAAGACAATTTTGAATTTTCCAAATATTTCAAATTACCAAAGTTTTTTGTTGGAGCAATTTGATAGTTTCGTAGAACCCGAAGCATTTTCCTATCAGCTGATATTCATGTAGTTGAGCTTATTGCGATGAACTGGTAGTTTTGGACTTTGTTATGTAAATATAGATGTAGTTGGGATCGATAGGAGAAAAAAAAAAATCTAAAACGAGGTCCATCCATTTTGTTTTTTAGCACATTTTCCATGCATTTCAAAATTACTATTTACCTCTCACAAAGTTTGAGCCTCAATGAAAATCATCACAACGACTGTTGGCGATGTTGTTATGAAACTATGAATAATTAGAAAATTTTCAAAGTTTCATGATTCATGTTTTAGATTGTATTTTAAGGATGGTGCAGGTGGTTATTGTCATTTATATGGTGATTTGTGTTTTTATTTGTTTGTTTGTCATTTTTCGATAGTCATTCTATTTTCCTTCTTCAGAATGTTTAAATTTTTATATTATTTGTTTCTATTGGTTTAATCCAATGATTTTTAAAAATAAATTTATGTAGTTTCTTTTTCATAGTCCAATATATACATACTCGTATTTATAAAATCTTAATATTATTCTAAAGCACGCGTTTTTCAGAATAACATTAGGGGTTTAAACATTTTTTTTAAATTTCGTTTTCGCATTATCATAACATCTTATTTTTATCGTGGATTAAATAACTTCCCTTAATTTATACGTCGGAGATGTTACAGCAACCTTTTCATCAAAATTAACTGAAAAGCCGCTTTATACAATCCATTTTGTACCTTTTTCTCCAAATCGATTTGCGTTGGACTTATTAAATCGATGTAAAATGTAACAAGCTTTAATATTATATAGGCTTCATTGTTATTGAATCAACCTCACAAGGCTTAAATGTCGATATTTTAAATTTTCTTAATCTAAAGTTTCTTTAATATTCAAGATTCGAAAAAATAAAACCTTTTGATCTTGTAAGCATTTATAAAAAACGGCTAAATATGCAAGTTTATTCAATATCAAAGTAAAATAACGTAAATATGTTTTTAAGATTTTATTTGTGTTTTTGAACATATGAACATAAATATAGATTGCAGTATACTAGTGAATATAATTAGTTGACCGTTGAGAATTCCTTCCAATTATAATATACTCTTACAAAGCTAAATATTAAAAAAATAAATTATTATATTATAATTTAATATATTATCTTATACACATAATCGTGAGAGTGGTGAAAAGCAGTTAAAATTAACTGATTATTATAGACATTAATAGAATACTGGCTGACTTGGCAAGCGCTGTTCTAACATGTAATTTGCTTCTAGTGAATATTTTTGGTTGTTAAACAAAAAATAACGAATGTATTGCAAGTGTGTGGTTGGGACCTATATAAGTTAAAAGAATTTATAACGACCTAAAGAAGAAAAATCAAAAATATTATATTGAAATTATAATTTTTAGTTTTTTGAACTTAAGAATAGTCATATACAAGTATAATATACCGTTGGAAAGCTAAATATTTTACAAAAAAGAAAATATCTTATATATGAATTTTTAAATTTAACGTAAATTGACGGATACGGCATAGACCTATTATTAATTTTTATACCTAACAATTGATATTGTTATATTACTTCATCTTAATCATATGATTTCAACGGAACTAAATAAACTTTTTTCATAGTTCTTAAATGGATTTTGATAAACAGACGAAACTGTTTCTGTCACCAGACAGTTATATTATTGGGTTGATGCAAAATTAATGCAGGTTTTTAGTAGGTATTGTAAATACGCCATATCTTTACTTTAACCATATATATTTAATCAAAATAATTTCCATCTGAATCAATGCACTTTTGCCAACGTTCAACAAGCTTTCTTATTCCACCAGAAAAAAAATCCGAATCCCTGGACTCAATGAAATCACGAAAAGAATTTTCAATGTCGTCCTGGTTTTGAAAATTTTTCTCCCTCAAAAAGTTGTCCAGATGCCTGAAAAAGTGGAAGTCTGTAGGAGAGAGGTCAGGTGAATAAGGCGGATGTTGGAGAACTTCGTAGCCCAACTCGTGCAGTCGTCGAAGCGTTGGTTGTGCAACGTGTGGTCTGGCGTTATCGTGTAGCAGGATCGGCCCCTTCCGATTCATCAATGCTGGGCAAAGACGTTGCAATTTTTGAGTTCCGAGTTCCGCCGCCATTTCTCGTGTGGTTTTGGTTGGGTCTTCTTCCACTTTTGACCTCAGCTGGTCGTTGTCCAGAGCAAGATGACGGCCCCGACCTTCCTTGTCTTCGAGGTCGAAATATCCTCTGCGAAACTTCTGGAACCAACGCTGCACCGTGCACTCCTTAATAGCCCCCTGACCCCACACTTCATTAATATTACGAGCCGTTTGCGCAGCGCTGCGCCCTAATTTAAATTCATAAAAATAAATTTGACGAAAATCGCACTTTGACATTTTCGATTCAAGACCTTTGAACACACTGAACAAAACGATTTTACTAAACAAATTCATGGTGAAAGAGAGGGTATTAGATAAGGTTTGTTTTGGTATAATAATGATCAATGTTAGGATTAGCTTTGTTTACACAATTGGAATTAAGATATTGCAATAGAGGAAACCTGCATTAATTTTGCATCAACCCTATATATATTCCATACGTACGACAGTTAAATTATTTGGATATTGCTGATATAAAAATACTAAAATGGTGATTAAAAAATGCAAGGGTGAGGAAAGGATACTGAAAATTTGGTTTTTATGTATTTTTTCATGCCAAAAAAACAAAAACATTTTATTTAAAAATCTACTAAAAAAAACTTTAGAACCGATTATCAAATGTACATGAAAACAAAAAAAATCATAAAAATTGAACGAGCCGTTTCGGAGGAGTATGAACACAAACACCGTGATTTTTATATATTAGATATTGATAAATAAAACACATTTTTCTATCAAATTCAATTTAATTAATTCCATAACTTTTTTACTTTCTCTTACCCATATAACTCACTGCTGGCATCATTTAAAAATTCTTAATTATATTCAGGATGTATAGTCGACTGTAGAAACTATTATAGGTGAAATACTCAGGAGTCAGTCATTTTTTTTAAATTTTGCCATCGTTTTGGCTCAAGCTTGTGGGCCATCATCAGGACATTACTGAGCCATGTCTAAGCATAAACTAGTTTGCCATGCTTGGACGTAGCTCAGTAATGCCCTGATGATGACTCACAAGCTTGAGCCGAAACGTTGGCCAAATTAAATTTTTTTAAAAAAATGACTGATTCCTGATTAATCCACCTATAAAAATTCCTTAATCCATTTTAACAACGGAGGTAAGTAAAAGTCGTGTGTTGCGCTTAACAAATTTTAATATTTTTTTAATGCTCTTAAACCGAGTGCACTGATGAAAACAAGTGATAGTAGCAATATAAGACAGAAAAAGATAAGAGTAATATGTTGACGGACGATGACATGTGTGTGATGGGTTAGGGCCTGCCTGCTATAAGGAGAGCTGTCTGGGGAAACGCTTATTTTACCAATATCCATCACCCTGCTAGATCTTCGCTAAGCTCAATTTTCATTTTCTTCTAGCCACTTGCAAGACTCTTATATTGTTCTGGAAGGGCTTTCTCTCTCTTAGATCGATATAGCAGAACCGCGTCTGAAGCAAGGGATGTTTTCTTTTAAAGTTTTTAAAATAAAACATTCTTTCATTTAAAAAGAAAAGGATAGAGAAGGATTTTATTTTTAATCTAAGTTTGACCTGCTTACTTAAGCAATATGTAATGATGAAACCAAAATTTTAATTTTTTTTCCTATTTAACTATTACGATTATTTTTTTAACCTTTAAGGGCTGTTTAGACGAGCCTATCACCCCTGAAAATTTGGCAAGGGAGCTTGATAAATCGTGTTCGTGCCCTAGGAATTTTAGGATTTTTTCCTGCATCAAGGCAACCCTCCTTCACTTTTTATTTTACTTTTTTTAGCTTTTAATAGGAGAGATGAAATTTACAGACACATCTGGTTAGGTGGTGTCTGCCGGACCCCACAATATACTTTTTCATTATTCCTTCAATAACTTTTCCAAGTCCTTCAATTTTTAATGTGTCTTTTTTTTATCTTAAGTTGTATGAAGGTAATACAAAAAGGTTTTTATAAAGAAATCGTTAATGACTGAAATCTTGAAATGGATTTTCCATACCTGAAATAAAATGCTTTCTCCAAATTTCATTATTGAAATAAATTACTTCAATTTAGTTAAAGGGAAAAATTGGGTACATTTGTATATTTTAATGATTGGGGTATTGAGTACCCCACCTCCTGGAAAATGGAAGTTTTTTTCACCTTTATATGTTAAATTTATGCATTTACCCTCACACAAGACTGAAACGACAAGAAACTGCACGACGTTTTCGACTACTCCAACACTTACAAAACAAACGTTCTAATCTTCCACTTAACAGCAAAAGGCTCATCCACACGACAATCATAAGACCGATATGGACTTACGGAGTAAAGCTTTAGGGCTCTACTAAACCATCGAATTCTTCCCGTATCTAATCCCTACAATCCAAAATCCTTCGTAAAATCCTCAATGCTCCTTACTTTGTCACGAAAAAACTTATCCGTAAAGACCTCAATGTTCCGTATGTTGCTAATTTGGCCCGATCTAGATACCATTCCTTTCATGACAAACTCCATTCTCACCCTAATCCTCTTGTTTCAATCCTTTCTTCCTTTTCAATTCCTGACAATCCTCCGAGGCGTCTGAAAAGAACATGGTCCCGAGATCTTCTAGTTTATTAAATTAAATTTAATTTATTTTTAGAGTTTTTCCATTGGGAAGCTTCTCGACATGTGTTTCTTGCCTTTTTATATTCTACTCAAATTTACTTGTTGTATTGCATTATACATTTGTAAATTCCAATAAATAAAAAAATATACATGCGTTTACAAAAACTATAAATAGTTCACGTTTTCTTGAATTTTGAATATATATATTTTTTTATTAGAATAATTAATGTATGACATACAGTTTTTACATTAATTTATATATATATATATATATATATATATATATATATATATATATATATATATATATATATATATAATAGAATAAGTTATGAACGATAAGCCATATTAATGCTTAGTTCCTTCTCTAATACATAATTCTCAAATTAATTATCGCACCCCTTTTTGTAAATAATGTATATTTTTTATTTTATTTTACTTTGTTTTCGTTTTCTTACATATGAATTTTGTTTTATTCTAAGAATATATGCGACTTATATCCATAGGGAAATTCGGTGCTTTGAATATATTGTAAAAAAATTTGTGAAATTCAAGAATTAAATAATTTTATCTATGTCTGTGTTTACATCATACCTTATTGTATTATATTTTGTTAGTAATATTCTGTTTTTCACTGTCATCGTTTGAGTATTTGAGCAATATTCCTAGTTACCTTGGGCTATATTATTAATAATTCATAGCAATGAGGTTGTCTATTATTTGTGGTATAATGAACGTAAAACGAGTTCGTAGCGTTTTTTACTAGTAATTTCAATACACACTTCCGATCCTTGTAAATATTTGTATATTAAGCTTTTCTGCGATATCTGGTGTGTGGTAGAGTGAGGGTAGTCTGTGGCCAATAATTGAATTTTCCATCATCAACAGTTGAAGGACGACTCGAGCGCTTTGAGCCTTCCAAATCTACATTTTCGGCTCTGAACAGAGCAAATCATTTACGGACGGCGATTTCTCCTAAGGCATCATCGACATACATGTTAGTTTTATGTCCATTTCATCACTCTCTATTAACTTTTAAAAGCTTGTGTATGAGATGATATTTTTTCTAAAATCTTTAGCTTTCTAACGGTATATCATACATGTATATTACTGTTCTTATGTTCAAAAACGAAAAATTGCATTAAAAAAATATTTTTTCTGTTTTCTCCTTTAGTTGGGTATCGAATTTATTCAATTTATATATTTACCTGTTTTTCATCAGCGTTAACAAGATAATCTAGTTATTATTATTGAATCTACAAAATTAAAGGTACTTTAGGGGAAGAAAATTTAAAATATAGGCATTTAAGCCCTGTCAAACCATTTTTATCCAAATAAAACCTACATGATATTAAAGCCCATTAAATTTTACATCGATTTAGCGAGTTTAATCAAAATCGTCGGAACCGTTTTCGAGAAAATCGAAAAAAGGTGCAAAATGCATGGTGAAAAGTGCCTCTTCTGGTAAGCTCATTTTGATGAAAAAAGTTTTGTCACGTCTCGGGCATATAGTTGTCTTAAATATGAAATTTCAGTTTCATAGGACTTACCGTTTCCGCCCGGGAGTTACCACACACACACACACACAGACCTTTTTGCGGGACTTGGTTATTTGGACTCAGGGGACCCTAAAACGTGTATTTCCGTTGAAAACTGGAATTAGAAAATTTTCACGATGGCAATACTTCCCTTTACTATATATAGTAAGTGAAAGTAAAAATCATTAAATGACGAATATGAATTTTTTTTACTCTTGAGCAAGCAAAATTGCTTAAACATAAGAAATTTTGGTTGAAAGTGATGCATAAAAGCAACTTAATTGATCTATTTTTAGAGTTGTCAAACATTATTGACATTATTGTCAAGTTTGACATTGGGGATCACATTTATTTATCGAATTTGAAAGATTTATATAGCATATACAAAGAGAATGGTTGTATCGGTCAGAATATTTCACCTCTTTTAGTAGATATAATAAAACGATGGCTTTCATCGTTCAAAGCTGGCAAGATAAATTCCCCGGGCTTATGATTGAATAATATGTAAAACGTTATAGGGCTATTTTCAAATACTGCAACTCACAAACGGGGAATGTGGTATCTAGACGTAACGTTCTAGACACAATTACGACGGAGGACTCGGGGTTAGCAATAAAGGGTTTACGATGCCTTGCTAAATCGTATGGCACCTGCTAAGGGCAACTTGGGGAGACACAAATCCTATCCCTATTGCTTAAAAGGGATCGTTCCACTCCGTTTTATTTCCTTCTTTCATTACAGTTTGCTACGATTTTATTTTGTACAAGAACTTGTAAAAGGCGTATATTTTTAGTAGTTTCTCCTTCTCACATTATGGTATAATAAACAGTTTATGTCTGAAAAAATAAAAACTCTTCAATAAAGTTGGATGTGAATTCATTATTGGTTTGAGCGTGAGCACTATATCGAGTAGAAATCTATAATCTATTTTAAAGATTTGTTTACATACTCAATGTTCTTTATAAGGGATAATGATGGGCTGTAGGTACGAATTAAGATGTATTTTTTCTTATAGTAAGAATACATATACAAGATTTATGTTACAAGAATATACAATATTTTAGGAAAAATATAACACACTAAATCGTACGTAAGTTATTAAAATAAAATAAAAGTTGTTATAAATCCATAAACTAATGTTGTTAATAATTATATCTACTTTTAAAATATTTCATGAAAAAAGATTTTCTATTTTGAATGTTCTATACTGAACCTAAATGGGACTTCTATGGAAACTATTAGGTTGTAAAATAAATTTGCAGTGTTTTTCAACATTTCAATTTAATTCTTTCTGTGTTTATGCAATTATGTTTACTTGGTCAATAATGTTTACATACTCTAAAAAAGAATTAGTTAAGGTACTTTTATGAATCATTTTCAACCAAGACTCTTTATCTTTAAGTGGCATTTTGCTTGCTCAAAACGGAATAGAAAAAAAAAATCATTTTCGTCATATGATGATTCTTTATTTTCCAAAAAAGAAAATATGCTGCAGAGACGTTTAACAAAAACTGCAGTGTATACACACGCTATAAGGCGATTATACCTTAGGAGAAAGCACCGTCCGTAAGTCGTTTACTCGGTTCAGAACCGGAAATTCTGACTTGGAAGACGCAATGTTTTGTTCGTCCTTCAACTGTTATGATGTCCAAATTCAAACACCTAGCGCAGGCAATCCTCATTCTGTGACACGGGATATCGCAGAAGCTCTTAACATAAAATATTTTCAAGAATCTGGAGATTTCACTGAAATCAGCAATAGAAAACGCTTCGGACTTATTTTGCACCACAATGAATTCAACTTTAAAAATGTATTTTGAATAGTGCATTTGAAATATTTAATAGTAATAAAACGAAGGAAATAGGAACCTTTCATAAAAAAATTAATAAAATGTACTAATTTTGATCTATTGACCAATTTATGTTTTTAATTTCTACCTTCACCAACAAACTCATCCATAAAGACCTCAATGTCCCATATGTTACAGATTTGGCCTATACGAGGTATCAATCCTTCCATGACAAACTCCATTCTCACCCTAATTCTTTCGTTTCAATTCTTTCTTCCTCTTCAATTCCTGACAATCCTCCGAGGCGTCTGAAAAGGAGATGGCCCCTGGACCTTCTAGTATAGAATATTTTTAGAGTGCATCTATTGGGAAGCTTCTCTACATGTGTTTCATGCCTTTTTATATTTCATTCAAATTTACTTGTTATACAGTTGTAAATTCCAATAAATAAATAAATAAATAAATAAATAAATAAATAAATATATATATGTATAAAATTAAAACATATATATATATATATATATATATATATATATATATATATATATATGTATAAAATGTCTACCTATTAGAGTATGTGGCTCTAGTGCCCTCACTCAGTCTCCACCGGCTAGACTGGTGACGCGGCTGACTAAGAGGCGCTGGGAACTCCTGGTGTTGTGCCTCTCCATCCACTTCTGGGTGTAGGGGTTCAATTCGGAGTTCCCAGGGGCTGTATGGAAATAATGATTTTATTTACTTTGTTTTATTTTTCTTTCCATTTGTTAGTTAAGTTTACTTATTTTATTTCATTTTTAATTTTCATTACTTTTTTATTATTAGTACGATATCTCCCTAAAAGGAAGGCGCTAAGCACTTATGACTCAATTTTTCTTCTTCTTTTTGTCTTGCCAGTATTGTCTCATTCTTTGGCTGAACCTCTCTTTTCTTTCCGCAGACCATTTGGGTCTGTATGGTTTCTGATTGTTTTGCTCTAGGGTTACTTCCCATTTGTTTACTTTATCTCTAAATATGTTTCTGTCTTGGATTTCCTCTTGTCTGCTCTTCGTAAGTCTTCTCGTGTTCGACTCAGTTCGTTGTGATTTTTTCAATTATCATTATTGTTTCTTTTTACTCTGTACATATGGAATGAATGACTTCTTTTAGCCCTAATACTTATTGCCCAAGATAGTGGCAGATTGCATTATTTTCCAATAAAGCAATATTATTTTTTTTTTTAATTTCTACTGATGATTATAAAATACACATCATAAAACAAAATTAATATTCTCCTGCTAAGTGTACTTTCCGCTACGATGAACTCATAATTTCAAAGGGATTAATTCTATTCTTCTATTGGTCTATCTGTACTTTTATGAACATAATTGACACCAGATATAAGTTGCACCCTTGAGAAGTAAGGGTGGCTCTCTAGTCAATAATTACAGGTTATAAAAAAGAAATACATAATATAGTTGTTTTTTCAAATTTACTCTTTTTATCAGTTCATTTTTTGAAATTCTGCTGTGTAATTTTATTTTTTGTTTAATGAAATTTTTTGTCAAAAATAAATAAATTGTTACTGTTTCTGTAATGTACGATATAAAATAAAAAGGTAAAAAAAATAACTTAAAATGTCAATCATGTTGGGAGTGTTAACTACATTAGCCTTGTATCACAGAGCCCCTTGTGAATTAGCATAGGACCAAAATAATGACTAAAGACCTTTCATTAAATTCTATTCAATCATGAATGGCAATTAATGGACAGAAAGTCCATGAATATTAAACAGGATATGAATTACAGGGATGATTAAAAGGCCAGATTTTTTTTTAATAATTTGAAAACAAGAGGTATTTATTATATAGTAACCCACGATAGTAAGATACGAATTACAAAAAAGTAAAGGTGTCATCATTGAAAAAAAATATTCTGTTTTATATATATATTAATATATATATATATAATATATATATATATATATATATATATATATATATATATAATAATAGAGTATTTAATTATATAAAATACCAGGTCAATCTCCTTTCATGACTTTACCTTTTTTCTGTGGTGTTCCTCAGGGATCATCACTATCCCCCACTCTATTTGCAGTATACATTAATGACCTTCCTCTACGCATCCATCATTCCCAATACCATGTATGCTGATGATGTTAAAATATATCTATCCTTTCCTCCTTCCGACCTATTACTAGCCACAGAAATGCTCCAAGAAGATTTGAATCGAATCAGCATTCGGGCAGCTGAGAACAAGCTCAATTTCCCAATAGGTTCCAATCCCCTCCTTAAGACCCTTCCATAGGTTCCTACTCTGTTTCTGAATAACAATCCAATACAACTCCATCAATCCGTTAAAAACCTCGGTACCACCTTTGATCAAACCCTTTTCTGGAAAAACCATGTTACCGAAATCTCCCGTCATACATTTTCCACATTAAAACTTCTGAATTACCTACGTCCTCTTCTTCCAATGGAAACCCGTAAGCTTTTGGTTAGCTCCTTAATATTTCCCCACTTTAAATACAGTTGTACGGTTATGGGGGTGTCTCTGTGAATCTCGAGGTAAAACTAAAATGAATGTTTAATTGCTTTATACGTTTCATCTTTGGGATATCCAGAGACACATCTATTACCCGGTTTTACAAAGAGTTAAAATGGCTTTATCCTTCCTTCTGCTGTAAGTACTTCCTAGCATCCTTCCTCTACCAAGTTATCCAATCCCAAAGTCCGTTCTAAATCTCCGATCTCCTTAAATTCAAATCCTCCTTTTGTTCCTGTAACACCCGCTCGCGACCTTCTGATCTGTATATTACGCCCCATCGATCCATAGCTTTCGATAGATCATTCTTAATCCGATCCGCAGCTCTGTGGAACTCCATTCCTTCCTACATCCGTGATTCCTTAACTCTTTCAACATTTAAATCCCGTCTATTCAGCCATTTCCTGTCAATCCAATTCCCAAATAATCCCTTAATTAGATGCTAATTTCAGGGAAAATCAACAAATAAAGCAGACAGATACGTTTATATAGTTATTTAACTTTCATGGATACATTCGCAGCAAATATTATTCGAAAAGATTGTCTTTTCAAAGATGAAAGATTAAATCACATATAATTTTTCAAACATATAAAAGCATTGTAATTTCTTTCTTCTTTTTATTTTAACTGTATATTTTTTGTTTTTCTTTATGATGTTATTGTATTTTTAATCATATATTATTATCTGTCCTCATTTAACATATAGATATATTTTTATTTATTTTTTCTTGTTTTCACATTTTATTGTGAGTTGTCTTTTGAGTTATTTTATTTTTTTCATTTTATTAATTAAATTCTGTTGTTATTTTTACTTATATTTGTATTTTTAATTATTTCTTAAGACCCTTTTTTATTAACTGTAATATTATTTTTAAGGGACTTGTCCCAGAATAAATATATTATTATTATTATTATTATTAAAACATTATTATTATATAGGGATTGTTGTGATTTGTGGTTCGAATTCTTCTTAAAAGACTGAAACGACAAGAATCTGCTCGACGTTCTTAGCTACTTCTATACTTGTTAATACAGACGTAGAAGACAAACGCTCAAATATTCTATTTAACTACAAAAACCTCAGTTACATGACTATGAACTCACGGGGTAGATCTGTATGGCTCTACTAACCATCGTATCCAACTCTTACTATAAAAATATCTTAAGAAAATTCTCATTGCTCTTTAGTTTGTAACAAATAAACTTATCTATTAGAGCCTTACCGTTCCATTTGTTACTGTATTGGCTTAAATCAAGTTCATTTATTGATAATCGTCAATAATTCTGATCGGCGTCTGAAAAAGAGATCTTCTAATTTAGAATATCAAGTTTTTTTTTTTTTTAGTGGTTAAAATCACATTCACTTTAAGGTTTTTATTAATAATGTTGTGAATTGCAATAATTTTATATATATTTGTTTGAAAAAAAATTGGTAAGATTCTCTCATAAAATAACAATATCAGTGTCAACCTTTATTAGGTACTGGCTTTACTCAGAAATATTAAATTTGTGCTGATTTAAATATATTTCTTTAAATGATAATAGTTATAACATAACTTTTCGTGTTCGGTCAAACAATTCAATTACGCAGAACGAATATAATTATTGGAAGGAATTAGTCCGGATGGCGGTCATTAAATGAAACAACTAAATAGTTTCAACTATTTTATTGTTTGCCAACGTTTCGACCCCCATTGTGGGGGCATGGTGGGAGAATGGAAACTCAGTCAACTAATTACATCCACAAGAATATAATTATTACTTAATACTAGGTTTTAATATTGTTCTGTCAAATTTACTATACCATGTCAGAGCATTAACAGTACCCAAAGGTATCAAACATGTGAATTAATATCATTCTTATCTTTTGTTTAGTAAGAAAATCTATTCTGTGAGATCCTTAACACGAAACATAGATGCGATGCTGAAATATATTTGTTATAAATTAATACTTATTATCTTTGATATTACTGGTCAGACTATAATGATTTTGCTTTGATGAAATTAGATTATCCTTTTAATTATTACTTATAATAATTATTCTAGTTATTCGAAAACCAATGTACACGTCGATTTCTAAAAGGTATTAAAAAACACTTTTTACGAAATTTATTTTTTGACATATTTGTAATCTGATAATTTAGTTTATTAAAATCGTCTATTTGATTTTATATTTAGTTGTAAACATATAAAATCCTGCCCTACAGTGTCCTATAATGATATTTTGCTTACCCCGGTTGAACAGATCCACTAGACTGAAAACACAAGAAACTGCTCACCGATTTTGATTACTTCAACACTTACTAGACAGACACTCAAACTTTTTCACTTAACTACAAAAGTGACTTAACTACATTTACATGACTGTCATAAGGCATATCTGGACCTACGGAGTTGAGCTTTGGGGCTCCACTAAACCATCAAACTCTTCTCGTATCTAATTCTTACAATACAAAATCGTTCGCAAAATCCCTTACTTTGTCAGGAATTCAATTATCCACAAAAACCTTACTGTTCCATTTGTTGCTGATTTGGCCGGTACTAGGAATCACTCATTCCATGAAAAACTCCATTCCCACTCCAATCCACTAGTTTCAATCCTTGCTTCCTCTTTAATTCCTGATGTTCCACCGAGGCGTCTGAAAAGAAGATGGTCTCGGGACGTTATTGTTTGGATTCACTACTAAAGAGTGCTGCCAGTGGGCAATTTCTCTTCATGTATTTTATCATTAATCAGCATATTTGCTTGTTCTATAATAATATACAGTTGTAAATTTCAATAAAATATTTAAAAAAAGAAAAAAGATTTTATCTAATGAGCCCTAATGTCTTTTAAAAACGCAATTTAGAAATGCAATTATTTTCTAAAGGTACTTTTTTTTAGTATATTTTTATTGAAATTTACAACTGTACAAAAAATACATCAAGTAAATATACTGAAATGTTTATAACACATGATATAAACTGCCCATTGGCAGCACTCTTTGGCAGTGAGTCTAAACAAGAAGGTCTCGAGGCCATCTTTTTTTCAGGCGCCTCGGAGGATTATCAGGAATTGAAGAGGAAGCAAGGGTTGAAACTAATGGATTAGTGTGGTAGTGGAGTTTTTCATGGAAGGTGTGATACCAGGTACGGGCCAAATAATCTAAAGGTACTAATTATACATTTAGTTTCGGTGGTTACCTGTAGCAGGGTGGTTAGCGTAACAGCCTCCTATACCAAAGGTACCGGGTTCAAACCCGCTGGTAGCCCTAGGATTTTTTAATGGGAGTAAAAAATCCTTAGTTATGCCATCCTTCGGAGGGAACGTTAAAAGGTGGTCCCGAGCCTGTGCTATGTCAGGTACTCGTTAAAGATCCCTATCCTAATAAAACCTGGATAGGCAAAATGTAGGACTCCCACTGTGGCATCGTCCGATTAGCCTCAGCAGCATAAAGCGACATTAAATAAATAAACAATCAAACAAAACATTTAGTTTCGTTTCAAATCATACTAAAACATTTCATTTCACAACTTTAATACAGTGTTGTTGATATAGTAAAGAAAATTCTATATTTTAATTTAATTAATTTGTTTTATTAAGTGATAATACAATCTGCCACCTTCTGGGGCAATGAGTATTAGAGATAGAATAAATCATTCATACCATATGTACAATATTTTAATTAGGATTTTTTTTTTTTTTTTTTTTTTTTTTATCTTCAAAGTTTTTCATTCACACCTGTCAATAAATGAATAATTAGGAATTAAATCGAAAAAATCTCTCATTACTATATTATTAGCCAACATTTTGAATTACTAATTAAATCGAAAAGTTGGTTCATAATATAGCAGTGAGAGATTTTCGCGATTCCTGCAAAAATTCATAGAATTGAAATTAATGTCTCAATTTTATCTTTTATAGTTTTTTTTAACCACTTAGAGGACGATTTTTTTCAAACTTAACCTTTTGCACATCTAGGCGGTTAGAGAAACCACCAGGAAAATTTCTAGCTTTTTAGATTTAAGCTGAATAAATTTATAAATATAAATTACGGATCTGACCATTTTTATCACAAATTTGTTTTCAACGAAATTAATTTTCATTTAATCGCTTCCTAGTAAACTATGTATTTATTTTTTGTTACTTGTACCATTCTGCTATATGCTGAGCGAAGAAAATTTACAAACATTTCACCTATAGAGAATTTATTTTCAATTTCGGAACGACGGGCGGATGTATGGAGCGGAGAGTAGTGAGATGGGAGGAGATATAATCCAGGATTTGGACCGACACACGGTAATGGTTCATGATCAATAATTCCTTGTAAAGGCTCATTGATGCGAAAACTAAGCCAGATAATGCCCTCTCCTATAATTAACGGCCTTTAAATTGCCTTCATATTCCATTTTACCTTTCCACCTTATCCGTTCTCACAGGTAAGGTCTTCAACTTCCAATTCGGTACAAAAATATTGTTCATTTGTCACTTGAACTAATGGAATTTATATCATCAATGAATTTATCGTGATGAAGTAATTTTAGTTGATTTCCAAAAATGCATAGAAGGACATTTTTTAAGAAATTTATATGTTGACGTATTTGGATCCCACTGGCTCAGTTTTATGTAAATCCGTCATTCAATTTCATATGTTGGGTTATAAAATAATTTCGTAGCGTGTTTCAATATTGCAATTTAATCCTCTCCGTGTTTATAAAATTATGTTTACTTGAAGATATTCTAAAAAAAGATTAGTTACAGTACTTTTGTACATCAGCTTCAACCGAGATTCCCTATCTTTAAGTGGTATGTTGTTAGCTCATATTGGAAGAGAGAAAAATTCATTTGAAAAAATGAAGAAAAATGATTTCTATATTATTGCCGAAGAAAATCCATTGTATAGATGGTTAACTAAATTTGTTGAATGTGTGGCGATGATACTTTAGGAGAAAGCACCGTCCGTAAGTGGTTTGCTCAGTTTAGAACCGGAACTTTCGACTAGAAAGACGCCAAGTGCTAGGGTCGTCCTTCAACTGTTGATGATGACCAAATCCAAGAAAAATATCTGAACGATAACAACGGGTAATAGGTTTAAATGGGACATATATTAATTGAATACAGATTTTATTTACAAGAATCTGAATTTTTTGTTTGTTTGTTTTTTTACCAGCAATTATCGAAACGAATTTATTTTACAGTCCTATAAAACATATAAATTATTAAAAAAATGGTGGATATAATTAGTTGACCGTTGAGAATTACTGGAAGGAATTAGTCCGGGTGGCGGTCATTAAATGAAACAACTGAATAGTTTCAACTATTTTATTGTTTGCCAACGTTTCGACCCCCATTATGGGTCATCATCAGGGCTTTTTTGAGCTGGAATTGAAAATAGTTGAAACAATTCAGTTGTTTCATTTAATGACCGCCACCCGGACTGATTCCTTCCAGTAATTCTCAACGGTCAACTAATTATATCCACAATGATGAAAAGAACACGGGAACAACAACAAAGAAATACATCCACCTCAACTCTCCGCCGCAGTGCCGGAATACAAAATCGCAGGCAGGACATACAATCTACAACTCAACAACAGCAGGCATTCTCATCTCAACAAGCCATCTCTTCTACACCTCCAGGTGACTCAAGTTTTTCTCATCACCACAATTCCAGCTCAAAAAAGCCCTGATAATGACTCAAAATGGGAAATTAGTCCACCCGGACTAATTCCTTCCAGTAATTCTCAACGGTCAACTAATTATATCCACCATTTTTTTTTAATAATTTATATGTTTTATAGGACTGTAAAATAAATTCGTATCGATAATTGCTTGTAAAAAACAAACAAAAAAAAATTCAGATTCTTGTAAATAAAATCTGTATTCAATTAATATATGTCCCATTTAAACCTATTACCCGTTGTTATCGTTCAGATATTTTTCTTGGATTTGGTCATCATCAACAGTTGAAGGACGACCCGAGCACTTTGCGTCTTTCAAGTCGAAAGTTCCGGTTCTAAACTGAGCCAACCACTTACGGACGGTGCTTTCTCCTAAAGTATCATCGCCACACATTCAACAAATTTAGTTAACCATCTATACAATGGATTTTCTTCGGCAATAATGAAGAAATCATTAAATGGCGAAAATGAATTTTTCTCTCTTCCATTATGAGCTAGCAACATACCACATAAAGATTTAAAGATACCACTTTAACAATAGTTGAAACTATTCAGTTGTTTCATTTAATGACCGCCACCCGGACTAATTCCTTCCAGTATTAAAAAAAATATTTAAAAATTGCAGTTTATCAAAAAAGGTACAAAATCCACATTTTGTTTCATTCCAAAACGTACTAAAACATTTTCTTCCTCAACTTACCGGATCTATTGTAAACAAATAACCTTTCATTTCAGTATCTTTTCAATGACATTAGACTTTCTTTAATATCTGAGAAGAACCTAACTTTTGAAATTTATTACCATTAATTTATTTCCTTCATTAAGTGCCTTTCCATTGGTTCATTTAGCACTTTTTAAATCACCGCTATTATTTCGATCAATAGCTTTAACATAATGATCTGTCTTTGGTTGTTTTGAACTACTTAGTGGCGTCGCTTTAGTTCTCGTAGGTTCAAACAAATCAATTTTTTTTCAAAGTGTTTCTCGTTTAAGTAACAATGGGTTTTAATAATGGTTTAGTGATACGGAGTGTTCAGGGATTTATGAAGTAACAGAAATTCTTAGGTAATGGAATATTTATGTTAAGTGATGCGGTCTTTGAGAAGATGTAATAATAAAATACGAGTTGCAAATATGGTCTCCACACGGGATCCTGTGAATAGCTTTGGAGCGGTGGTCAGAGGAAATTTCGTCTTTTAGGTGGTTATAAAAATTGGATATTATTTAGATGGATTCGAAAGAAAGTATTAAATTTCAGATTGAAGGTATAAATGATTTATTTCTAAAAGGGAGGAGTGTATAATAGAGACGGACTGGGTTTTAGTGGAGTGGTATATGATGGTAGACGATTTCTATAGTTATGTATAAATTGATGATATCGTATGATCATTGATTATTGGCCAGGATAAATTTCTTAATAAGGCTTATGTTGGTAAGACGGAAGTCAGAATCAGAGTAGGAAAGACTACGATGTATCAGGTTTTTTGCTAAGTTAATGTTTTGATGATATAGGTGTTCTGAATGATAGTTTAGTACTCTGCCAAAATACGTAACCTACTCTTATCCAGCTTCCTTACATACAATTGTCGGTTTAATGTTATATTATTTTAAAAATTTTCATCTTACAAAACTGTCATTGTAGGTAATAATTTTATTGTTATTAATTTAAATATTAGTTTTACAGATATTTTACACATATGCGCAAAAATACAATAATTTCTATAAATTTTATTTATTCCTTGAATTATTACTATACGTTTCATATATTTTTATGCCAAAAATATTATTTTACATCACTGTTTGTTTCCATGTTTTATACAGTTACCTTACTAATGTACTGTTTACTTATTATTATTTATTTAGATTATGTTAGTTGAAATGTTGTTTTTTCTTATTCTCACACAAGACTAAAACGACAAGAAACTGCTCGAAGATATCGATTGCTACAACACTTATTAGACAAACGTTCGAAAATTCGAGTATATTATACAAGACTCATTTACATCACAATTATCAGACCTATTTGGACATTTGGGATCGAGCTTTGGGGCTCTACGAAACCATCTAATTCCTCCCGCATCCAGTCCTTACAATCCAAAATCCTTCGCAAAATTCTGTAGGTCCCTTATTTGGTTACAAATCAACTCCTCCATAATGATCTTAATATACCATTTGTCGCAGACCTAGCATGTGATAGATACTCCTCTTTTCATTCTAAACTCTCTGCCATACAAACCCACTTGTCCATAATTTATCTTCCTTAGATATCCCTGATAACCCTCCAAGGCGACTGAAAAGAAGGTGGCCTACTGCCTTAAAATAGTTAGTGAAGTGCTACCACTGGGTGATTCTTTCTCAAGACATTTTCATGACTTTTTTTTTTTTTTCATTCCTCATATTTACTAATTATATTCGTTAATACAGTGGTAAATTACTATAAATAAATAAATAAAAAGTTGTTTCTTAGCTCTGATGAAATTTTAAATTTTATACGGCACCAAAATATAAGTTTTCCTTATCAGTGTGTTTTTTTTTGTTGTTGACCGCACTCCTAATTAAGTTCTCTGTTGTAATAAATTTATCAATATTTTAATAATTTTGGCTATTTATTGGCATATTATCATTATTAATTTATTTTAAATTATTTTATATTTATGTAAAGCGCTTTGGATGCATGTGAAGGTGAATAATTTACTTTATTAATATCCTAAGCTGGTGGGTGAAGTAACCTATCTCCTCCCACATCCCTTGTGATCCCTAGACCACTAAGCTATAGAGGGATTTCATAACCTATTCTTGTCCTCAAAGAAAATTTTCTGTTCATTTTTTAATCATTTTTGATAGATTAACTTGAAATCTCATTTATATTTAGCCTAATTATATGATTTTGAATATGGGTTTAAAATAAAAATCAAGAATATTCTAGTTATTATAAAATATGTCTATGTAAAAGATTAAGTGTTTTTCAAAATCTGTTTTATATTTATTTATTTGGTTCCTTTTGTCTATTTTATTTTTTTTATTGGCACAGATATGTTTAGGTTGGGAACAATAGTATTTTTTAGCAAATTTTTTCTTCCTTTTAAAAATGCAGGTTTTGCTCGAATGGGAAATTTTCCTCTAAAAACAATGAACAAATGTTTGTCTGTCTTTTTTTACCCCCTTCGATTTTCCAAACCAGGTATTCCTTAGTTGTTACTATTTCACGAATCGATCTAATTTTGGTCTAAATTTCGGCGGTAGGAGTTTCGTGATTTATTGACGAGATGAATTCTTGAAGTCTCTACAATCCTTAATAATTCTGTTTGCAATCGAACTAAGTCTTTTGAATTCAATGGCATAGCCTAAACTCCGGCTTCTACTATATTTGTTTAACGCACGTTTCTTCGCCACGGTACTCTTTTCCTAAGCAGTATTTTTGAAGCAGTTCGAGTATTCTCGTGGGCAGTTGAAGAATTATTTGATTGAAGATTGTCCCCCTAAGATCTAAGTAATTTCCATTACTTTTCAGCTTCTCGCTTTTCACAATGAAGGATTTCTGAAAGTTCTCCCAGTCGGCTGCCGCATACTTCTAGTGTAGCATTATATTATATAGTATAGGGAAATAATCACAACCTTATCAGTGGGTTTTAGTTTACCAGGTACCTTTAGGTGCCAATCTAACTTCTACAATACTCAAGTCAATGGCAGAGAAGATTTATTTAATATGTTTTTTTTTTCACTGTTAAAGTATGAATATAGGAACAATACGTAAGACCCGTAGATAACTTTAATTATCAACAATTGAGAACTAATCAAATATATACGAGTAATTATATATAATATTATATATTATATATTTTTTTTTTTTTATGTACCCTTAAAAACTTTTATTTTAAGCAACCAAGGCCTGAAGTATATGTTTAATATTATATGTAGTTATTTCAATCGATTTATCAAATTAAAACAATTAATCTATATTATAACATCCTTTTACCGTTTTTACGGAATTCATAGAACCACTTCAAAACTTAATTCATGCCAAAAACTAGCGAAGTGTGCCATTAAGCGCAATTAACCGACCGATTGCACCTGTGAATAAGGGATGACTATTAAAGAGGAAATATTCATGAAGGAGCTGCGTGCTTACTTGTTGAGTGCTCTAAACGGAATTCTGCACAGGAATTGCGAGGGGAGGGGTGGCTAAAAGTTAGGAATGTTAATAAGAGGCACAAACAGGTGTGTCAACCTACGTGATCTCACTGTTTTTGTCCCCTTGTTATAATAAATATGAGGGCCTTCAAGTTATGGTTAGGTCTCCCACCGCCCCTGTAACTATCCCTATTATTCAAATCGCTCCTATTTCTACCCTCTGCTCTTCTCCTATCATCCTTCCCATATGTTAATGTAATATTCTCCCTCCCTTCCTCTGGCATTATGTTCCTAATTTCTTAAGCTGGGACTTTTCAAATCTAAAAAGTCTAACTAGACAGATTTTCATCTTATTAAGAGTGAGTAAATATAGTACTTGATGAAACAATGATTTTCTGCTCTGATTTATTTAGCGCCTTTAAAAGAATGAAAAATATTTCAGATGGTATCTATACATCATATTATACTATCTTGATTTATAAACTTTTTAGTGCCACGGAAATGGGAGCACCAGTACTTGAGCCTACAGACAGATATGCCACTAATCATCTGAAACAAGACAACAAAATTCCAAAAAGAGAGATAAATTATTTATTCAAAATGCAGGCAGGGAACTGTAATACTTGTATATGGCTATGGTTTGGGGAATGGGACCATCCCATAACGTACAAGAGTATTTTTGGAAAAATGTGGACTTGAAATTAATCAGTTCCAGACATGTTGAAGATCTATAATCTTGAACTCACTAGAAATTTTGCACAACCATATATATTAAGGCTAGGAATTAGACTGAATTTTTAAATTTCCAAGACCAATTTTGAAACAGGTAATATGGAAATATACATTTATTTGGCTGTATCTCCCTTTTTTGGGGAACCCATGGCTGAGTGGCTAGCGCGCTAGTCTCTAATGCTAAAGGTTGTGAGTTCGAATCCCAGTCCCAGAGGGAATTTTTCAAGCATTAATTAAATGGGGATTCATTCACAGTCTCTCCCCGGATATGTGAGACTCCTTAGCCAAATGGTTGCCACTCATAAAATTAGGCAAAGGGAGTGATGATCCTACCCTATATAATACATGAGAAACGTGAGTATAAAAACACCGCAAGGCCAGGGGCGTACACGGCCTGTCGCGCCACTGGAAGGAATAGTAGAATCTTCCTTTTTTTTTCTCTAAAATTGTCTACAGAATTGCTTGAGCACGCTGTATATTAATAGCAATTCAGCAATGTTGAGCAGACAGTTGATAATTTGTATTACAATTTTGTATATCTTTCCTTATGGCAATATTAATAGCAGACTAGTGACGTGCTTTTTTTATTTCCTCAATGTTTTTATTCTATTAATTATTGTTAATTATAAAAGTAGCAAGGACCTTATCCAAATCAATATACAATATTGAATGTGTGTCTGAGTATACTTCTCAGTTTGTGAAGTATATAAAAATATTTCCTATATAAAAACATTTCCTGTATTTAATAGTATAAATAATGAATTATGGCGATTCTATATTTGGCATAGAGACAGGAATATTAGTAAAAATAATTAATGACTATCTTTTTGTTTTTTTATAAAGTGTATTTATGATTATATTTTTCTTGTTCCTCCTTGATCACCTGCTCCCAAGGACGGGAATGGTCAGTATTTTTTTTTCTTTTTAATACGCTAATCCAACAAGCAACCCCACCAGAGAAAAGGAATTAGACAAAACAAGAGGGAGAATTAATAATCTGTTTTCAAATATTTATACAAACGTTTGCTCAGAGAACATACGCTGGATATTAAAATATTAAAGAGAGAGGAGAGGCCATTGTTTCGTATTTATTTAGGGCTGAGGGGAAACCAAGGCTGGAAGATAGGATGGGATTAGAAGCTCCTCTAAAGAGATCACGTCCAGGGTACAGATGGATAAGGCAGGTACCCTGTAGTCCCAGTCTTGGCACGTAGGCTTTTCATTAACCATTAATGGCTTGTCTTTATTGCTACATTTTTAATTGAATCAATTGAACGTGACGAATTATGTGTCCAGTGCTTACGTGTTGTCGAGGCAGGATAACAATAATGTCATCCTAAATAAATAGGCCTGATATAGATTAAGTTATCAATTAACTTTAACGATTCATTCTCGCTTCGAAAACGGTTAATAAAGAAATGTCTGTAAGTAGGTTTAAGAAAACAGTATAATATTATTTACATTTTATGGGAAAGAAGACGGCCTCGGAATCTACTCTCTTAATTAAATATTAAGAAACGCTCGCCGTTATAAGCTACTTCAAACACTTACAAGACAAATCGTCGAACTTTCCTCTTAACTACAAAAGCCTCATCTATATGACTATTTTAAGACCAATCTAGACTTACGGAGTAGAGCTATGGGGCTCTACTAAACTATCAAATTCTTCCCGAATGCACAATCCAAAATCCTTACTTTGTCACGAAAAACTCATGCATAAAAACCTTAATGTTCATTATGTTTCTGATTTGGCCCGACCAGGTATCAATCCTTTCATGAATAACTCCATTCTCACTCTAACCCACTAGTTTCAATTCCTTTCTTTCCGCTTCAGTTCCTGATGAACCTCCGAGGCGCCTGAAAAGACGATGGCCCAGTAACTTCTAGTTTAGAATATTTTTAGAATGCTTCCAATGGAAAAGCTCCACCACTTGCGTTTGATGCCATTGTATTAAATAACTATTACATTTACTTGATGTATTTTTTTTTATACATTTGTAAATATCAACACAAATTTAAAAAAAAAAAAAAAAAAAAAAAAATTGAATTCTGCCACTGATTAGTTTCTTCATTTTCATAACCTTTATTAGCACTTTTACTGTTGTATTTATTGACATGTTCTTGAAAAAATCTATAAAATTAAAAAACCCAAAAGTATTTTATTAGTAAGACAACACTGTTGACTTTATTAAAAGAAGTCACCTGTCGTGTTGTCGAATAACAGCCTCCTATCGATAAGGTGACGGGATTTAACCCTGCCGATGGTCTTAAATATTTTTTGGTTGCACTTAATCCGTAGAGGCCCTAAAATTCCAAAAGCGTGATACTTGAGGTAGGTCGTCACTCCCTAATCCTAATTTGTGGAATCACTACCAGTTGACTGACGGGTCTGACATAAACTTTTAAGTTTCTAGTTGGAAAAAATGCTTTCTGAAATATCACAATTTGTCTCCATATAGATTATATGGTCTGAGACATAACAAAAATTGCTCTCTTAATTCAAGATTATTTTAATTCATTAGAAACATTGACTTCGATTCACTGAAGGCACATTAAATAGTTCTTGTTGGTCTTATTTCTTATTATTTATTTTTTAATTGTTATTATTATTCTTTGTTTGTTGTATTATTATTATTATTACTAGATACATATTTGAACTTTCCTCTTAACTACAAAAGCCTCATCTATATGACTATTTTAAGACCAATCTGGACTTAGGAGTAGAGCTATGGGGATCTACTAAACTATCAAATTCTTCCCTCATGCACAATCCAAAATCCTTCGTAAAATCCTCAACGGTCCTTATTTTACAACGTTTCTGTCACTATGGCTATATCTTACAAAAATATTGAACCAAAAGAAAAAATAGGACTATGAGGAGTATTCCTAGTATTTTCAGAGGTTATATATACTTATATACTCGATGCAGAATTAATAATGGAATGAAATGTAAAAGAAAGCCAACCTCTTCCTCTCTTATTTTTTTTTCTTTTTCGGTCCGTTTTTGGTTTTCTCTCTCAACAAAGAGAACGAGAGAAAGTTCTGTTGTCGATTGTGATTGCTGAAAAAAAAAAGGTATAGGATTATTTTTTTTCCCGAACAGGATTAGGTAAAGGAAAAAATAAAAGGGCGAACAGTTTTTAGAATTCTTTGATCAAAGAAGAGAATTGAATTGGTATTGCTTTTTCCCATTTTCCTACCGCAACCCCTTCCGTTTCTGTCTTTTAAGCTAAATTAATTCTTGTGAGGGTAAAAAAGAAATGTATATATAAAAAATGAATTAGAACTTATAATGATTGAACTAGAAATAAAACTTTAACTAGTTCGCCTTTTCATGAAATAGTCGGAAATGCTATCCAATACTTATCGGAAGAATAATTTCATGTTCTAACTAAGCCATAGAATATTCATTAAACTAAACAATAGTGTAAGAATTTTTCTTAATTAATTATTAAACTTTAGGAAATAATGCTCTTAATGATATTGAATGCCAAATCAAAATCTCCTTATCATTTATATATATATATATATATATATATATATATATATATATATATATATATATATATATATATATATATATATAGAGAGAGAGAGAGAGAGAGAGAGAGAAATAATTAGATAGAAAATACCCGAGATTATTCAAAATCACATTCCCACAATATCACTTTCTTAATAATAACTCTAGTCTATTCGCATTCGCTTGTTGTATGATTTCTTATAGGCACAAATAATCTTATTGAGTTAAAAAAAAAAAAATATATATATATATTGTTTGATCAGTTCTCGACTGTTGATAATTTAAGCTTGTGTTGTTCTCAGGTTTCAGTCAATGAATGAACAATTTTATCTATGCGACTTTTCGAGAATTTATTGTTCTCATATTCATGCCTTAACGATGGAAAAACAAAAAATCGGAACATTAATAAACAAAATCTCCTTATCATTTATATATATATATATATATATATATATATATATATATATATATAATATATATATATATATATATATGTATATAATATATATATATATATGTATATATATATATATATATATATATATATATATATATATATTATATATATATATATAATATATATATCATCTTGTTAGCATTGATTATTAAAATCGCTGCAAATTATTACACAATGGTTTATTATTTTCAAAGGACTGTATTTGGGTATATAGTGTTATAGGTAATTTAATAATATGAAAAGCAATTAACAATTAAATAGAAAATTGCCTATCCAATGGCTATATCTCTATTATTTCTAATCTGATTTCTATGATTCATTTTTCGTTCTGTAGGAAATTCGTTCTCAATTGAATAGCACTAATATCAGATGTATTTATTTATTAATTTGGGCAAATTTTTTTTTATTTGTTATTCGGATTCTAGGCAGAAACGCTAGAATAGCCATCGAATTTTGAGGGCGATATATTTTTTTTTGGGGGGGTCGATTAGAGGTTCGTTATATAGAATAATAAACCAAAAAGGATAATATATAATTTAAAAGAACTCGAAATCCACCTTAAAGGTAGGATAAAGAGAAAAAGGAAAAACAAAAGAGTAAACATATTTTTTTATTATAACGTTGGAAAGCTGAAGATTCAAAAACACATATTCTTTAACCTAATGTTGTAAAAAGTAATTGAAAGTGATGAAGCATATCAAACTAACTGATTGTTGCACATGTTCCAATCGAAAATATATGTGATCCTTCAACTTTTTTAGCTCTTCTTCCTTCTTCCAGTGGCGCGACAGGCCGTGTAGGCTCTTGGACTAGATGTATTTTCACGTTTCTCGAAGTATTTTAAAGGGTAGATTCACCACTCCCTACGACTAAGTTTATGAGTGGCCACCATTTGGCTGATGTGCATCACATACCCGAGGGAGAGTGTGTGAGCGAATCCCCTTTTAATTAATGCTTGAAAAGTCACTCTAGACTGGGATTCGAACTCACTACCTTTAGCATGAGACTAGAGCGCTAGCACAACAGCCAAGGGCTCCCTTAAGATAAAACACACATTACCTTAAACCTAATGTTGTAAAAAGTAATTGAAATTGATGAAGCATATAAAACTAACTGATTCTTGCACATGTTCCTGTCGAAAATATATGTAATTATTTAACTTTTTTAGCTCTAACTTAATTTAAAAGTTCTTAATTTTATTTTAAGAATCGAAGTTAGTGAAACTCGTGTTTTATCAAATGTATCTAATATAGAATTTTAATATTTATCATTTGTTAAAAAGGTTTTACTTTGAAAAAAAAATCCTAAAATAGCAGTAGAGGATATTTAGATTTTTCGATTCAAAGGGAACCCAGCGAAACACCACAACGTTATTGTTTCTGGAAAACAATATATTTAGAATCCGGTAGAATTTTGCATAAGAAAAAAAGAAAAGTGACTAGGGAACTAGACACGAAACCATATGTTTGCCTTCCATTATTGTCTGTTGAGTGGTGGGCTCCACGACAATGCTCCCAAAAACCGGACTCATTCTGTTTTACATTCTCTTCCCAACGTTTTTATCCAAAACAAACGAAAACAAGGCAAGCTTTATTTTAGCTGTGGCCAGGGGATGGTGGCCAGTAATTATCGATTGTCACACTCCAAATAAAATAACTTATTTCTACGTTCGCCTGTGAATCTCTTGATGTGAGATATCATCTCACATCTATTAAACCACAATAATAGATTTTGCGGTTACAATTGAATTATTTTTTTATTGTTTCATTTTATTTCTTAAGCTGGGTACTGCTGTATGAAATGCTATCTATTGGCAATTAAATTTGGCTAACTGACTGAAAAAATGTTGGTGCTCGCAACACACGACTTTCACTTACCCCCGTTTTTAAAATCAATTTAAGATTTTTTAAATACATTAAGAGATAAAAATAAATTGTTAATGAATTAATTAAAATGACACTGGTGTTTATATTAAAAAATCTATTATATTATTATCTAAAACAAAAAGTAAGTTTTATCAACTGTTCATCACTCTTTATTAACTTGTATAAGCTTGTGTGTAAAAACATATCTTTTTTCTAAAATCTTTAGCTTTCCAACTGTATATTACTGTTTATATGTTGAAAGAAAGATACATTAAAAAAGTATGTTTGCACTTTTCTCGTTTAGTTGATTAACGAATTGGTTCAACTTACATATATATTGACCTGTGTTTTATCAATGCTGACAAGATGATATGGTTATTTTTATAGAATCTACAAAATTAAAGGTACTTTATAGCAGGAAAATTTAAAATATCGGCATTGAATTCCTAACTGACTATTTCACTCAGATTGAAACCTATATGATATTAAAGCCCATTACATTTTACATCGATATAGTGAGTTTAATCAAAATCGTTACAGCCGTTTTTGGTATAAAGTGACTCTTCTGGTTTCCTGATATTGATATTGATAAAAAAAAAAAAAAACTTGAACATCTTAGACATATTTTTGTCATAAATATAAAATTTCAGTTTGATAGGACCTTTTGTTTTTGTGCTGGAATTACCACACACGGACACACAGACACACATACCTGCACACACACAGACATTTTCGCGGATCTTGGTGATTTGGACTCAGGGGACCCTAAAACGTGTATTTCCGTTGAAAACTGGAATTCGAAACTTTTTATGATCGCAATACTTTACCTTACTATATATTTCATACATAGATAAGTGAAAGTAAAAACTAGTTGATGAGAACAAGCACATGAAATGATTTTTTGTAATTAATCTTTAAAAACATATCCTATGACAAAATGAAAAATAATCTGGAATAATCTTTAATTCAACCTTTTTTTCAACATCTATATAACCTTCACTCTTGACTATTTGGCTCTTAATTATTTTCACTTCATTATAATTTTAAACGGAAGCGGCGTGGTCTAGTGGATAGAGTACTAGTTTAGAGTTCTCTGAGACCTGGGTTCGAATCACGACTGTGGCAAAATATTATTTATTCTGTTAATTCACCTAGGGAGGGGGGTGGGACCTAGGGTATGGAGACCCTCCTAAGGCAAACCCACTCTCTATAAAGTGGGTACCCAAAAATTGTGGAATAAACTGGCGGCTGAGTTTGATCTCGGCCTAACCACCTCATGACATCGTTGACCTAGTACGAATCTCTGAAAATCTTGAACTGAATCCAAACCTGTTATAGAGGTACAGGCCTCCTACAGTCGACCGACCATACATCCTCAAATCTTGTATGGTATGAAGAGGAGAGAAATTATTAGACAATAATTTTTATAATTCAGTTGATCACACTTCTTATTAATAATGAAATCGATTGTTCTTAATTAATTAATTAATTGATAATTAGTGCAAGATCTTTCCTAACTATTTACTCCCGGCTCTAACTCGACTTAATATCGCAAAGAGCCCGGAGCTAGTTTTCCCCATGACTGAGCCCTAGACACGCTGACAATTAGCAGGGATTCCCTTTCAGGCAGAGACAGGGATGACGGAGGCGCGGAAGATCTTGTTAAAGGGGGCTCTGGACCCGGTATTGATTGCCAGAGCCCCCCCTCAATCTCATCAACTTTCCATCCTTGTCAATCAATCATCAACATACCCTCAGTTATCCGATAGCCATTAGTCTTAAAGGGTGTCCGCTCTATTTTATATCCTCAATATTCCCGGCCGTTGTATCGGATAATTTATACATGGGATAGGATAAAAAAAAAAAAAAGAGAAGAGAATTTAGGCCCGAGTTATAAATCTATTTAAATAAGGGATGTTCTCAATTTTGACGGACTAAAGTTTCAGAATACAGTGTTTAATTTTTTTTAATCTGTTTTGGGTTATTATTTGTATTTAATTACAAGCAGAACCGACAATATCCTGTCTTAACTATGTTTTACCGAAACCGGTCAAGACATTTTTATAAATATAAATAGAAAGATAATAATTACCTTTAAAAACAAAAATAAACCTAATTACCAAACTAACATTTCTCTTTTTTTCTTCCACAAGATTCTTTTTCTGACTGTTATAAACACATTAAAGAAAGAATTACCGAAATCTGTTAGTTAAAAAGGGATTCATTTATTTATAAATTATTAACGGTGGCCTCGAGAAATGCTGAAATGCTGAAAAAACAAAAGCAATTGTAATAGGACCCCATCACCTTCTGAAAACTGTTCCACATTTCCCAACCCTGTACTTAAATACTAATCCTATAAAGTTCTACTGTCAGGAATCTGGAAGTGACCTTCGGCCAAACTCTATCCTTCAAAATTCATATTCCCGAAATCTCTAGTCGTACTTTTTCAACCTTAAAGCGACTGTATTCCCTCCGTCATCTATTCCCGCATGAAACCCGAAAACCCCTCGTTACCTCTATAATATTTCCCTACTTCGACTGTTGCTATACGTTATACGACGGTGTTTCTGGGGTACTCGAGGTAAAAATAAAACGCCTAATTAATTACTCTGTTTGATTCATCTTCAGGGTCCCTCTTATGGCGAGTTAATTGACTTTACCCTTCCAATCGTCGCAAGTATTTTCCCGCATCATTCCTCTACCAAGTCATCCAATCGCGCCGCCCATCATACATTTTTAACCTCCTACTCAAATCCTCTGTCCATCCCGTTGTTCTCCGGACCTTCCGATTTATACAGTACAACCCACCGAACTGCACATTTCAGCATATCCTTTCTCATTCGATCCTCAATCCTGTGGCATTCTATCCCTCCTTCCATTCGTTACTCCAACTCTCTTTCTACCTTCAAAACCCACATATTTAATCACTTAATGAATATCCAGGCTCAATAGAATTGTAAATAAGGTTTTTTATTTTTTTTTTTTTTGTGGTTGTTTTCTTCACATTTAAATACGTCTAGTTTATATCAGTAATTATTAACTTGTTTATATGCATTTAATTTACTCTATGACTCTAATGCACGCTTTTTACGTTTTGTATATTTTATTCTAAGGACATGTCCCAGAATTAATAAAGAATTTATTTATAATTATTGTTATTGTTTCCTAAAATAATAATTGTCTTTTTCACAAGACTATTTCGCGCTGTTAATTATAATATAGCCATTAAGCATGTTGTTCTTATTGTAAATGCAGTTGTAAAAATCGATAAAATATAAAAAAATAAAGATAATAAGTTAGATACCTATAATAATGCAGGAAGAAACCCATAATGAAAGCTATACCTATATTTAAAATTCCCTTTACTCTGACGACTCCATTCAGAATTACAATGAGACGTGGATTTGGATTTTTATTTTTTGAAACTGAGGCTACACTTGACATAGAGAAGGGTGGACACTTTTCAGGAGACTAAATAAATCTAATCGGATGACATTCCTCTGTGAGGGGGAGGTTTGGAGTTGGGACGGGATTGATTGATGGGATCCCTGCCTCCCAACTTCAATAGATTCACGATACTCCCCCGAACCACTCCCCTTAAAACTTTCAGATTTTACTTGTGGTATGGGGATTGTTTATTTTCACTTTCACTTCCTATGAAATATATAGTAGGGGATAGTATTTCGATCGTGAACACTTTCAAAATCCAGGAAATACCCGTTTTAAAGTATTCTGAATCCAGATAATCAAATAGCGGGATAAGGGCTGTGTGTCTGTGGGTGTGGTAAGTCTAGTACGAAAACGAAAATTCGTACGAAACTGAAATTCCATATTTAAGACAAGTATACGCACGAGATGTTACAGCAACATTTTCATTGAAATTGGCGAACCAGAAGAGCAACTTTATACTATGTATTTAACACATTTTTACGATTTTCTCAAAAAAAGACTCTAAAGATTTTGAAAAAGCTCGCTATATCGATGTAAAATTTAATGGGCTGTAATATTATGTAGGTTTAATCTTGATTAAAATATTCCTACAGTACTCGAACAGTAATATTGCTGTATAACATGTCGTTGGAACGCAAGGGATTTAAAAAAAAAAAAAAAAAAAAAAAAAAAAAAAAAAAAAAAATCTTGTCTTACTTATAATAATGTGGAAGGTAATGGAGAGTGATAAAAGCCGATTTAAATAATGATATTGTAGATTATTTAATAAAAGACATTGAATTTTTTTTACATTTTCATCTCTAACGGTATTTTATAATTCATAAATTGATTTAACAACGGAGGCAAGACAGAGTCGTTTGTTGTGCGCATCTGATTTTTCCAGTGGCCTGGGTTCGAATCTTGGCTGTATATTATAGCTGTAAATTTATTCGGGGCGCGACACTAGTGTATGAAACCCTCCTGGGGCAGACCAAGCCTCTATAAATTGGGTACCCGATATAATTGGGAAAAAACTTTTATTAATTCGGGAGATCGTCGAAAAATAAATTTCAGCTCGCTTATACGGGATATCCGACTACTTAAGACCCTCGGACACAACAACCCTAATGCTCTGATATTAAATATAAGAGTTATCTCTATTGATCAATACAGTTTAGGTTGTAAAATAAATTAAAATCTAGTCTATGTAACTCAATTATATGTTTTAAACTTTAAGGTATGGTTTTATGAATTAGACATCTATATTTATAAACGAAAGTAGCGTCCTCACAGTATCTAAAAAATGACTATGGTTATGAAGCTATTAGATTAGATTTTCAATACGGATAGGTTAGGAAAATCCGAACTCAAAAGTTATTCATTCTCCAAAAAATTTTAAAGTCTTTATTTGAAAGTTTATCTAATTTCTAACCATTGAAAGAAAACTTACCCTTATTTGAAGTGAATTTACTAGCAATGACTTTAAGATAAACAATATACTTTAAACATTGTGCGTTTCAAATCCATGTTTCGAGTTCAAGTTCCTCTGGAACATGCACAATACAAATGCTTTTAAAATGATTTCAATTGTCAAAAACATTTCATATTTTTTATTTGTTTAACACCATTTTATCCTAGCCTGGCTTACCGGACGGTGCTATAAGGTAGGGATCTTTAATGAGTACCTAACATCCATCTCACTGATGGACCACCCTTTTACGACCCCTCGAAGGATGAGATAATCAAGGATTTTATACTCCATTTGTAATAATATAAAATTCTAGAGCCGTCTGCCGGGTCGATACCCATGACCTCAGATGTATTAGGTTGTTACGTCTCATTTTAAAAACAGAATTAACTTCTGGATCCTAAGACGCTGGTTATTTAGATAAAAGGATTCCCCTATGAGTGAATACGCGTTATGTTGCAAAGTTGTTATGACCATATGCAACGGTTATATTTAAAATTATAAATAAATATAAAATATATTTAAAAATTGAGTGATTATATTTATGCCTACTTCTATTGCTGTGCTATTGTAAATTTGACAGAATGAAATTGGGATCTGACAATAGAAAATTACATTTTATTTGTTATAAATAACAAATGGTAACTGATTGTCTTATAACAAAGGTATATGTTTTATAGTTAATCATACCCTAGACATGTATATAAATTAACACAAAATTATATTCTCCAGCTATGTCGTTGATAAAAGCAAGTTATTTTATACATTTTTAAATTAGAGAACAAATCTTGTAGTTTAATTTGCTTGTTTAAGAATTTCTTGCACTCTCGGAGGGACTGACTATTACCAACCCCCTTTAAAGAGAAGGCCTGTGCATTAAATAATGGGCAAATTTTAGAAATATATATGTTTTTGTAAATATTGAGTGAAAATTAGATTAAAAAAACTCATATTGTTGTGTCAGTTAAAATTGCACAAATAAAGGCTATTTCCTTTCACTTCATTCCACACTATTATATTTAGTTTGAGTTACATTTAACTGGTTTTTTTTCACATGTTCCATTTTATTCAAAGAGAGTGCATGAGATTAATTTTTGTTTTCTTTTTGTTTCAGGTGAGTTCATTATAGTTATAAAGGAATTATACAATAATTGCAAAGAAGGAGATATTGTAAGTATAGAAAACTCTATACATATTTAGTGCGATTATATTAGTTTGGTTATTTGATTTAAGTCCATTAAGCAGTAAAGGCAGGTTGTAATAGCTTCTGTTTCGTACTCATAAATAGAGAAGTAGAAAGATACGTTTCAGTTAAATTTCAATTTTATAATATTAAAGAGTATAGGATGTATTAAATAATTGATTTTAACTTTCTCTTTTTTAAAATTTATTTATAATTGCATAAAAAAATCGATCCACATCTTTTAGCAATTCGAGAGACAGGGCTTCCTAAGTCCAAGTATGTACATACATTTTTGTGGGTTTAATTATGTGACAATGACGTGAATATTACCACATAGTGACTATGTTTTATCATAATCACAATTATAAATATAAATTTGATAAAATGACCTGTATTATTGTAATATGAAAATTTTTAAATTAATTATTCTGAAGATGAGGCAGACATGGACCTCGATAAGTTGAGAGATGTGGATTTATTTATTTATATTATAATAAATAAATTAATAAATAAGAGAAAGTTGTAATCAATTATTTGATAAATTTTAGGTTTATAAGCCCAAAAGGCTCCTTTTTTTTTTTTTTTTTAAATAGCCAAAAATCGAACCAATTATTGTAATATTTTATTATTTTTGACTCTGATATAACACCTTAAAGAATTATGCGCGGTAAAAAAGGCTTTTCATTCTCCACGATGAAAATATTCCCTTGATTTTTAAGTTTTACAAACCCTAAAACTTTGAAAACGTTCCTGTATAACTGAAATCCTCAATCTGCGTTCCAATATTTATTCATTGAACACCATAATCAAATAAATTAATACTAATACTTCATCACTTATATTTACAAATCATTTCTCGATTGTTTCTAATGTTTTTAGAATTCACTACTTATTTCCCTCCCTGTGTTTATTCAACCATCGACTGTTTAATTACTAAGTTTAATCTTACCCTATAATTGTATAATTATATATATATATATATATATATATATATATATTATATTATAATATATATCAATAGTCTGTTGTACTCTGGATCCTGGGTTTAAACCTAGATATTATAAAGAATCATTTATAAAGTTTATTCAACCGTGGAGTACCCTGGAATATAGAGAACCTTTTGGGGCACACCCAGCCTTTAAAACGTGGGTACTTCAAAAACAAGGGGAAAACCTTGGTGGATGAGGGTGATCAGGCCTAATCACCTCCTTGCACGGGCGTTGGCCGTAAAACAGTAAGGATCTCTATAACTACTGAACCGAAGAACCTTCATGGGTTTTAGAGGTCCAGTTCAAAGGTTAGGTATAAATATAAACACTGAGATGTATATAAAACTGTACATTATTTACATAAAGTAGTAACTAGGCTATAACCAAGCATCTGTTCCTCTATTTCAAAGGGGACTTGGTCCCAAAATAAAGGACATTTTTTTTTAAATTTCAAAGTGTTTTTTTTTCTAGTATTACCGCTAAATATTGTTCTATTTATATTACTCATTAAATCAGCTGAATGTTATATAGCTTATGTATTTGGATTATTTAGCATGATTACTAGAATAGCTAAAATATGTAGGTTTGTACATAGCAAACATTGAATGTATAAAATACCGTAAATTCCTATCTCGTCCGTGTAGGACGAAATATCTACATTTTAGCATACAAAAACCAAAAAGAAAGGAATGGGTCATGAGTGAGCGATGGGGGCATTATTCTAAGTGGATTATACTGGCATCATCTTCCCATTTGGGGATTAAGAGGGTTGGGGAAAAATAGGGAATAGCGGAGAAAATTGAGGAGCAGTGTGGCTACAGAGGAAGTATATCACTGTGAACCTTCCAAGAGATTAAGTCTCTCCGGTCTTTAGCAATTAAAAATGTGTAAAATCTCTGGATCTATGTATTGTAATTTTCTAATATATACAATCGAATCAAAGATTTCCAAAATTTCAAGTAGAAATAGGAGTATTGTTTTATATCAATCACTATTATAGAAGAGTTATTTAAGTTATGAATATATTATTCGGAAACAGTCTCTTCTATCTTATTTATATATTTATTTTCATAACATATATAAACTATGATTATTAAACTATTACGTTTCGAGGTACTTATTATGCCTCATCTTCAGATCTCTAAATATCATCTAAAATACAATTGAATAAATATTATAAGCAACCATACAAACAATAATAAGGCGTAGTGTTTTTTTTTTCACTTTTTAAAATTTTTACTGATAAAATATAAGTTATTTCAGGGCTTTCATGGTAGGCTTTAGCGTTAATTATATGAAAAAAAAAAAACAGATTCAACTAAATTATTTATTAATAAATCAGACGTTTTAATCCAAGTATGTGAGTCATTGTGACCTAAAAACTTTTAGTTTATTATGATCTAACCAAGCTGTTGATAATTATTTTATTTATTATTAATCTGTTATTTCGCCCAACCTTTGTGAAGTGGTTACTCAAAATTTGGGGAAAAATGGCGGCTCAGTTTGATGTCTGTTGAATCACCTCCTTACACAATCGTTAGTCCAGAAATATTTCGCATCCCTATACGCATAGTATCAAAGACCCTTCTTAGGTTTTACTGGTTAAAGGTAATTATTTAAAAAGTTAATATTATATTTTTGTGTAATATCCTGAAGGAAACTTATGTTAAAAAAGCGTTCTCTGACTGACCTCTCTGACCAGTTAAAAATATATGTCAACCCAACATACCAATCGATAATTCTTACTTAATCATAATTTTCAGACGGCCGGAGGGCTTTGCGTCTTCCAAGTAAGAATTTCCGGTTATGAGCCTAGTAAAAAACTTTTCGTTTGGTTCTTTCATACACACTGCACAATTTTTCCAACTGTCAGTGCAGTGGATTTTCATTTGCGAAAATTTAAAAATAATAGAATGATGAAAATTAATTTCAATCTCTTCCATTTCGAGCAAGCAAAATACTACTTAAAGATAAGGAATCCCGATTGGAAATGATGCATAAAACCAACTTAACTAACCCTTTTTTAGAATATGTGAACACTATTGACCAATTAAACATGATTTTGTAAGCACAGATAAATATTAAGAAAAACTTAACTAACTTATTTTACAACCCTCCTCTTAACTACAAAAGGCTCATTTATATGAACATCATTAGGCCGATATGGACATACGGAGTAGTGCTGTTGGTCTCTACTAAACCTACACGTATCCAATCCTTACAACCAAAATCCTTCGGAAAATCCTCAGTGCTCCTTACTTTGCAACAAATAAACTCATCCAATAAGACCTTAATCTTCTATATGTAGCTGACTTATCCCGAACTAGATACCATTACTTCCATGACAGACTTCATTCCCGCTCTAACCATCTTGTTTCAATCCTTGCTTTATCTTCCATTCCTGATAATCCTCTCAGGCGTCTGAAAAGAAGATGGCCCTGTGCGAGACCTTCTGGGTTAGGATCTTAGAGTGCTGCAAATCGGTAGTTTCTCTAAATGTATTTCATGTAATTTTCTTAATTTTCATTACATTTACTTGATATTTATATCATTTATACAGTTGTAAATATCAATAAATATGTTTAAAAAAAAATTACAACCCATTAAAGTTAAATTTTGATGTACCTATCGATATATGGATTCATAATAGAAAAACTTGTTTGTAAAAAGATGGAAAGTTGGTGTAGAGTAGAGGCAATGAGAGAAAAGGGGCGCGAAGTAGATTGCCTTGCACTCGGAGAATTGTTGATATTATCCCCCAGTCAATGAGCTCTCCTTACAGATCCCTTCCCAACACCAACACAATGATTTGTTACAGCAAACACATCGAGTACTGTTATCATTTATCATTAATCTATCCTTAACTTTAATCATAATCTGAATTATAACGGTTATATTGCAATTAATTATATATTCCTTACGTTCATATTTTAATATGACTGGGTGAATAAACGCTGGAATTTAATTTAAAATATTTTTTATTGAATAGTATTTCAGTCTGTCCCAATTCGGACATAAATAATAGTGGTAAAAGATTACATTCATACAATATTTACACACCAATAAAATTATAATTAAATATATATATATAAAATGAATCAAATAAAATGTTTACAAAGTCTAGAAATCATCATAAATTTATACAGTCATAAAATACAGCACATTAGTGGAGAATCCACCCAGTGCTAGAATCCAATTATACATATTTACATGAGGTCAAGGGTCCACTGCCGTTTCAACCTTCTAGGTAGGCAGTAATGATGTGTGGAGCTGGAAAGTGATTGAGCCAGAGGATTGAGGTAATGGATGAGGTTCTGATGGAATTGGAGTAGTTTGATGGAATAAGATCTAAAATAAATGGAATATTTAGGTCGTAGTGTAAGGTATGGTTGGTAACATAATAAGGAGCGTTTACTATTGTTCGGAGGAATTTGGATTGAAAGGTATGAATGCGTTTGATGTTAGAAAGTTTAGCTGTCCCCCACAGTTCAAGTCCGTAGGTCAAGATAGGCTTCAGTATTGTCTTGTAGATTAATGATTTGTTATCAACTGTAAGACGATATTTCCTGTTGAGTAGTCGGTATAACTGTCCAAATTGATCGAAAATAGAGATGTTTAATAAAACGTTTTTTATGGGATTTTTTGTTGGGTATCATATAGTACGAGTTTGTATCAAGTAGTAAGTGAATATTTTGTGATACGCGCCACAGTTTGTTTTTGTTTTTTTACACACATGCATTATTTAAAAGATAAGAATTAATATTTTGTAATTATTAAGATAGGGCAAAGAGAAGAGGGAGGAGAGGGTATCCACTGTCAGGGGTAGCCTTAATGAAGAGAGCTGTCAGGAGAAGCCTTTGTTGTCAAAGCGGGACCGAAACAATTTTCTTTATGGTTGCCCTAGCCAAGCCGGGGTGTAGTGTTACCTGCGGCTTACGTCCTCCTCCTCATTCTCCGCCTTGTATGTGAAATTAGCCCGGGAGTAGATTCGTGAAATTGCCCTACTGCCTCAATTTCAACTAAGATTCACTTTGTAAAATGAATATCAAAAGCAATATGGCGAGATTTTTCGCAAACTAAATATTTTATTTATATTTTAAGGATGTATTGTTGATTGTTGAAACTAGGTAGAAATCATCGGGAGTCAGTCGTGTGAAAAATATTTTAAATTTTGCCCTAACCCTCACACAAGACTGGAACGACAAGAAACTGCTCTAAGATACCGATTTGTGGTAACGTTTGTCTAGTAAGTATTGTGGTATACTTACTAGACAAACGTTCAAAACTTCCAGTATATTAGAAAAGACTCATTTACATCACTATTATCAGACCTATATGGACATATGGAATCGAGCTTTGGGGCTCTACTAAACCATCTAATTCCTCCCGTATCCAATCCTTACAATCCAAAATCCTTCGCAAAATCTTGAATACCCCTTATTTTGTCACAAATCAACTCCTTCATAACGACCTAAACGTTCCATTTTTTTGCAGACATGCCCGTGATAGATACATCTTTTTTCATTCTAAACTCCACACAAACCCACTTGTGGGTAATTTATCTTCCTTTAATATCTCTGATGACCCTCCGAAATGATTAAAAAGAAGGTGATCTCGGAATCTACTGCCTTAAAATATTAAGGAAGATCTACTACTGGGTAATTCTTTCCCAAGATATTTTCATGACTTTTCTTCCTACTGAATATTTACTCATTGTTTTTAATACAGCTGTAAATTACAATAAATAAATTTAAAAAAAAATATTAGATTCCAGAACACCATACATTTTTTCTCTATCATTAATAATGACCGAGTTATCAAGGAGTCACATATCTTATAAGTTGTTTATAATCTAAATACAGACTACTAAACAGAAATTCTAAATTATCTATCGAGAACAAACTGCTAATATACAAGACTGTACTGAAACCTATCTGGACCTACGGACTTGAACTGTGGGGGACAGCCAAATTTTCTAACATCAAACGCATTCAATCCTTCCAATCAAAAGTCCTCCGAACAATAGCTAATGCTCCTTATTATGTATCCAACCATACCTTACACCACGACCTAAATATTCCATTTATTTTAGACCTTATACCATTAAAATTCTCTAAATTCCATCAGAACCTTACCCATCGGTTAAGCCTACCTAATCCCCTAGCTCAATCCTTATCCAGCTCCACACATCCTTACCATCCTCCTAGAAGGTTGAAACGGCAGTGGCCTCGAGACCTCTTGTAAAATGTATATTGGAGTTCTAGCATTGGCTAGATTCTCCACTCACGTGCTGTATGCTTGTGAATTGTATATAGGTATGAGTGACTTTTGTATATATTTTATTGATTTGTATATATGTATATTGTATGATTATTATATAAATTTATTGTTTTGTATATATTGTGTGAATGTAGTATGAATGTTGTACTTCATCACTATTAAAAATGTCCTAAATTGGACAGATTGTAATATTGCTCAATAAAGAATTGTTAGAATTTAGCTATAATCTAAATATTGTATGAATGTTATCATGTAGTAATATTATTAATGTCCATTGCGACAAACTGTAATATATCCGAATAAATAAATATATTATTAAAAAAATTGTAATAAGTTATAAAAAAAGTAATGCCGTATTGATATTTTCACATTTCATTTATTGTATTAATTTGTTTATTCATTTAACATCACTTTTTGCTACTGTGCCTAATTAATACCCTTTCATTTCAATTCCTTCTTATAATTAACCTTTAATATTTAAAAAAATAAATAATTGATTGTCTCTTATCGTTAGCCATCATAAATAGTTTGTCAATACAAACTCTAAAATAATTTGATAATTGATCAAAGAAGAAAAAAAGGGAGGGATATTTTTCCAGAATAATTTTTATTTGATAATAACAAAAATATATCGATGTAATGGCAAAGTTTCAGAATAAAACATTATCTCATTTATAAGAAGGTATTAAAGACAAAAATTCTAGATTTTTATTTACTAGGCTGACTCCTCAGAACAGAAAAAAAAATATATAGGAATAAAATTATTTTAAACATGTATTTCAGTTTAAAACTCGAATTATATAATTTTCACATTCACACTACTTTTTCTTACTCACATATTACGTTAGAGTAAGGGAAAAGCCCATGGGGAATTTCTACACATATTAGTAGATGATTGAAGACAGTAGATATGACTCTAGCATGGAATGCTCTTTTCTTTTACAAGACCCCGTGCTCAAGTACCATAAAATTATTTCATTGCTTTAGGCTTTCAAGGCGAGGGCATATCAGTCCCCTAAGGTAGGGGAGGTTATTGCAGTGGGAGAGTGGGTAGAGGAAGGAGATAGAGAGAGGGAGGGAGGAAGTAATAAGAAGGCAGCGAGACACTAATGAATGCAAAGGAAGAAGAAGGGTTTTAGCAAGTAGATAGCCGCTGTAGAGCGGGGCTAATGAAAAACTATGTGGTTGGAGACCTGATTGCCTGGGGTTCGGCTAACCCTAACTTGTGGCCGCAATACACCTACCCTCTCTGTCCCCTCACTTTTAATTACGTCTTGGTCTTCCTATACCCCACCATTAGCCCCTAGTGGCTACTCTCGTATACCAACCTCAGGAATCACTTTGTACTTTTCTTAGTGTTTCGCATTTCCATTATTATTGATTTATTATTTCAAATGACAAACCTTTGTATAGACAAAAAAAAAAAAAAAAATCCCTCCTCCTTCAAAACTTAAGGACTTACTTTTCAAGATGCTTAGAATCCGAATAACGAATAAAAATAAAATGCGTTTATCCGTTGTCCGCCGTATAATGTCTGCGGCATTTACCCGTAACTACTTTACCATTTTTATTTTTTAATTCGCCACAAAAATACTAATATATACAAAGATGAGCCTAACACAAGGGGGCGGGGTGGCTGAGATGGTTAGCGCGCGTTGCCTAGCCACTACAGATAACCATAAACCTGCTGAAAAAAAAAAAATTACGAGTTCAAGTCTCGGTCCTGAGGGGCTTTTATCTCGGCATTTATTCCCCACCCTCAGCCCCCTGTGCCGTGAACCCTCCTCCCACCCCCTTCCCCCGTATAGCCTTCAAATGCGAGGTAAGGGTGAACAAAAAAAAAAAAAGTTGATCAGTATATTCATGTAATAAATTATGATAGATGTAATTCCACCAAAATCGGTTATTATTGAAGATAGAGAGAAATCAAAAAGATTTTTTTTTTAATCATCTTTATGGTCAAGCCACAACGTATGTGAATAAGATGTGATTCCTGATAACTTGGTAATTATTGATGACAAGAAAATATTTAAGGTGTTCTTGAATCAGAAATTTTATTTGAATGAAAATCAAAAGAAAAGGAAATAATAATGTAGTCAAATATATAAATCCTTTTGGTTTATTATTTTTAATATTTTAAATAACGAACCTTTTCGTAATCGACCGAGAACGAAAAATTGCCCCTCTCCCTCAAAATTTATGGGCTTACGATTAAGTTAGGACGAAAAACGAAAAGTAATAAGAAATTGAAATTTCATATTAAATACACCCATATGCCCGATATGTTACAACAACTTTATCATGGAAAACAGCGAACCAAAAGATCCTTTTTTACCAGAATGTTTACTTTTACATTATTTTTTTTTAATGCTCTGACGAATTTGATTAAACTCTCTATATCGATTAATATTAAATTCAAACATAATAACAGTGGTATACTCGTAGAATGTACCGTTGAAACCTAAAGATTTAAGAAGAATATTAATTTATGCCTAAGCTGGTAAAAGTTAATAAAGAGTGTTGACAAGCCAAAAAAACTAAAGTAAAAAAAGACAATGGCACCTCGGATAACCTTGAAACACCTAGGATTTTCTCATCCGACAAATAAACCCTAACGTGAGCTTGAGGCACAATAACAGATACCAAAATACATAACTAATCATAATACTCCCCTTGACCGCTGCTTGCCGCCTTCCTTAATCCTCATTTCTATAATCATACAATTCCTTACTATGTCAAACTTCAGATTCTAAGACTGATCACTCTTCTTGTTACATTGCTTGTGTAAAACTGTAAGAAGTAGGCCTTGAAATGTACACATGTAGTCTCACGCAGTACAGTGTAAATACAGCTAGAAGATATTAGTAAGTAATTTTCTCATTATAAAAGTAATATATATATATATATATATATATATATTGGGTGGTTTCACATGAAATGTCCGTTTTTATAGTTTCTGAAATACATAAAGGATTTTGCAGACAATTTCGTCAAAGGAAAACTTTTTGAAAATGATGATCAAGTGAAAAGTGCGTTTTCAGATTTGGTTTTGTTTGTTGGAAAAAACGTGTAGAATAATAAGGTAAATAATTCGAATAAAATTATCTTGTTTTCATATCGTATTTTTAATGAAAATCCTTTACCTTGAAAACGGATATTTCATGTGACACAACCAAATATTTCTCCTCTGAGTGCGATTCATTAATTGTGTATAAAACACGTATGAACCACAGGGGTAGAAGCGAAATATATAAATACATTTTTTCATGACAAACTTCTTCCATGATTAAGAGACTTTTGTTGACTTTTTTCCACTCGGCAATTTATTCAATGCATTCAGAACAGCTTTCCGAATAATAGGAAGGCGAGCCTACGGAAAAATTGCTGGGGTAAATTTGATGAGGAAGTTGATTTAGAGGTGAAACGGGGCCCCATTTCCTCCGGAGGCAAAAACTGATTAGTCGAGGTTGAGTGTAAAGTTAATCTGGAGAGGTTTAGCTGAGGTTTCTTATTTCACCTTATCCTTCCACTGTCAGGCCTTAATCTGCATCTCAATCCCCCCCTCGCTCTGAATTTTTAATTTCTTGGCCTAATCCGGTCCGAACCCTGCTCCCTGACTTTTAATTTAAGAAATCCTCACTGTTAATATTTAATTGCAACGCCTTCCACCCCCCTCCTTTTCCTAACCCCTTTCTATCTGATACTATCCGGTGTCTCTTCCCTTATCAGGACCGACCGCCGCTCCCGGCCTATCGCCGTCCGGGATATTCAGGACAAATTTAGTCCCCCTTTTAATACGGAATTCTATTAAATTAAACGGCTTAATGAAAAGAAAAAATATTAGAAATATTTAATTTTAGGCTCTTATAGGAATTTAGGCTTAGCGAATTAATTTAGATAACTGAACCAATGATATTTGCTTAATTCTATTGGGTTGTTTCACATGAAATGTCCGTTATTATAGTTTATGAAATACATAAAGGATTTTTCAGAAGTCTGTTATTTTCTTCCGAATGTTTAAACATTTACTAATCCTCTACCTTTGTATAATAAACATTAGGTTCCCAATCAATTACCCACTTTTTTGTATATCTCCAAATATGAACATGGAAACACGCGATTTTCGAGTTATATTTTTGTACGAGTTTAAACTCGGCCATTCAGCAGCTGAGACCGCTAGAAATATTTGCAAGGCGTTTGGGGAAGGGAGTGTTAATGAACGGACCATTCGCCGTTGGTTTGCTAAGTTTTTAGCTGTGGAAACCGACTTAAAAAACTTGCCCCGAGGAAGACCTCCGTCCGCAATAGACAACGATGTCCTCAAACATACAGTAGAAGGGAACCCCCTTCAAAAAGTTAAAGGACTCTAAGCACAACTAAATGCAAGTGCGTCTACCGTTTCCAGACATTTAAAGTGTATTGGGAAAATAAAAAAGCTCGATACATGGGTACCTCATGATCTCACTGAGCGTGATCTTACTGGGCTACGAAGTTCTTCCGCAACCACCATATTCTCCCGACTTGTCTCCAACAGATTACTACCTGTTCAGGAATTTAGACAATTTCGGCAAAGGAATTTTTTTTTTAAAATGATGATCAAGTGAAAAGTGCGTTTTCAGATTTTGTTTCACTTCAAAGCTCAGAGTTTTTCAGTTCGGGGATAAAAACGTTGGTGTCACATTGGGGAAAATGTATAGAAAAAGAAGGTAAATACTTCGAATAAAATTATCTTGTTTTCATATCGTATTTTTAAAAAAAACCCTTTACCTTGAAAACGGACATTTCAAAACGGATGTCGCAGCGAATACTAAAAGTGTTTATGACCCGGTATTTTTGTTTTTTCTTCCATATTAGTTTGAAACATTCGCCTTGAGTTTTACCATAGAATTGAGACCTTCAATCCCCAATAAAATAAAAGTCTAATGATGGGACTTTAATTTAGAATAACAAAGAAAAGCAAAGACTCTGGTGCAGGTAACACACGACTTTAACTTACCTTGACTGTTAAAATCAATTTAAAAACTAATAAATATACTTTAATTTGAAAAATATTTGTAGTTGATTTTTATTAATATGTGTATTCATTTTCGTTGGAAACATATGATTTAGATTAAATAAGATAACAATATTAAATTTTTAATCAGTAATAAATTTATTCTTTTTTCGTCACTTTATATTACCATTTAAAACTCTGTGTATCAGATTATAATTTTTCTAAAATCTTTTTCTTTGCAACGGTATATTATACGTCTACATTACTGTTCTTAATATAAAGAAACCCCAAAATTACGTTCAAAAATAGTTCTTCCCTTTTATCCTTTATTTGCTCATCGAATTCGTCTTATATATTTAGTCGTCCATCACCAATGTCATTGATATGATATGGTTAATCTTTTGGAATGTACAAAATTTAAGGTAGATTGGGGGAAGAAAATTTAAAATATCGGCATTTAGGCACTTTCAGACTTTTTTAATCAGTATGAAAGCTACATGATACTAAAACCCATTAAATGTTACATCAATATAGCGAGTTTAATCAAAATCGTTTGAACCATTTTTGATAAAATCATAACAAGGTGCAAAATGCATGGTATAAAGTGGCTCTTCTGGTCAGCCGATTTTTATGAAACAGTTGCTTTAACATCTCGGGCGTAAAGTTGTTTAAATATGAAATTTCAGTTTTGTACGATTTATCGTTTTTGAGCTAGACTTAAATAAATAAATACGGACACACAGACCTTTTTTCGGGACTTGGTTATTTGGACTCAGGAGACCCTAAGACGTGTATTCCCGTCGAAAACTGTAATTCTAAAATTTTCATATCACAATACTTTCCATTTCTATATATTTCATATATAATTAAAATAAGTGTTTTTTTTGCGTTATCATTTTTAAAAATACTATATTTTTTTACTATCCCTTGAAAGCAAAGTTTTCATATAATTTGGAATATTCTTGTGTTTGATAGCCATTCGCTTCCCTTTTTTTTTTTTTTTTTTTTTTTTTTTTTTTTTTTTTTTTTTTTTTTTTTTTTTTTTTTTTTTTGCTTATTAATTAATTAATTAGCTAAAGTAGTGTTTTTTTGAATAGTTTATGAATTAGTCGTTTTATAAAGGACTAATATTCAACAAGTATAAAATTGTCGTTAAACTTAAAGATCTTCTTAGTGAAATAATAAAATCATGTCTTAATAAAATCAGAGGATTGTGTTATAATAATGAAATTTCATGCTACAGTAAAATATTAAATGTTATAGTTAGGCATTAAATAGCTTGGGATTACTGCCGATAATAATTTCTCTTGGGCGCCCCAAATAATAAAACTCTTCGGACGATTCCTGTAAAATCCGTTCGGGCTAATCGTGTGTTTGAACCTGACAAATAGTTGAACGAGACGTATAAAAAAAAAAAAAAAAAAAAAAAAAAAAAAAAAAAAAAAAAAAAAAAAAAAAAAAAAACTTATTAATTCTTATTTTATAGTGTGTGACACAGATTATTGTAAATCTTGATATTTAGGACTACATATATGCAAGAAATTATATTAAATATTTTTTTGTTGTTTATTTATAGTAATTTACATCTGTATTAAACAACAAACTGTCTTAATGTCTTGAGAAAGAATCACCAAGTGGCAACACTTCAATAAATATTTTAAGGCAGTAGGTCCCGAGGCCTTTTTCTTTTCAGTCGCCTCGGAGGGTTATCAGGGATATATAAAGTAGATAAACTACGGACAAGTGGGTTTGTGTGAGCAGGGAGTTTTGAATGAAAAGAGGAGTATCTATCACGGGCTATGTCTGCAACAAATGGGGTGTTTAGGTCATTATGGAGGAGTTGATGTGTGACAAAATAAGGAGCATTCAGGATTTTGGATTATAAGGAGTGGATGCGGAAGGAATTAGATGGTTTAGTAGAGGCCCAAAGCTCGATTTGTATCTCGAGCCAAACATCAGGCAGCCATAATTTTTTATATGAGAATAATAATATAGATGTATGATATGCCTTTAGAGAGCTAAATATTCCGGAAAAAAAGTGTTTTCCAGTATAAAAACTTGTATAATGTAATAGAGAAAAAAATAAGTAATTATTATTGATGATAGTGTAATCTGAAAAACTTTTTCCCATCAAAATTTAATGTATATTATCATACTTTTTCAACTTTAACTTTATTAAAAAGTTCTTAAATCGATTTTAAATACGGAGTTGAAACATGTTTGTTGTACTCTCCAGATTATCCATATTATTTTCCGCTATATCTATTACGAAATACGATATCCTTAACGTTGTGATTTTTATTGTTAATTAAATAATTAAAACGAGCCTGAAAATAAAACCGGGTTAGCGCTCAGAACAGGAGCATTAAGCGATCAATGGAAAACTGACGAAACGCTTTAATATGCACCGATGATTAAAATCCAGTTCCCTCTCCGATCATGTCCTTGTCAAATTTCCATAGCTACTATAATGCATAGTGCTATGTGTCCAGGGTAATGGTCTCTTTAAATGATATGCTAAATTTAATGGAAGATTCGAGTATAACCAATAGAAATGATTTTCACCAGCGACCTACATCCCCGATTGGTTATTGTTGTCACTGTAAATATATAATTTATCAAAATTTAGTTCGTAATAAACAATTATTGCTAAATTAAATGTATGTAAAACATCTCACGAACTTCACTTATCTCCGTTGCTAAAATAAACTTTAGAATTTTCAAATACAGTTAGAGATGAAATATATATATATATATAATATATATATATATATATATAATATATATATATATATATAATATATATATAATATATATATATAGATAGATAGATAGATAGATAGATAGATAGATAAAAATAACCGAAATTAATAAAGAATTAATTAAATTGAATTTCTATTGAAACCGGTGATTTATTAAATAATCTATAATATTATTATCTTAAACAATCAGTTACTTTTATCGAATTTTCATCACACTACTTTACCTTTTACAAGCTTGTAAAGAAAAAAACATGTACCACTACAACCCATAAAGAGTTTTGGGTCCAGTACATGTAGAGATTCTTACTGTTTCTAGGCCAACGGCCGTGCAATGAGGTGATTCGGCCGAGATCACGCTCAGCCGCCAGGTTTTTTTCCCCTTTTTTGGGTACCCACTTGATTGAGGCTGGGTGTGCCCCAGAATGGCCCTCCGGCTAAAATTACAGAATAAATAATATTCCGAACCCAGGACCCGGAGCGCTCTACCCACTAGACCACACCGCTCCAAGCTTGTGCTTAAGATAATATTTTTTTTTAATCTTTAGCTTCCCAACGCTATATTATACATGTATATTACTGTTGTTATGTTCAAAAACAAAAATATGCATTAAGAAAATATGTTTATCGTTTTTTTTTCCTTTTGTTGGATGTCGAATTCGAAAAAAAAAAAGATCCTAAAAAATTATTTCAACGTATTTCTCCTATAGTAGGCTATCAAATTCGTTTAACTTGTATGATTAATTTATTTTTATAAAATAAGATGATCTGGTTAATTTTTTTGCATTTACAAAATTAAAGGTGCCTTAGACGGACAAAATTAAAAAGAATTTCATATAAGTTCTGTTTAAATCAGAATTAAACCTACATGACATTAAAGCCCAATAAATTTTACTTCGATATATTGAGTTTCATAAAAATCGTAAGGACCATTTCTAAGAAAATCTTTAAAAAGTGCAAAATGCATGGTATAAAGTGGCTCTTCTGGTAGGCAGATTTTAATGAAAAAATTGCTGTTATAACACTAGTGTATATGACCTATTTTAAATATGAAATTTCAGTAGTATAGAAACTTAACTACTCCTACTTAGATTTATTTTCTGGACTCTCGAAAACGTGAATCCAAAAATTTTTGAGATCGTAATACTTCTCTTTAATATAAACTTCATTTATATGTGATAGAATTATAAAAATATATACATTTATTCAGAGGACTGTACATCCACCATTCTTCAACCATATAAATAATTTGTAACTGTACAAAATAATTCCGTTTTACTTTAAAAATGAGAACAAAAAATACAAATAAAAGAAACAATTAATCTTGTGACACAATGCGTGGAACGGAGACCATTTTTTACGTCGAATGGCAAGAGGATTAAGCTAGTGTCCCGTCTTGTTCAACATTCTCTGCCTCATAATGTTCTACTCTAAAGAGGACTTATATGTAATTTTCGCTAACTTGACGTACGACACCCTACCCCTTCCCCTTAATAATACAAAATATACCTCAAGCTCTCAGAGCTGACGGTCGCAAGGCGTGTTTCCACCGTGCATGCCTGGCTCCCCTGGGATTGGCACATCACTTACATTAAATTAAAAAAGCCATTAAACAAATTAATGTCATAACTTTTACTCCTTAATTTCATCGGAGGCACAGAGGTTGTTTGTCAATGGAAAACCCATCAGACCATTTCGGTAATTGTCCCTGACCAATTTGTGTGGGCGCATTGGGTATTCCGTTATGATTTTTCCTGATTTTTGGGGGCAATCAGAATGCACATCTAGCTGGACTTGATTCTTTTATTATGTATTTCAATAAAACACAATGTAATAAAAATTGTAGAGATGTATTTTTTACCCATATCATAGATAAAAATAATTGGGAGCCAGCCGTAAATTTTTTTTTTAATTTTGTCTAAGTTTCGGCACAAATATGTGAGCCATCATCAAGGTATTTATCAGCAATGATAAACATAAACTGGTAACTTTATGCTTGTCATTACCATTATTATTATTCTATATTATCATTATAATTATTTTATTATCATATCAGTCATAGGCATCATTATGCATATTACTATCACAAACCAGCCAATTCTTGTCACTGCTCACGGATGTCCTCAAGATGGTTCACAAGTTCTGGCCAAAAACGTCGGCAAAATTAAAATATTTTTCACACTAACTCCCGATTATATTTACTGATAATTTCAGCTGTCGACCATACATCCTCAATATATCACCTTTCTACGATTTTCTCAAAAACTCGCTTGATCGATGTGAAATTTAATTTAATGGGCTCTAATATAATGTAGATATCATTCTGATGGTAGCAGCTTGACTCGCTTAGATGCCATTATATTTAATTTTAGAGAATTTTTTTTTTCAGAAAATATTTTTATGAGTAACATTAAAATCTGTCCTGATTAGGACATTTTTAATATTGATCATGTACAGCATTCACACAATATATACAAAACAAATATATAAAATAATAATACAATATACAGATATACAATAAAGAATCAATAAGAATATGTACAAAAGTCACTCATACTTATATACAATTCTCAAGCATACAGCACATGTGTATGGAATTTAGCCAATGCTAGAGCTCCAATATACATATTTACAAGAGGTCTCGAGCTACTGCCGTTTCAACCTTCTAGGAGGATGGTAAGGGTGTTTGTTGGCATGAAAAAAAAAATCGTAAATTTTAGAGATTTAAAAAAAAATATATTAACATATCATCGGTAATAAACGGTTGATTATACAAGTAAAACGATAACCAACTAAAGAAGAAAAGAACACGAATATTTATTTAGGTAATTTTACTTTCACTTACATATGTATAAAATACATAATAAGGGAAAGCATAATAACTAAAAAAAGGTTGGATGTTTTTCTCCTTTAGTTGGTTGGTTATTCGTTAGACTTGTGTATTTATCAGGGTTTTTTTTTTCTATGCTAATAAGATTATATAAGATTCTTTTTTCGAATCTGTTATTCTAAGAATATTTAAAGTACCGTTTTTTAAGTTCTGTCAGACTATAAGAATGAAACTTAAAACATATTAAAGACAAATTTAATTATTTATTGTAACACCGAGTTTAATCGAAATAGTTAAATCCGATGTTTAAAAAACGCTGGAAATTATTACACAATGGTTTATTATTTCCAAACAACAATATAAGGGTATAACTGTTTATATGGCTGTTTATAGGCGATTAAGTAATATGAAAAGTACTGATTCAAAGTATCATATAATAACACTACCACTGATTTCAAAACGCAATATCTAAGCTAGTTGTTAACCGAATTCAATGATTCTTTTTTCATTTGGTCCAAAATTTAATTCTCTATCAATAGGCACTATTCACAATAGCAGAAAGATTTATTCATTTATTTATTAATAGAACGGATTTTTTTTTTTATTCGTTATTCGGACTACGCATATTGAAACGTGTGGTTTGGTTAAAAAACACTAAACACTTTTTTCCTCAATCTTAAAATATAACTGAGTTATTGAATAAAATCCTTTTAATCGGCCGCTATTTTAAAACTGACCAGCTGATATCAACGTCTAGGTGTTTGAATCATCGTTGAATGGACTAGTATTTTTGTGGCGAATATCAAAAACATTGGTCAAGTAGTTTCGGAGAAATGCCGCGGTTTGCGGACGAATGAATTTTTTTTATTCGTTATTCGGAATCTACGTTATCTTGAAACGTAAGCCCTCAAATTATGAGCAGGTTAATTTTTTTTTGGTCGATTACAAAGGTTGATTGCTGAAAATAATTAACCAAAAATTCATAAAATTTAACATTTATACAACATAATGCTTTTCTTAAAAATTCCTTAATTGTTTTAAACTTGTGAGGTTTAAGTACTTCATTACTTGTGAATCATGCATTTTATATCTTTACTTACATTTAGCTACTGTATACCACAATACATTAAATATATTATTAAAAAAACTCGTGAGGTAACCGAAAGTCGTGTGTTGCGCGTTGTTAGTGCATTTAATTTAATGAATAATAAAATGTTGCATATCTGTTCTTAGATTAGATGGCTTGCCTGTAAATTTAATTAAAAACGTATTACTAATTTGTGGAATTACAGTAACACATCTCATATTCTATAGGCTTATAAAATTATTAATCATGGACAAATGGCAGTTTCATTGGACCAAAGAAAGGGATAACAAACTCAGGGAAATAAAATAAACAGTATTTCCGTGGAAATCATCTGTACAAAACAATAGAAGAGAGGAAGTAATATTAACAAGACTCAGAATAGGACACTCACGACTAACGCACCAACATTTACTGACTAGAACACCAAGACTTTACTGTGAACAGTGTAACGTACCCATCACTATAAAACACTTACTGACAGACTGCAGGCAACTAATAGGTGTCGACCTTCCATATCATATAAATACTCTATTAAATGACAACAGTACACACATCCCACATTTATTTGATCATTTAAGAAGAAATAAATTATATGAATCCATCTAATGCCCCGAAGTATACTGATTTTTATTTTATCATGAATAATTTATGCTTAATATTTTGATTTTTTCTTCCAGTTGTATTTTTATTGCAATTAAATTATGTTTATCACTCCAATAATTAACCTTCTCCATATTCCTACCTACCTTTCATACCTACCTTCTCAATCTATATAACTATGAACTGTTATTGGTAATATATTTGAAATAGCAATATATTACGTCGGCAAACATCACCTATGTTGTGGATTGCCTGTATCAATAAAATAAATAAATATCTCATATTCACCTAGTTTTCTAGATACATATAAATTATTATTTGTTAAAACAGAATGCCGCCGAAGTTCACTTTTGTTGCCTTCAAAGTGGAACTCCCCTTAAAGAAGCTGTACCTTCTCCAGGAAGGGAAGATATGGTACAAAAGGATTTGCTCTTCACGGTTGAAGAATCCCTTTCATAAACCTTCTCTGACTCTCAACTTGGATATTAATAAAATTCTCTTTTCCGAAGTATCTTTGCAGAAACTAAAAACTTGACAATGGGAGGAGGATTGATGAGTTTCGGCACCTTTTGTCGCAACTTCCAACTCTACAAAGAGAACTTCTACAGAATATTGCCTTCACATCGGCAATAAAGTATTTATTGCCTACGATATTTAATAAAGATGTCGACTTTAACGATATTAACATCAGTCTCTATTATAACAGTTCTGGAGGGTCATCATTTATTTTCTTATCACTCCATATTACCTACTATTAAATAGCTCTATATATTACAAACTGTTTATTATCTATTTTTTTCTTAAATGTTGAATTTTAAAAGGCATATTTATCTATAGTACTGATAGAGTTGTTTTTTTTTATAATAATGGATATAATTAGTTGACTGTTGAAAAATTACTGGAAAGAAATAGTTCGGTGGTGGCGGTCAATAAATGAAACAATTAAATGGTTAAATCATCAGGGCTAAAAAGATATAATCAGGAATGCAATGAATGTATAGTAAGTATATATATATATATATATATATATTATATTATATACATACACTGCCAGTCAAAAGTTTGAGACCACCTGTGATTTACACCAATTAATATTTTGAATTATTTTGTTGTGCTGCACTTTGGCGCTCTGGTGTTTTCTCTTTGTGTTTTAATTAATTGTAATTAATGTGGGTTGTTTATTTATTTAACGTCACTATGGTAACGTATGCTACTATGGCTAATCGGACGATGCTACAGTGGGAGTCCTAAATTTTGCCTATTCAGGTTTTATTAGGATAGGGATCTTAAACGAGTACCTGACATCGCACAGGCTCGGGACCACCTTTTAACGTCCCCTCCGAGAAACGGCATAACTAAGGATTTTTTACTCTCATTAAAAAATTCTAGGACCACCTGCGGGTTTGAACCCGTGACCTTTGGGATAGGAGGCTGTTATGCTAACCACCCAGCTACAGGTGATCCGTTCTCTACTACGTATATCCAATGCTCTCTAAGGTTTTCATAAACGTGTTTATTTATTTTTCTTATAATATAAGATTAAAGCAAATTCGAACGGTTTGCTGACTCATAACAATAAAGGGCCCTTCTAAACAGATTAATTTATCCGAGGAGTTGAATTAGATGGCCTTAATGAGACAAGTTGGAGGGGAAAGTTGCAGATAAGTGTTTTGCAGAGGAGGCTAACCACCTGTGGAAGTGACATTAGTAAGGAGCCGGATCTTATAATTAGGCTCACTATATCACCCTTCTGGGCGGAGCACATAAATAAACTCGGCCCTCTCACGGATTTATCTCTCGTCTGTCTGTCTGTCTTTTATTCGACTTAGCCATTCCTCTCGTTTTTATATTCTCAATTTTTTTAAAACACGATCTGAGAAGATTTCAAAGATTTCAAAAAGTTGCTGCATTACTGGCAAACAGTTGTTTTAAATAAGAAATTTAAATTCGTTTTTGCGTTAGACTTACTACACACATATATACAGATATACACAGATTTTTTTTGCGGGACATGGTTATTTGGATTCAAATACCACGCAACGTGTATTTCTGTTGAAAACTGGGATTTTTTAACATTTTATTGGTATTTGCTACTGTATTGACAAAAAAAAATACATTAAGCAAATGTGATAGTTCTATAATACAATGACATGATATACATGTAGAGAAGCTTCCTATTGGTAGCACTCTAAAAATATTATAAACTAAAAGGTCCAGGGGTCATTTTCTTTTCAGGCGCCTCGGAGGATTATCCGGAATTGAGGAGGAAGAAAGGGAAACTAGTGGGTTAGAGTGAGAATGGAGTTTTTCATGAAAGGATTGATACCTGGTCCGGGCCAAATCAGTAACATAGGAAACATTAACGTCTTTATGGATAAGTTTATTCGTAACAAAGTAAGGAGCGTTGAGGATTTTACGAAGCATTTTGGATTGTAATGATTGGATGCGGGAAGAATTTAATGGTTTAGTAGAGCCCTAAAGCTCTACTCCGTAAGTCCAGATTGGTCTTATAATAGTCATGTAGATGAGTCTTTTGTAGTTCAGAGGAAGGAAATTTCAATAACTTAACTTATTATATATAGTAAGTGAAAGTAAAATAATATCACTTAATCTCAATATTCCAAAAAAAAATTTCCATTATATTGATCAAGAAATTCAATTTACTTTAATAACAATTTTAAATTTTTTATCCTTTGGTTGGTAATCAAATCCTATACTTCGGCTAAGTAGTACATTAAATTATTATGATTCAACCAATGTCAGATATGATCAATTCTGAATGGGTTACATTCAACTGCAGCCGAGATTCTCTAGACATTTACCTCTTAAGATGTCATATAACTACGTTAGTTCTGTTGCAGGACAATAAATTTATTGTATTGTGCTACTGCTGATTCGGGAGAACCATGATTGGTTGATTACAAGGTGTAAGAAGGTAACAGGAATTCGTGGACTTGGTCTCGATAAATGTTTATGGGATACGAGGAGTCAACATCATGAACATAGTTCGTATCAACATCTGGTTGGTTTACTTTCTTTCGGTTTTGATTCCACTTTCTTTCAGGATCGTCTTAATATGGAGCACACTTGTTAAGAATATTTTACCTTGCATTTGCAAACAATCGATTCTTCTTTAGGTTTTAAAGTTTATAAGACTAAAGCAACCACTAATTCAATAGTGATCTTGTCCGAAAGGACACTTAATCTCGGGGATAACCCTGATTAGGCTCCTGGCTGACTCGACATTAGGCAAGGCCTGGAGGGATTCATGGCGACGGTAGCTGCCGTAATAAGCCGGAACTGTGGTTAAGGCCGTCCTCCCGGTGGCTATATTTCCCAAGGGTACTCCTCCACTCCCCCCGCAACCGGTGCTCCTATAACCGGTTAATGCATCTCAGCCGTCTCTTCAGCCTTATATTCTTTTACTTTATATTTGTCAGTTATATCTATATTTATATACAAACTCGTCAGTCGAATCTTTGGTTGAACCAATTCATTCAACTCCTTTCGCATTAAAATCTTTTTCTTTTTTTTTTTTTTTTCTTTTTTTTATTGAGAAATATTACAATTTGTTACATAATGAACAGTAGTAATAGTGATGTAGTACACATTCATACAATATATACAGAAAATAATGACAAAGTCAAATTACATAAAATCGGAAATAAATAAATTCAAATATATACAAAAAAAAAACAACAATTAACAAAAACAAAAAAAAAAACAACAAGAAACAAATCAAAACAACAACCTGTAGTAGAGATAAGATAAATACAAGTTGGGAAATAAATAAAAATCATACTAGCAAACTTTACTATATACAATATATACAATCAGCCAAAGGGACCCCAATCTCGGCTGCTCCCTCCACAAGTGGGGGTAGAAGCCGAATCCAAGAGATCCCAGCGCCTCTCACTCAGTGCTTCACTGATCATTAAAATCTAGATTTTTTTTTTACAATATTAATAACACTGCATTATGAAATTATGTTAAAGTTATGAAATGGAATGTTTTAGTATGATCTGGAACCGAATTGAATGTGTAGGGTAGAGCGGGGCTAGTTTAACAATTTTTCACTTGAACGGTTATAGCTCCTCAATGATAAGTCTCAATGAGTTTTTAAATGGCTTGGTGGATTCTTAATACATTCCTTAGCAAAAGTGTCTATAGTAATTATTTTGTAAGAGGTCGAATTTAAGAGCTATTTTAAATCCAGGAAATCAAGTTTGTTTAATGTACCCCATAGGTGAGGTAAGTTGAGCAAGGGTATGGGGCAAGTTGAGCACTAAGAATGTCTAACCAAGCCATGGATTCTTGAAATCAAGAAATAATTAAAATATGTGTTTAAGAATCAGCTCTTTATTCATCGTCGTTTAGTGGCAGTACGACAAAATTTAAAGTTTTTTTTTCAATAATTAACTAAAACTAGAATCAATAAAACATTAAGGTATCTTAAGATTAACTTCAACATCAGATTCAGTCTTGCTATTTAAAAACATACTTAAATGTTTATATTATTACTCATATAGCTTATATATTAAAACAGAAATATTAATTAGATATTTGGAACATGATGATCATTGTCACTGATGAAATTGACAAAAGTGAAATTAAGTTTATGTACTGTTAGTGATAGAATAACAATACTTCAAGTAATTTTCTTTGGATAATTAACTGAATAGATAATAAACAAAACATATATAACTATAGCTCAACTTATCACAACCCGGAACTTTAAAACAAAATCGAGCTTTAAAAAAAAAATCATAAGAATTATACCCAGAACTACTCCATGTATCAAAAGTAGAATAATTCTCTGAAAAAATAACACTTAAATGCCTGATTAAAAACAGATAAAAATAGACCAATACAGAAGAAAACTTGCGATGAACGACGTTTTTACTTTTTGATCACACACGAGCGCTTCACTCGCTCATCCAGCGATCGCGTAGTGATTATCCCACCCTCGACTCTTTTTATATAATACATAATTAATAGAAGTAACTAATTATAACATTGTGAATAAAAATTAGTATGGATTTCGTACATGTTTTTACTTTCACTTACTATATATAGTAAGATATGTATTGCGATCGTGAAACTTTTTCAATGGAAATACACGTTTTAGGGTCGTTTGAATCCAAATAACCAAGTTCCACAAAAAGGCCTGTGCGTGTGTGTGTGTGTGGTAACTCCCGGGCCGAAACGGTAAGTCGAATTAAATTGAAATTTCATATTTAAGACAAATATACTCCCAAGACGTTACAAAACATTTTTTATCAAAATCGGCTAACCAGAAGAGCCACTTTATACTATGCATTTTGCGCCTTTTTTCGATTTTCTCGAAAACAGATTTTGATTAAACTCGCTATATCGATGTACAATTTAATAGGCTTAAAAGTCATGTAGGTTTTATTCTGATTCAAATAGTATGACAGGGCTTAAATGCCAATATTTTAAATTTCCTTCTTCTTAAATACCTTTAATTTTGTAGGTTCTATAAAAATAACCATATTATCTTGTTAGCATTGATAAATAACAGCTAAATACGTAAGTTGTGCGAATTTGAATACAACTAAAGGAGAAAACTTAAAAAAAAATTTTTTGATGCATTTTTTTGTTTTTGAACTTATGAACAGTAATATACATGTATGATATACCGCTGAAAGCTAAAGATTTTAGAAAAAATATTATCTTGAAAACAAAATTTTAAATGTTAATAGAGTGATGAAAAGCCGATAAAACTAACTGATTATTTTAGATAATAATATAATAGATTTTTAATAAAACACATGTTTCTATAGAAATTCAATTTAATTAATTTCTTTAATGGTTTCACTCATTTTACTTTCACTTACTGTATTTGAAATTTTTTTAATTGATCCTTAAAAAGGATGTAATGAAAGTCGTGTGTTGCGAGCACCAGATTTTTTATTATCGATTGAATGGTACCTAAATTGTGCCCAAAACTCCGTTACCCTGTTAAACGGTAGCTCCTATCAAAAAATTTGTCCTAAGTAAAAGTTGCCGGAAATAGGGTGTGGAATCAATTGACGACGTCTTTATCAAATCATAGGGTTCCAATTAAAAAATAAATAAATATTTAAACCTGTCTTATGGACACCCATTAAAACTAAAATATGAATACAGAAATCAATTCCTTACTAAAAATTAATGGGGGTTTACGTTTAACCTTTTTTTCGTACGGCTAACAGTCTGGCAAAAATACTACAATGTCCAATAATTTGGTGTTTCGCCCCAGTGTGCATCGGCGTGAACGTGTTAATGGCTTTAATATTTTACCGAAGGTTTCGGCAGTAATCGGTTCATTACAAAATATTAATTTTGTGAGAAATGCGATTAAAAAGATATCTCATGGAAATCTCTGTTAGTACTCGAATATTTGTGACCATACGTATTCTCTTACTGCCCAAGTCCTCTGGAGCGAAGACAACAACCTCAGCAGAACCCTAAGAAGAGGAGGGCAAGGAGGGCAGTATTTTACTTGCCCAGCTGGAGGGAGCAATAACAGTTATTGCCGCTGGAACGGAACGCTGGAAGGTTCTTCAGTAGTCATTAGTCAACCGGTTTCTTTAGCGCCCGGGCCTCCTGGAGCCGTACATTATGTTGAGGAGGACCAATTGGCTGGAAGCACTGGTCAGGTCTCCTCTGTCGATGGCCCTGTTTATTTCACATAAATTATTATCGCTCCATTAGCAGCCTGGCCCAAATTGCTTCCTTCGTCGTATTATTTATTATATGAATACTATTATCATTTACATTATTATATTATTATCTAATTTTTAAATAATTATAAAAGTAAAAACGATCAACTCAATCAATTAAAGAAACTTTTCTGGATTTACCAAGTGCCGACCATCAGGTTTGTAGCCAATGGTAAGTATTGTATTTCTAAGGTTTGCGGTTATGAACATATCCAGCAACGGTAGCATAATCGCAAACGTATTTTATTATCTCCCAATTCATCCTGGTAAAGTTATTAATATTATCAGGTTATTAAATATTTTCAATATTTAATTTATTTTTAAAACAACATAATTTAAAAAATATTTTTTATATAATAATAATAATAGGCTTAGCGAACCCGAAGGTTCGATGCCGATACCACCAAATTCCGCCTACACAGACTCGTCCAATGTTTACCTTTCAAGCCCAAGCTCCCGAGATCAGCCTTAACGCAATCCTCCCATCTCCGCTTCGGCCTACCTTTCGGACGCCTACCAGTCGGATCAGCAAATACCAACTTTCTCGGAATCCGCTCGTCATCGAGCCTAACAACTTTATTCGCCTATTTGAGTCTCCGCGATGCAATCAGCTCAATTATATTCACAGGATGCAAGTTCCGCAATTCCGCGTTGTGCAACCTTCTAAACTCCCCAGTGGCCTTATCTCTCTTCGGACCAAATATTTTACGCAATACCTTATTTTCGAAAACCTTAAGCCGTTGTTCATCCTTCAAAGTAAGCGGCCACGTTTCACATCCGTAAAGAACCGTTGGAAGAATAATAGTTTTATAGATTCTAATCTTTAAGTTTTTAGATAGAAGCCGCGAACTAAGTAACTTAGCAACTGAATAATAACACGCATTTCCCACCTTTAACCGGGACTTTATTTCTTCCTGGATTTCATTTTTTCTAGTTATAATTGAACCTAAATACTTGAATTTCTCTATGTGTTCAAATGTATGACCTGATACATCAATATCACCAAGATCGACACCGTTTCTGCTACTAATCATATACTTCGTCTTATCGGTATTTAATTCGAGTCCTATTTGTTTACCGGTTTTTATTAACACACTTGTATTTATTTGTATGGTTTCCGTGTCTTCACCTAGCAGTACCAGATCATCGGCATACCCCAAAACCGGAATCTTGTCACCCATATTTAAGCCTTTCTCGGTACACATCACCTTTTCTATGACATATTCTAAAGCTATATTAAATAACACAGGTGAAAGGGAGTCACCCTGTTTCAAACCCGATCGCACCTCAAATCTCTCGGAGTAATTATAACCGATTCTAACTTTATGAAATGTTTCCGACAAACACATCTTTACTAGGTTGACTAACTTTCTAGGTATTCCCTGTTCAATCATGATGTTATATAGCTTCTGACGGTCTATTGAATCATAAGCCTTTTTAAAATCGATATAAAGTTGATGGACTACACCGTTGTATTCCAATTTTTTCTCTAATATTTGACGTAAGGAAAATATTTGGTCAATAGTCGAGCGATTCCGCCTAAAACCACATTGGTAATCTCCGATAATTTCCTCAGCGTATTCCGTGATTCGACTAGTTAGAATTGACGAGAATATTTTATAGCATACTGGGAGAAGAGAGATCCCACGATAGTTGTTACAATCCGACCTCGGTCCTTTTTTGTGAATCGGAATTTTTTATATGCATCATATATTATATACGGAATTTTTTTATATACATCTCCAAAATTAGACGTGTAATCTATAAGTTCAGAAAGATTTTCTTCACTTGATTGGGTTTCCAATTCAGCTTGAACCACTTGAAATTTGTCATTTATTTCCCTTAACCTATCATAATACTAAGTTGTTTTCTCAATTGATAACGATGATTTTTAAGATTCTTGTAATAACTTTACGAGTCTTGTAAGCTGACTTTTACAAACCGTACGTTTTGATTTGTTTGTTTGTTTATTTATTTAATTCACGTCACTTTATGAAACTATGGAGTCCTAAATTTTACCTATCTAGGTTTTATTAGGATAGGGATCTTTAACGAGTACCTGACATCGCACAGGCTCGGGACCACTTTTTAACGTACCCTCCGAAGGGTTCGAACCCGTGACCTTCGGCATAGGTGGCTGTTATGCTAACCACCCAGCTACAAGTGATCCCACGTTTTGATTTAAATGTATCCATCGTCGCCAATATTATATCTTCTTAATGCATTTTATTAATTACACTCTTAGGAACCATACTAAATCACTTTTTATTATGCTCACAATTAGAACAGCTGTTTTTTATTTAACATGTGTTGTATTTAATATGTAATAATCTTCATTAGTCAATTCACTTTAAGAACTATTTTTGATTTTTTAGAGTTTAAAAAAATGTTATAGAATTAAATTGAATTTCCGAATAAATGGGATATTTCTTTGTTAACGTCTGTAACTATTCATATGTTAAAAAAAAAAAAATCTAAAATGATATTTTTACTCATTTCTCCTTCAGTTGATTATCAAATTCGTTTAACTTCTGTATTCATCCGCTTTTATCAACGCTAACTACAAGAAAGAATTAATTTTTTAAATAAACAAATTTAAATATAATATAAGGGAACATTAAAATATTGGCATTCAAGCCCTGTCAGACACTTCATACCATAATGAAACCTACGAGATATTAAAGTCCATTGAACACTACACCGATGTAGAAAGGTTAATCATTATCATTAAAGTCGTTTTTAAGATCATAAAAATGTGCGAAATGTCATAAAGAATGGTAAAAAGGTGGATTTTCTGGTACGTTGAATTTTTTAAAAATATATGTAATATCTATGACTTATATGGTTTAAAAATATGAAACTTTATTTTTATAAAACCGATCGTATTTAAGCTAGACTTACCACACACAGAACATATTGGGTGGGGGTCTTGGTCATTTTAGCTCAAAGCACCTTAAAACTGAATACTGAAATTAAAAATTTTCACGATCTCAACACTTTCCCTTACCTTTTATATTTTATGTATAGGCAAGTGAAATTAAAAAGGTATAGAGGAGGAAAACTCAACAAAATGTTATTAATAATTCTCACATATGAATTGAGGAATCTAAACACACTGTTTGGAAATACTGGTTAAAAGCAGATTATGAGTCAAAATTTCCAATTTTGTATGTAACATCTTTTTCATATCTATTGCTAGACTTATAGACGTTTGTTTCAACAATTCAAGCTTCTACGTGACAGAAACGGAACTGGAAAATATTGAAATTAAAAATTTTCAATATGATTGTAATACTTATTACATTTAATTCTACGAATAAAAATATAATTAATAAAAAAATTCGGTTGATTTGAAATTAGTGGAAATATTTTTTAATAAAGTATTCAAATTAGTATTTGAATTGATTAATCATGTTTTATTAGCTATTCTGTAAAAAGAAGAGTAAAAGTAATTAGTTCGGAAATCAGTTTTATCAATAGCTAACTTAATTACGATTTTGTATTCCCAATGTATTTGGGAATGTGAAAATAATTAATTAATCAAACATTCCACGCATATCCGATATTGAAATTATTGCAATATTGGAAGAGATATTGGACGATTGGAAGAGATTGCAATATTAATTTAAAAGTATGCTGTAATGGTTTGGTTTAATGATTGTTTATTTATTATTTTATTTATCGGCTCGACAGGCGCCTGATGCTGCCCTTGGCCTTCTCAACTGCCCTTTCCCAATCACTTCGGTCAGCAGCATGTCTGCTGGATACTCCTACCATCCTCAAGTCCTCAGCCCCGGAGTCCTTCCCTTGGGTCTTCCACGTGGTCTGACTCCATCCGGGGTCCCATAATATAATATTCTTGCGGCTCTATCTTCATCCATCCTAATAACATGTCCCAGCCATTTTAAGCGCTGAATTCGAACAAAATGAGAAACTTGGCGATGACCGAAAAGGTCGTAGATCTCTTTGTTCTTCCTTAAGCGATATGTGCCATTCTCTCTAACTGGCCCTAAGATACGTCTCAACACTTTCCTTTGATATATATAGATCTTTCATCCAGGCTTTTGCGTAGGGTCCAGGTTGCACTGGCATAGGTCAGTACAGGTTCGATGATTGTTTTGTAAATAATCATTTTAGTGCCCCTACTTAGAAGCTTAATTCGAAGAAAACATCTCAGGGCAAAATATGCTTTGTTAGCCCCCATTACTCGATTGTGAATTTCGTCTTCTTCGTTGATCTGATCATTAACAATGGAGCCGAGGTACTTAAAACTGGATACGCACTGGAACTTCTATTGTCCCACCGCATAATGCTTTGGCGGATTTAAAGGTGTTTTCTTCCTCAGCACCACAATTTTTGTTTTATCCTCATTTATGGATAGTCCCATTCGTCCTGATTCTCTTTGCAGCCCTTCACAGGCCTCCTTGATAGCCTTGAGGGATAATCCAATTAGTGCCATAGGTCGATTGTTTATTTAATATGTTAAGTAATATTATGAATAATAATATTAAGTAATATAATTATTTTTACTTTTACTATTCATATTTTTTTTTTATTACATTCATAATTCTGAAAGTTTCATTAAATATGCTATAAGAAGGTCAAACGTAATAATTCCTCTCACTGGTAAGTAAGTAAATAAATATACATCTTATGATACCTTTCGGAATCGCGTTATCAGTCTAAACGTTTTCATTCGTTTAGCAATTTAAAAAAAAAATATTTATTTATAGAAGTTTTGACAATATGACATTTGCTTATACAGTAAGCAAATATGCTGACCAATGAATAGAAATATAAAAATACAACCGTAAAATAAATTATTAGCAAGTCCCTTCGCCAGTGCCTCGATAGTCTTCGCCCAGAGTAGCCCATTATTTAATACTTTGATTTTATAAAGAATAATTGAATATAATGATTTTATAATAAAAACTAACCTTATTCTTAAAAAAATTTGAAAAGTATAGATTCGTTCTAATAATTCATAGAACAAGAAGTTAATATTATTCGTTGTAGTGCTGCCATTTTTAATTGTCTTCAAGTGTGTATCACACTTATTTATTCTTTTTCCATCACATATATTTAGTTTAATATAATTGCAAATCTCGAAAAGGGATATAAAAATAAATTAATAGATTATTCTAAGTATATTTACTATAATTACACTGTATTTCATAAAACATCATATTCTTACTTTAACATTGTGATATTTGGTTTATTTATTGGCTTTAAATGGCAGATCGTAAAATATAAAATAAAATTATATCTCACTTACGAGTAAAATCATTATCTTTTTAGATATACATTAGATGGTGAAATCTAACGAATATTTAATATTTGTTTATGTATTTTCATTTTTGCATATAGTAATTCTAACCATTTTGTAACATTTTTTTTTTTATAGAATCTTATATGATATACATACAGTAAGGACATTAAATAGCTAAGTAATAATCAGCATGGTTTATATTCAGCATGGTCCCACTCGGTACGAAAATCTTTCGTAGAACCTTATTTTCGAAAGGTTGAAGTGTTTTTCATTCCTCAGACTGAGCAATCACTTTTTACATCCTTAGATCCTTTGAAAAAGTAATATTTCTGTCAATTATAACCTTTTAAATTTCTGATAGAAGCAGGGAAAATCGTTGATGAATAATAGAAAATAATTTTTATTCTGGGACTGGGTCCCTTAAGAATCATAGGTTTATACAGTTGAAATATAGCCTTGTCTGCTTATATACAGCCTACAGATAAAATTAACTATTATTTACAATAATTTATATATGTTTATAAACAACACAAACAAATAATAATAATAAATAAATAAAAACAATTTTCAGAAAATAATTATTCTGGTGTTTAAGTCTTCTAAGAATAACATTAGCTTTGACATAATAAAGGATCTATTATCTGGCCACAAGCGCCAAGTGAGGACCCCCGCCTACGTTTGTAACCATTGTACCATTGAAAAACGGCCAATAGTCTTGACGGCGGAAAAGAATCTCGTATTCCAACGGCCAAAAGGGCAGAAGAACCAGATCCCCGATGCCTTGTAGGCGGACGGACTCTAAAAACTAAAGGCGATAAACCCTGAACAGAAAAAAATAGCCGAAACCGGATATGTGTGACTAAAAGGTGCAAATAGTCCTGACAAGACCAGAAAACGGTAAAAAACGCGTTATCTTTCTAAAAAAAAAAAAAAAAAAAAAGGAAAAAAGGAAGAACAAAAAAAGAAGAAGGTTTTTGAGTTGGAAAGGGAGCAAGCATGACGGATGTTTGGTGGGAGGAAATTCTAGAAACTAGTGAGATGGTCCAGAAAGAAGCATTACATGTTTATTCTGTGGAAAAGTAAATGCTTGGATGGACAAGACTCGTCTCTGATGGATGAAGTGAAGATTTAAAATGCAGGAGATTGTAGATTCAGGAAGGATTTTCGGATTTGATGTTTTAGTAAAGAAAAGATCCAAGGAAATATTGCCTACAGGTCTGATAAAAGGGCCTCCTCTTGATTCGGTATAAAGTTGGGATACATGAGACCGCCTCGACGTTCCAAAGATGAATCTTAAGAAACAGCTCATAATCTGCTTCAATCCTTCCTCTAGCATCATCGAGAGGCCACCATGGTTGTGTATTGGATCTTTTCCCCGAACTTAGTTAATGCGTATTAATGGTCGCCCATCATATCTCATTAGTATAACTGAAAATTATGAACCGAAAAAAAGTTGAATAGAAGCCGTGATTTTTTTTTTTTTTCGCCTAAGAAAAATGTTGCTGGAACTCGGAAACTGTCAATAATAGTTAGCAGAAGATATTAATGATCCAGCTAAAAGAATACATCCGTTATATCTCCCGTCGGAAATTAAATTTAAAACTTAAATGAAGATGAACATAATGACAGAGACAATTTGATAAAATTAATCAAGAGAACCTGAAGAGGCAGAAGGGAGGTGGGGTGGGTAGTAATTTGAGGATGGCATGTTCGCGTGTAACACAAGCCGCCCCCCTCCATTCTCCCCTGTATTCTCCTCTCGTAGCCAAAAAAGAGGCTGTGGCCACAACACTCTTGAAAAATGAGCTCCACCGCCGGCCATTATGTAACCTCTGTGTCCGCACAGATTTTTTTCAGGATTTTTTTTTCTCTTTTAACCGAATGAACTACTATGTCTCTAAAGTATTTTTTAGGTTAGGGAAATATATCGTTGAACATTAGTACCTAGACAAAAATAAAATAAAAATTATGTATCACCTAGAAATAATAAAGACAACTGTATTGTCAGGATCATATTAGAGCTGTGGGGTCCTCTGGCGACATCCAGTGGATCCGAGAGATGTCATAGGAAAACGATTTTAAGCCTTTCAGTGCCGGACTACGATAAATCGTAAGAGTCAACGACGGAAATATCTTCGAGCGTCCAATAGTGCCTTATCGTATGAATGGCAAGAAAAGTTTATCTCTAAATAAATTTATAAATGATTTAATTTGATTGTAAATGATCGAATTTCTTTGGAAAAGAATTTTTATGCCAGTTTGGTTCTGACATTTCACACATTACATACCGGAGTTTCCCAAGACTCTGTTTACGCTGCACAGTAGGGAAAACAGCTGTTCTAGGAGTGCAAAATTCATAATTATCACGAAAACTTTTGATTGCACCTTAAAAATATATTGAATTGAGTAATATCACCATTGTCAATCCAACCAAGAAGTTGGTTATTTGTTTTTCATAAAAATCTACTTGAAAATAAAAAAGAAAAATCTGTTTTAGAAAAAAATGTTTTCCATCTAGTTTTGAACCAATATTTTTTATATTGAATTGTTATCCACTAGTCCCAATAGGTGGAAAATATCTACTAGGGATTAATGAATATATATCATGGCGTAGATTGCATATGGGAAAAGTTAGAAAAACATTTTTTTTTTTTTTTTTTTTTTTTTTTTTTTTTATTGAGATTTACAACTGTATTAGTAAATATATCAAGTAAATTAGCTGTCAGATAATATACATGAAGAAAAAAGGCCCATTGGCATCACTCTACTATGAATCTAAACTATTGTAGGTCTCGAGGCCATCTGCTTTTCAGACGCCTCGGAGGATTGGCGGAAATATAAAAGGAACCAAGCGTTAAAACTAGTGGGTTAGAGTGGGAGTGGAGTTTTTCATGGAAGGATTGATACCGGGTTCGGGCCAAATTAACTTCAAAGGGATATATTAAGGTCGTTATAGATGAGCTTGTTCGAGACAAAATAAGGAGCGTTGAGGATTTTTCGAAGGGTTTTGAATTGTAAGGATTGAAGACGGGAAGAATTTGATGGTTTAGTGGAGCCCCATAGCTCAACTCCGTAAGTCCAGATAGGTCTTATGATGGTCATGTAGATGAGTCTTTTATAGTAAAGTGGAAGCTTAGAGCGTTTGTCTAGTAAATGTTGAAGTAACCGAACGCGGCGAGCTACAAAAATTAATACCCATAGCTAGCTCATGTTATTGAGTGAAAATTGAGAGAAGGTAGGTATAGGTTTTTAAAATATGTTGTGTTTACGTTTAAATCTTAAATCCCATTGAGCTTTTAATCTTTCTTCCGAATTTTTAATTTAGCAATCGTAAGATAGCCGTTTTCGCCACAGTGCGACACCATTGAGATTCAATGTTTTTTGGATTCTACACCCTAGGAAATGTCAAAATATAGAAGATTTTGGCGATTTCGATTACGGTCTGTTAATAATTACTTACAGATAAAGGATGTTTAAAAGGTTGAGGGACTCGTTTTCATTTCTCAAGACACTTGTGTTTACATCTGTAATAATATTGGGCTTTTTATCGCACTTTCGAATATTGACTTTTGCAATCCTAGAATAGCAGTTTTCCCCACATCGCTCAAGCGGTTAAGGTACGCTCAGACACTCTTTTAAGTCCAAAGTCGAACTGATTAGAATAGAAAGAACTCAATTTTTTATATTATTTATAACTGTGCTATTCATATTATTTTCTCTTGGTAATGGAATATATTTTATTATTTTTTGCAGTTGCTTTATCCTCTATTTTGGTTTAAATACGTGACATTTTTAAACATATATTATTTGAAGATTTTTAATTAATAAAAGTGTTGGCGTAAAAAGCATAACTATGCAATAAAATCATTGCTCGAATAAACATTTATATAAAAAATGAATAGTACAATAATAGAATTTGTCCATGAGTAAAACAGTTTATAACAGTTTTATGCCCAATTCAAAGTACCGCCTCCGACGAGGTCAAGTCCTTTGTTTTCCATTTTCTTGAGTCAAGGAAAAATTAGGCTGTCTCCTATGAGACCCTTTTGCATAGCCGTTTCCTGAAGAAAATTGCAATTTTATATAGGTCAGTAAATTTTTATACTTGGCTTGTTTGTCTTTTGTTATTTAAAACAGTAAATAAGTCATTTCCAGACTAACCTATTACGAAGTTTTTATTAAGTCATGAAAAATCATTATCTCAGGGATTTTATTTTAGTGGCTTTATATGCAGTCTAATTTTGGGATTTCATCTTCGCATTGCTGTCTCGTTTTGAACTCGAAAACAAAAAAGCACTGACTGAAAGATTGATTTATCTCTTGAATATATAATTTGAGATAAGTATTCTATAGGATCTAACTTTTTTATCGTTTCAATTATCCCAATAAAGCCACGATTACTCATATTGGGATTATTCTTAAAATTTATATAAAAGCCTAGATCTATGCACTGTAAATCCAGCTGAAAACAATCTAAGCCACCATAATACAAATTTAAAATAATGAAAAGTTGAATAACACAGTCATGAATAATTAATATCCACAATATGATATCCCCAAAACAATAATAAATCAAAATAACTAAACAATTAGAATAAATGGTTTGGGACCCATGTGGAGCAGACGCACTTCAGGTCAGTCTTTTAGTTTTATTAACTTTTAACTGTTTTTCTTGGAAAAATAGACATTATTTTGTGCAATTTGGACAATTTAAGGGTGCGTGTTCCGTCACGAGAGTGAGAATCGGTATATTAATTAGTAATTGGGCGAATACCTGCCTATTATAGGTGCTCAGAGCTTTTGGCTCTGTAGCGATGTCAGTTACCCCCATTATGTCCTCAGTTAATCCTAATGCCATGAAAATAACCAGTAATAGTCAGAAAGAGATGGAAAACAAACAAACAAACTATAAAGTAACCCCTAACCTCAAACCTACAGAAATCAGCTATGCCAAAGCCACCGCATCAGAAAAGTTTTCTAAGCGAGAAAACGCTATAATATTGCACACTCTCCCAGGAATCAAACAGAAGGAGTATGTACTCAAAATTGCAGACCTAATCGACCCAAAATTTATCCGATACACATCAAGAATTTCCAATTCCCGGTTCTGCATTCACTTCAGTAATAAAGAGTCAGTAGATAATATTCTTAGAAACCATAAATCAATAGTAATTAACGATAAGGAAATTCACATAAAACGGTTAATCAATCCAGCAAAACGTATTATAATTTCTAATGCTTGCCCTTCCATACCTCATGACACTATAGAAAATTAATTGAAAAAACTAGGATTGAGGTTAGTTTCGCCAATGCACTTTCTCAGGGCCGGGTACCAAGACCCACGTTTGGCCCATGTTTTAAGCTTTCGAAGACAGGTCTACATCCCACCTGAGGACCTGGCCAAACTCCCATCCTCACTGTTAATTAAACACGATAATGTACCCTACCGAATTTTTTTAGGTGAAGACATTGTCACTTGCTTTATTTGCAAGCAGCCAGGATATATCTCTACCGATTGCCCAGAGTGTGAGAATGATATAGATATATCTGAGCCCCAAAACAAAGAAAAGGAGGCTACATTAATTAATTTCAATTCTGAAATAATTAGTAGCGTCAGTGAAAAAATAAATACCGATCGCTCGCTACTAGATACACCAAATTATATTTTACCTAACATAGTTAATATAGTAGAGCCCACGCTAGCTAGTAGCCATGACAACGCCAACACGTCATCAGTGGCTAAGGCTGCCAGAGGCTGTCCAGTGGAGCTGTCGTCTGGTAGTCATGACAACCAGCTTACTAGCGGTGGCGCCTTAGATAACCCTACTCAATCGACTGCTCTCATTAATCCCAAAGATTCAATATTACAACCTACCGTGGTTTCCGGCGTCAAAAGATGCCATTCTAGCTCAACCCCTTCTTCTGTATCAACTACCGAATTGAACCTAACCATTGATTCCCAAGAAGACACGGAAAACATTATTAATGTTGAAGACTTCCCATTAATGACCTCAACACAATCCATAGGTAAAAAATCGAAGAAACTTAAAAAAAGCGAAATAACCGATTCTAAAATTAATTTTGAAAGTGCTAGGCAGACTATTGAAGAAAATAGGGAAAAATACCCAATAACATTTGAAGAGATGGTAACGTTTATCGAATTATCTCCAAATACCAAAAACATTAGTGAATTTATTAAGGAATTCACTAATAATACAGAGGGCCTAAGGGACATGTTAAAAGACACAAAAACACTGATAACCGACCGGCGATCAAAATTAAAAATTACAAAACTTTTGAAAAAACAGTGGGAAGCAACGGACTGTATAATTAACTCAGACGATAGCACAGACAATTAATAAATAGCTGATCTCTACGAAAATAATTACATTTATTTATTTTATTTTATTTTTTAAATATTTTTTTTATTATGATGAACAATACCAACTCATTAATTATACAATGGAACTGTAATGGGTTCTACAAACGTTTTGAATATTTTAAAGTACTTCTAAATGAAGAGAAACCGCATTGCTGGTGTTTACAAGAAACCCATTTTTCGCAATCTCAGGTAGTAAATATAAAATATCACGACATCTACCGTAAAGACAGAACAGATTGTAAGTCCGCTTGGGGAGGAGTAGCCATATTAGTTAATAAAGAAGTTTATTCAGAACCAATACAAATTAATTCCACTCTAGAAGTTGTAGCCGCAAAAATTTACAAACCTGAACCAATCACAGTTTGCAATATCTATATCCCACCGAGCCAAGATTTCACTGCAAATGATCTTCAAGCAATAGTTGATCAACTCCCAAGACCTGCGATCCTTGTTGGAGACCTAAATGGACATAACAAATTATGGGGTTCCACATTATTCGACTATAAAAATAGAGGGAGTGAAATCGAGAAATTTATTGAAACTAATGATTTTCTGATTCTAATCAACGACGGTTCTCCAACTCATTTCTGTGGTGATGGCTCTCTTTCTGCCATTGATTTATCGTTAATAGATGTTAAACTGCTTCATAAAGTGCATTGGGAAGTAAAGGAAATGTTGTACGGAAGCGATCACTTCCCAATCATTATTAAGTTTGACGGTAATACTGATTTGAAATTTGATGAAACTCCGAGATGGTTATTCAAGAGAGCCAACTGGGAAAAATTTTCCACACTGATAGAAAGGGAAATAGAAAAAAAGGAAAACTTATCAACTGAAGTGGAGGGACAAATATCTTTCCTTAACCTAACCATTATTGATGCTGCAAAAAAGAGTATTCCATACAAGATAGTATTCAACAATAGGCGCTTAGTTCCTTGGTGGAATGAGGAGTGCCGCATGGCAATAATGAACAAGAAGAAAGCTCTCAATAAATTCAAAAGAACAAAATCACCAGAAGACCTGAGTAATTTTAAAAAACTTAGATCGATCGCAAACAAGGTGTTGAGAGCAAGCAAAAAAAATCATGGGAAGACTATGTTAGCTCCATTAATAGTAGTAGTAGTCTGCAAGAAGTCTGGAGAAAAGTGAATGCCATTCAGGGATCTAAAAAACGTGAGGCTATTTCTACAATCCAAACGGGAAACCAAATTATTACAGATCCATCTAACATAGTTGAAGCTTTTGGATCACACTTCTCATCCATGTCGAAAACTGACAACTATACTCCAGATTTCCAGCTGTATAAAATCGAACAGGAGAAAAGTACCATAGAATTTCGTACACAAGATTCGGAAAGTTATAATCACCCTTTTAATTTACCTGAATTGCAAAACGCCCTAAGAACATGCAAGGACAAATCTACAGCAGGGCCCGATCAGATCTCATATCTTTTTTTGAAAAAAATGCCCTTAAATGCCTTATCTTTTCTACTTTTCTATTTATAATAGGATATGGACTACTGGGTTTTTTCCTAAAACATGGAAGAAGGCTTTAGTTATTCCAATCAAGAAAAATCACAAAGATATAAACATCAATAACTATCGACCTATATCGCTGCTGTCATGTCTTTCCAAACTACTTGAAAAAATGGTTAACAACCGTTTGATATATTATTTGGAAACACACAACTTTTTTTCAACATCACAGTATGGCTTCAGGAAAAATCACTCTGCTGTTGACCAAATATTAAAGCTTGAACATGAAATACAGACCGCTTTCTCTAACAAGGAGCACTTGGTTGCTGTATTCATAGATATACAGAAAGCATACGACACGATGTGGAGGTACAATGTTGTCAGGACTCTTTCAAACGAAGGCCTCACAGGGAGTTTGTTGATGTTTATTAATAATTTTCTCAAAGAAAGGACATTCCAGGTTAAAGTTGGACCAAATCTTTCTCAAACGTTTCAACAGGAGAACGGTACACCGCAAGGATCTCCTCTGAGTGTGACTTTGTTCCTTATCGCTATAAACAGCATAGCACGGACAACTTCGCCGGAAGTAAAATCTTCTTTATTTGCTGATGATTTCGCAATATACATAAGAAGCAAATCCTTGGAATATATTAAATGGAGCCTACAAAAAACATTGAAGAATCTTGAAGCATGGTCCAAAACTATAGGTTTCGGCTTCTCAAGCTCAAAAACAATAGCTGTGCACTTTTGCAGAAAAAGAAAATGTCAAACACATCCACCATTAACTTTATTAAATAAAGCCATTACCTACGCCGGTACAATCAAATTTTTGGGTGTATACTTTGACCAAAAGCTAAACTGGTCTCAACACATCCATTATGTAAAATCCAAGTGTCAAAAAGGCTTAAATTTACTAAAAGTTCTGGCCAGTACCCAGTGGGGATCTGATCGACGTACGTTGTTGACAATTTACCGAACCTTGATCAGGCCTATACCTGATTATGGGGTTGTCGCTTATAGTTCAGCAAGCCCTTCAACTTTGAAACTATTGGATACAATTCACAACCAAGGACTTCGCCTCTGCATCGGAGCATTCAGAACAACACCCGTCGAAAGCGTCTATGTAGAGAGTGGTGAGCCCTCATTGGAAACAAGAAGAAAATACCTCTTACTGGCATATATGGGCACGTTGATGTCCAGAAAAAAACTCATTGCACATGATTTTACAGAACGTCCAATGGCAAGTGAAAAACACATTAATTTTAGTAAATGTTTCCATAGCAGAGTTAAAAAATTGACATCTGATTTAAAAATAACATTTCCAGAAATTGTTAGAATCCCATTGAGCTCAGTACCTAATTGGGTGCAAACAAAAAGTCAGATTGACTATAGTTTATCCGTGTTTCCGAAGCCCACAACGCCTCAGCACGTTTATCATCAACTGTATAAAGAGCGGGAAGAATTGTATTCCGATTACTTCTTTTGGTTCACCGATGCTTCCAAGTCAGATTCAGAAGTTGGATGTGCAATTATTATGGGCTCTAATTGTTATAGATATGTTTTACCAGAACCGAATAGTGTATATACTGGAGAACTATTCACAATCTGGAAAGCTATGACCATCATAACAAAACAGGAACACAAAAATCATCTGATAGTTACAGATTCTTTGAGCTCTCTGAAAGCAATAGAAAACAGGAACTCAAAAGATGTTTTGGTGAACAAAATCCAAGCCCTTGAGCGAGAATGCATTTTTTCAGGGAAAATGATACAATTCCTATGGGTTCCATCTCATTTGGGCATAGGAAAAAATGAGGAAGCTGACCAGGCTGCTAATAATGCTAGGATTGGTCCTGCTATTGATGTAATCCGAGTCAATAAGACAACAGCCTCGGACTGGCGAAACTATGCTAAGAAAACGATTTATGCTTCATGGGTCACCGAGTGGAGCAGAACAAAACAAAAATTGGGAAAAATTAAAGGAACTCCTGAGATCTGGAAAACATCAGAAAGAAGAAATCGTCGGGAAGAAGTGGTCCTGGCCAGACTAAGAAGCGGACACACAGCAATGACTCATACCTACCTTCTGAAGGGACTCTACCCACCGACCTGTAGGACGTGCCAGGCACCTTTGACCGTGGAGCATATCATCCTGCACTGCGAGGTCTACAACGGTGCAAGAAGAGAATTCGATATTGGCAACAAGCTAGAAATAGCTCTTAGTGATTGTGAAATGTGTGTGCAAAAGTTACTAAAGTTTTTAAAAAAAAGTAAACTCTACAATTTTATCTAATCCATTACACCACAAGACAAATTGTTTGTAACCCAACTTTTGTGAAATATTGTTAACTATTATGAGCTAAAAACTTAACTATGTATCATGCTAATGACCCTATAAGGGTAGATGCATATTTGTAAATAAATAAATAAATAAATTAGAATAAATGTGTTAAAAAAAATAAATTTTGCTGCATCAGCACCTCTATTGTTGGTAGATTAGTTTTAGATGATCAGGCTTATTTTTATTGTTATCAATCATATAAAGATAAATTTAAAAAAGTATCAAGTATTAAAAAATTTAATTATTTTTACTTTTTTCTGAAAACTAATATTGAATTTACAATATTCTTCCTGTCTTCAATTTACATAAGTTTAATTGTATATAATAGTTTTTCTTCTCGAATGTTAATGTGATAGTGGATAATAACATAGTTATGCTTTAAGATTCATATACGGTTAATAACACAAAATAAGCAGGGAATAAAGTTGAATACGGCAAAAAAAAAAAAAAAAACAAGTTCGTATTCGTAATATCAACGAAGTCATATTTTAATGTACATTTTGCTACATGAAAAAACATAATATGAAAAAGTTTTGGATGAAAATAATATATTTTTTGGGATCATACATATTCTGCAGCGAATAGTATATGTATACACATATTTTCGGGTTTAACTTTAAGCTAATAGAACCATAAGAGATATCGTTAACCACCTACAATTCATTCCAACCCAACTCTGGCATGTACATTATATGATTTCGTATTTAGAAATAGAAATGTATATTTCATATATTTAACAATACTTAGGAATACATTTTTTTCGGTAATTTTTTCTATTACCTAGTAATTTACAAAGAACACAAATATGACTAAAAGATCTAATACGCTTAACACACGACATTCACTTAGCTCGGTTGTTAAAATCAATTACAGAACTTTTAAATAAAATCAGAGTTTAAAAACGTTTAAAGAATTACATTCAGTTTCGTTGTAACCAAATGATTTAGATTAAATAATATAACAGTATAAAGTTGTTAAATGCAACAATCACTAAAGTTTATGTCCTATACGTCACTTCACATTATCTTTCACAACTTTGTAAATATGATAAACGGAATTCTACAATTCTCTATTACTTTGGTGTTTGGAAAAATGAAAATATAATACTCTCCTATAGTTACATATCAAATCCGTTCAATTTCAATGTTTAGCTGCTTAGGTTAAACAAGCTAAAATGGTTAATTTTTTTCGTACAGTAAAGAAAGTACTTTACTGAAATCTATTTTAAGATAGCGACATTCTATTTTTTTTTTTTAATCAGAACGAAGCTTACATGATATTAAAGTTGAATAAATTTCAGATTGATATAGAGAGTTTAGTAAAAATCGTTAAAGCAATTTCCAAGCAAATCATAAAAGAGGTACGAAATTCATGGCTGAAAATATCACTTCCGGTCATCAGATTTTGTGAATAAGATTTTGTAATATCTCAGGTTTATAGTTTTTCGTCTTAAATATAGTGTTGCAGTTTCGTACGACTCGCTTCGTTCGCTAGACTTTTCACACGGAAACACACAAAGACCTTTACGGGGGACGTAGTTATTTAAAAAACCAGAAAACGAGTATTTCTGCTGGATGGATTTCAAAAATTTTCACGAGCGTAATAATTTATCTTAAAATATATTTCTTATAGAGGTTAGTGATAGTAAAATAAATAACATGTTCATTTTTATTTCAATTATGATATTGAATTTATTACTGATGATTTAAATTAAAATTTCAGATACTTGTAAATATTTTTAATCATCTACATATGATACGTTTTGATCTATTGCATGATGCCATCTTTCAGGTAATTTCCTAATTTCGTCATCTCAGAACTTCTCAGATCAAACCGAGGGCTTAGCGTTTTGGAAGTAAAAATTTCCAGTTCTGTAACGAACAAGCCTCTTACGTAGGGTGATTTCTCCTAAGGAATCATCGCCATATGCACTGCAAATTTTGCTAACCGTCTGTGAAGTGAATTTTCGTTTTTAGAAATAATATAATCATTAAATGACGAAAATGAATTTTTTATTCCATATTCAGCAAACAAAATGCCGCTTCAAGATAAGGGATGTCGGTTAAAACTGATTCATAAAAGAACCTTAACTAATCCTGAATATGTAAACATTATTGACCAAGTAAACATGATTCTGTAAACACAGAAGGTTAAATTAAATTAATGAGAAACGATACCACGAACTTATTTTAAAACCCAATGTAATGGCTTGTTATGAAACATTAAAAAAATAATTCTTGCAATGCATATAATTCATAATGTTTTGTTTTCAATAAAAACGATATTAAATAATGAAATGCGGTAGTTGATGCGTTTCTAACGAGGGCCGTATAAGGTCACGTGATCCAGCGTATTTAAAAGGCCATTATAAAGGGTTTTCATTTCGGTGAGGCGGGAGGGGGTTTCATGTGGTAATATCTGTTAATGGCTTTTGAATTAATTTTCAGGACGATGACTGAAACTTGCTCCAGATGTTTTCACTGTTATTCTCAACAAACCTTATTTCCGGATCCCCTACTTGTATGCTCTGGAAATATATATTATAATATAATTAAATATTATATATAAATATATATTTAATTTTTTTTAATTCTTATTTATTGTAAAATAAAAAAGAGTATGCCGTATTTAAGGGCTATAACTATTTAATTTATAGGCATTCATACCTTACACAACAAAAGGAAATGAATAATACAAATCGAGAATAATACATGTATAATTGAAGTTTAAGAAAATATTTTCTTTAATTTAATATATATATTTATTGCTATTTATAACTGTACATGTATAGCTGTATGAATACATGTAAATGTTAGTAAAAATATAAAAATCATGATACCCTTGTATAGAAGCTTCCCATAGGCAGCACTCTACACTAGAATGTCTCTGGGCCAATTTCTTTTCTGACGCCTTTGAAGATTATCAGGAATCGAAGAGGAAGAAGGGTAGATACTAGGGGATTAGAGTGGGAATGGAGTCTGTCATGAAAGGAATGATACCTGGATCGGGCTAAATCAGCAACAAAGGGAACATTAAGGTTTTTATGGATGAGTTTGTTCAGTACAAAGCGAAGAGCATTGGGGATATTACGAAGGATTCCGGATTGTAGGGATTGGATACGGAAAGAATCTGATGGCTTAGTAAAGCTGTTGGTCGAGCTGAAGTACTGAAGTTATCGGATCTGTTGAAAGGAGGAGTCTTATTGAAGTTACTGCAGGGCAGGATATCAAATGTTTACTACGAAGGTTAAAGGTTATTTGTTGGAATTAATTTTAATTCTTCAAATCTGACGCCATACTTCAAGGTCTCTGAAGTCGGATTGAAGTGTTTGGGATGCAATAGTCAAATCGTTATTTACTAATAGCACGCATGTGTCATCAGCATAAGTAGAAAGGAAAGTAGTAGGACGGGTTGTATTATCAGCTGTATAGACGATGTAAATAATGGGTCCTATATGAGTACCCAAAACCAGGGAGAAACCTCGTGACCGAGTGTGATTTACCCCTAACCACCTTTTGACAACCTGTATATTAATATGTACTGCGCCCAAGACCCAATAGGTATTGTTGAGGTCAATCGTTTTTTTTTTTTGTTGTTGTTTTTTTTAAGCCATTGATGTCATTGAGTAGATTTTTTTATGAATGCCAACCATTCTAAAGCACCACTTTTTATAATAAATGATATCATTGTATACTTATATACCTATGATATCTATTATGTACATATTTTTTTTCAGCTATTATTTTTTTCTCTTTTATTTTATACAATTAAGCTTTTGATAAGGGGTCACCTGGGGTATAGGGAACACAACCAGCGTCCATTTAGTGGGTACCTACAACTGAGGAAAAATGTAGGTGTCCTAATCTCCTCCTTACAGGGACTTTGTCCGTGTAATAGTACGGAAATCGGAGACCATTCATGGGTTGTAGATGTTTGGATATACATATACCTCTTTCTCTGCAGCTTCCGTTCTTAATAATTACATACCGTCATCGCCGTAACTTATCGAAAGCATTTAATTAGACCGTAGTCGCCCAAAAGAGGTTTTACTTCAATAAAAAAATTTAAAAAGCGCCTTTATTTATTATTTATTTTATTATTTACTATATTAGTTTATTTTATTTCTGTAAAAGATTTTAAATTAGTATTTATTTAATGTAAACAATTCCTGGGATAACACGGTATAATACCAAACTCACATATTGCCATCCAACCATGAAGGGTCTTCAAACATTAAAACTGTCGAATAGAAGCGTGCGATAAAAGTGTAATTACAGAGGTGGTGCTAACCACTCGAGTCCCCACTCGACATAAGGACACGACGAGGTGTCCCGCCGTACTCAGCTCGCTCTAATGGGCTCTTTCATAAACACTCGAGCCTCTATTTAACACAAGCTACAGCGATACTAACCTCCTAACCTTTATTAAGTTGTCAACTCCACTCCAGTACCCCTCCAAGTCTTCCACCTTCAAGAAAGCGTATACTTAAAATCCAATTGGGGATACGTCAGGGAGCGATTTTTCACACGACACGTTATTATATGCTTGCAAACAAACAAGAAAGAGTAAAACTGTGTTATTGAGTCTCGAGTATTTGACAGGTATGTAATAAGTTGTTGAGCTACAAGAATTTCTAAATATGTTCACGAAAATTGAACGTCGAAAATTGAAAGGACGAAGTCATTTCTCGTATGACCAGTGCAGTCTTGAATTACGTCATCTATTTATTTTATAAACTATGATGGAAACCCTGATTAAGTTATATGTTTTTTTTTTTTAACTTCCATTTACCTATATATAAAATATATATTACTAGAAAGTATTGAAGTTTTCGAATTCTAGTTTTAACAGAAATACGCGTTTTAGGGTCCTCAGAGTCCAAATAAACAAGTCCCACAAAAGGTCTGTAATAATAAAGGCTGGATAAAAAGGTAAGCTAAAGTGTAATCCGGACTTTTTGGCGGAAGTGGTAATGCTGCAAAGAGTTGGATTAGAATGTCACGGATGAACTGGATTCGAAATCTCAAGGATTAGTTCGACTATAAGAGCAAGGAGTTATTTAGAGCAGCCAACAACATACATTAGGGTTAGGGTTAAGGTATTGGAGTGGGTGCTCAACCTCTTTGTTATTGGGTTGATGCAAAATTAATGCAGGTTTCCTCTATTGCAATATCTTAATTCCAATTGTGTAAGCAAAGCTAATCCTAACATTGATCATTATTATACCAAAACAAACCTTATCTAATACCCTCTCTTTCACCATGAATTTGTTTAGTAAAATCGTTTTGTTCAGTGTGTTCAAAGGTCTTGAATCGAAAATGTCAAAGTGCGATTTTCGTCAAATTTATTTTTACGAATTTAAATTAGGGCGCAGCGCTGCGCAAACGGCTCGTAATATTAATGAAGTGTGGGGTCAGGGGGCTATTAATGAGTGCACGGTGCAGCGTTGGTTCCAGAAGTTTCGCAGAGGAGATTTCGACCTCGAAGACAAGGAAGGTCGGGGCCGTCATCTTGCTCTGGACAATGACCAGCTGAGGTCAAAAGTGGAAGAAGACCCAACCAAAACCACACGAGAAATGGCGGCGGAACTCGGAACTCAAAAATTGCAACGTCTTTGCCCAGCATTGATGAATCGGAAGGGGCCGATCCTGCTCCACGATAACGCCAGACCACACGTTGCACAACCAACGCTCCGACGACAGCACGAGTTGGGCTACGAAGTTCTCCAACATCCGCCTTATTCACCTGACCTCTCTCCTACAGACTTCCACTTTTTCAGGCATCTGGACAACTTTTTGAGGGAGAAACATTTTCAAAACCAGGACGACATTGAAAATTCTTTTCGTGATTTCATTGAGTCCAGGGATTCGGATTTTTTTTCTGGTGGAATAAGAAAGCTTGTTGAACGTTGGCAAAAGTGCATTGATTCAGATGGAAATTATTTTGATTAAATATATATGGTTAAAGTAAAGATATGGCGTATTTACAATACCTACTAAAAACCTGCATTAATTTTGCATCAACCCAATATTAGCACCGAATAAATTTGTAGTAACAGATTTGTTTTACTCTTTTTTCTTCTTTTTATTTATTTATTTTTCCTTCTATTTTTTTATTTATTAATTTTTTTTATTTATATTTTTTTTTTGTTTATTTATTTATTTTTATTATTCTTTTGTTGACACATTCTGAATTAGTGAATTTATTCCAATTTTTTCTTTCTTTCTTTATTATTTTTATATTTTTTTTATTACTACTATTATTTTTTTTTGGTTTCTTTCTTTCTTTAATTTTTTTCTTATAGTTCTGGGAGCAGAAAACATTCTTTGACGAACCTAATCAGTGAACTAACTGTTTCACTAGAGTCCTTCAAGCTCTCACTCAACGATCTAGCTAGGTTAAGTTTATCCATTTGTACATGGAATTTGGGGCAGTTCTCAATTATTTGTTTTATTGAGAGAGACACTCTACACAAGTCACACATTGGTACGGGCTGCCTGAGGATGAGATGGAGATGTGTGAGTCTGCTATGTCCTATGCGAAGTCTCGCCAAAGCAGACATTATAATGACATGTTGATTTTCAACCTTCGTGAAAGAGGAACATAAAGAAGATAGAAGGTATTGGTATGACACTAATCTCTTTCCCCAAGATCGCAGGTTTCAAACCTGGGAGGGGACCATTGGTAATGACTTCCTTCGGAGAGGACGTAAAATTTATATTGTATCAGGTACTTGTTAATGATCCTGATCCTAACAAAACCTAAATGGGCGAAATTTAGGACTCTCAGTATATCATTGTCCGATTAGCCATAGTAGCATTAAAATGATGCTAAGTGAATGAACGAACTAAAAACTTTCTAACCTTCTTCCAATGAAAAAAATATCTAATGCGGGCAACACACGACATTTACTTACCTCGACTGTTAAAAGCAATTTAAAAACTTCAATTTGAAAAATATTTTATGTGAACATATGATTTAGATTATATAATATAACTGTATTAAATTGTTAATAAGTTTATTCGGCATTCGTCACTTTAAATTACCTTTTAGTATCTAATAATATTTTTTCTAATATCTTTCTCTTTCCAACGGTATATTATAACTCTATATTACTGTTCTTATTATCAAAAAACAAAAAATTCATATAAAAATTTCGTTATTCGTGCTACTTCATTTTGGAATTCCTTACCCATGCCTTTTCGTACATCCCAATCCTTAACTTCCTTCAAGCATAAACTATTCATCCATCTCCTTGAATATCAGTCAACCGCGTCCTTATAAGTTTCGAATATTCACACTGTTTATTTATTTTTTTTTTTTTCATTATTCAATTTTTAAGTTCATTTTATTTCTTTTATCAATTATAAGGTTGCAATACTACCTTGTACATATATATGCGTGTGTTTAAATGTATGTATGCATTTTTTTTATTCATAATATGCAGTATAATTTGTTGTATGATGTATACTTTGTAGACGTAATAGCCAGAAGATTAATACTTTAATGTACATTTATATTATTCTTAGGGGACTAGCTGTCCCAGAATAAAATTATTTTTTCATTTCATTTCATAAAAATAGTTTTGCTCTTTTATCATTTAGTTGGTCATAAAATTCGCTCACCTGTATATTTCGCTGTTATATATAGATTCTAACATAGTAATGTGCTTAACATTTTTAAATTCACAAAATTTAGTGTGCTTCAGAGGATGAAAAGCCTTGTCATACTATTTCAACCAGGATGAAACCTACATGATATTAAAGCCCATTACATTTTAGTTTAGATTCGTTTTTAAGAAAATCGTAAAAATGTGCAAAATGCATTGTATTAAGTTGCTCTTCAGGTAAACCGATTTTAATGATAAAGTTTCTGTAACATCTCGGGCTTATGGTTGTCTCAAACATAAAATTTCAGTTTCGTACGACTTATCGTTTTGGCCCTAGACTTACCACACACACACATACGGACAAACAGACCTTTTTTCGCGACATGGTTATTTGGACTCAGGAGACCCTAAAACGTCTATTTCCGTTGAAAACTAGAATTCGAAAATTTTCACAGTCACAATACTTTCTCTTACTATATATTTCATATATAGGTAAGTGAAAGTAATTCTATTTAATCTGCTTTTGTCTTAAAAAAATCTGGTGGGGACAACACAGGGACTTTCACTTATCTCCGTTTTTATGATCGACTAAAGATTTTCAAATACAGTAAGAAATAAAAATGAGTGGAACCATAAAAGAATTAATTAAATGAATTTCTATAAAAACATGTGCTTTATTAAAAAATCTATTGCATTATTATCTAAATAATCGCTTAGATTTATCGGCTTTTTATCACTCTTTATAAACTTCTAAAAGCTTGAGCATGCGATGATATTTTTTTCTAAAATCTTTAGCTTTCCAACGGTATATCATACATGTAGATTACTGTTTTTAGGTTCAAACAAAAAAATATTAAAAAAAATTTTTTAGTTCTCCTTTAGTTGCTTTTCAAATTCGCTCAACCTGCATATTTACCAGTTTTTCATCAGTGGTAACAAGATAATATAGTTACTTTTATAGAATCAACAAAATTAGAGGTACATTAGGGAAGAAAATTTAAATTATCGGCATTTAAGCCCTGTCAGACTATTTTAATCAGAATAAAACCTACATGATATGAAAGCTAATTTAACTTTAAATCGACATAGCGAGTTTAATAAAAATCGTGTTCAGAAACGTTTTTTAAAAAAATCATGAAAAGGTACAATATGTATAGTTTAAAGTGGCTCTTCTGGTCAGCCGATTTTGATAAGAAGTTTTTGTAACGTCTCTGGCGTATAGTTGTTTTAAATATGAAATTTCAGTTTCATAGGACTTTTCGTTTCCGCCCGGAGTTACCACACACGGACACACACAGACCTTTTGGCGGACTTTAGAGATTTGGACTCAGGAGACCCTAAAACGTGTATTTCCGTTGAAAACTAGAATTCGAAAATTTTCACGATCGCAATACTTTCCTTACTATATATTTCATTTATAGGTAAGTGAAGGTAATTCTATTTATTCCACTTTTGTCTTAGGAAAAAAATTACGCTACGAATTAAAAATACCCTAAGGATAAAAAATGGTTTGAATAGAAATACGAGAGTTTAGCTAAAACGGTAGGGATATATCCAAATCCAGGCTAAACCATAAGCGGTATGGGAGTGCTTTTGAAATGAATTTGGAGATGAAGATAAATAAGCATAAAGGAGAGAGATGGTGGCATTGTCTTCAATCCTCTCCCAGACCCCAAGGGAAATTCTCTGAGCCGGGCCAATAGACTGTCACGTCATCTTCTACCCTCTTCTCTTCCCATATCCCTCTCTCTGTCCCTCTCTCCTCCCTCCTCCTCTCTCTCTTACACACACACACACACGCACACTAACTCACTCACTCTCCCACTAGTCATTTAAATGCATATAGGACTTTGTATGATGAGAATCGCACTAAGGGTCATCCCATATATTTTTCTTCTCTTAGTCATCCCAGTTTCTGGTATTACAATTTATAATGTTTTTATTCGGTTCTAAATTCTTTTAATATAAATAAACGACTTACGATAGCAGCTCTTGTTGAACTTTGTATGGATTAAACAGCAAGGCTAACTATTCTTAGTACACATTTATCCTACACGCTTTTAAGGGCGCGTTTATACTAAAGGCGTTTTGGGGACTAGAGTTATATAGAACCCACTACCGCTCCAACCCCTAAAACGCGTGCAGTATTTATCAGGCCCTTAAACTTTAAGGTCTATAATAGGAAGCACTATTAATAAACCATATTACCATAATACAATTATTTATTATATGATCAAGGGAATATAATAGTCATAATTCAGCAGTCCTGACGTCCGGATTCAAACTCAGGTAGTGGCAGACCCTTTATATATTATGTTATTCTAGGCTTGCTTGGACCCTTTAGTAGGAAAACCCTCCTGGCTCACACTAGCTTCTATAAAGTGGTTAACCAAAAGTTTTGAAGGAAAAACCATTCGGCTAATTGTGATCTCCTTTCACAGCCCATGGTTTTAAAACAATACGAAGACCATTGTAGAGGTATACACATTTTTCGTACCTTAATCCTTGTAGGAGGGAAGTTATGGATGGGGTAAGAAAAAAAATAGTTTTCTTTTGGACAGCTTAACCGATTTTTACAGAAAAAAAATATTTTAGGGGTTTTAAAAAAATCATTAACGAAAATGTGAGTCATAAAATATTTGAATTAAAAAAAAAAAATGTAATGTAGGATCGGTACACACTAATTTTTCGCTACTTTACTTCATTGGACGGTCCTTCGTAATATTTTTTTTTATGAAAAATATATATGTTATGTTTAGTAAAAAGCGGTTGAGCTGTTATGAAGAAATCATTATTTTATGTTTTTTCTTCCCTCCTCCATAACATCTATTTTTTAAGAATTAAGGGACTAAAACATTGGCAAAAGGTGGTTTCTTATAGGAATGAATCAATGGTATAAATTTCGTTCTGATATACGAGGTAGGAGATTTTACATGCTTATTCTGCTAGGCCCTTTAGGACGCCTCAAGTATCATTAGGACTAAACTGTTGGATTGTAATTTAGCATAAATATACTTTTTTAGCCAATGATTGAATAAATAATTAACCACGTAATTTTAGATATTACTTTTAATGAACATATAACAAAACCTTTACATTTTATCTTCTAAAGTAGTTGTGCTGACATGACACTATACCGCCATATTTTCCCTTTGATGTTCCGTACCACCTTCATAGAGACCGAGAGGACAAATATTTCTTGCTATTTTTTGTTTTTCCATAAATTAAACAATTTAAATAGAAATAAAATAAACTATTTTTTATTTTAATAGTCTATTGTTGACTAATTTATTATCCTGTTTATCACAAAGCAACACGCTCTCTTAGGGTGGCTTAATGTTGAATAGAGTATTTTTCTCCCCAGTATGTTCCTTAATTTTATTTCTTAATTATTTTGAAACTGTATTTTTATTTTTGTATCCCTTCTGTTCTGGGAAATTTATTTTAAATGTGTTTAAAAGGTTATTTTAGGCTTCTCCTAGATAATGTTATTGCAATAAAGAACCTTTTTTTTTATTTGTTTATTTTTTTTATGGTAGTCATACGCCATTGTTCATGGATACATTTAAATTTTCATTACATTACATTAAGCTAGAGAAATTTTCTTGTAAAAATATACAACAAATGATAAATAAACTTCATACAATACTTTAAGAGTCTGCGACATCTATTGAAATATTAATTATATAATTAAAGAAATAACATACATACATATTCAGCGCAACAACCCGTTATCGAGTCTAGGCCTCCTCTAGCAGCCTCCGCCAGACAGCTCTGTCTTGTGCTGCAGCAGTCCAGTTCCTGATGTTGAGCAGGCTCCTTGCATCCATCCCAACACCATCCAGCCATCTTGTTTTGGGTTGCCCTACTCTCCTAGCTCGGTGCGCCTCTTCTGTCAGTATCTTCTTTGGAATCTCAGAATTACTCATTCGAGCCACATGACCGGCCCATCGGAGTCGTCCTAGCTTTATAATCTTAACGACGTCGGCATCCTTAAAGATGTTGTAGAGCTCCCTGTTTTTTCTTTTCCTCCAGACTTCTCCTTCTCTTACTGCTCCGAATATTCTTCTGAGCACCTGTCTTTCGAATATTAATAGCCTGTTCTCGTCCGCCTTAGTAGTTGCCCATGCCTCTGATCCATAGGTGAGCACTGGACGTACCAGGGTCTTGTAAAGATTAATTTTTGTACTGGAGGAAAGGTTTTTGCTCCTAAAATGCTTGGATAGGCCGTGGAAGCATCTGTTTGCACTATTGATTCGTCTGCTGATATCCTGAGATACATCGTTTCTGGAATTAATTTCGGATCCTAGGTACACAAAAGTCTCCACTCTGTGGAACTTATAGGGGCCAATGTTCAGGAATACAATATGCTCTCCACCAACACCCCTACTCGCATATATTTAGTTTTATGTTCATTAACTGTGAGACCAAATTCTGCGGCAGCTGTTTCAAAAGCAATGAATGCCTCTTTCAATTCCTTTTCTGAAGTCGCCACGATGTCAATGTCATCGGCATAACCTAATAGCTGTACAGTCCTGTTAAAGATGGTAACTGTTGTCTGAATTTTTGATTTTCGCCCATCTACCTCTAATGCCAAATTAAGGGCGTCTTCTTGTCTTACTCCGCTACTGGTTCTAAATGTCTCAGAAAGATTTGACCCCACACGGACAACGCATTTTGAGTTTTCTATAGTCATCTTTACAAGTCTTATAAGTTTTCCTGGGACTTTAAGCTCTTCTAGGGCCTTGTATAGTTCTTCTCGACCGATGCTATCATATGCCGACTTGAAGTCGACGAAGAGATGGTGAGTGGTCAGCTTGTATTCCATACCCCTTTCCAGGATCATCCGTAATGTAAAGATCTGGTCGGTGGTTGAGCGACCTCTTCTAAAACCTGATTGGTAATTTCCAAGTTCGCAAGATCGTAAGTTCCAACTGGTAAGTTCCAATTGGTAAGTTCCAACTCGCAGATCGTGCAGCCAAAGAAGCAATAACAGATGGCATTCCCTTTACTGGGGTGCCTGTTGGCGACTATGTCTCCATCATCAAGCAGCGGATTTGGTCGAAGTGGGGACAGATTTGGCATGACACTACTGACAACAAATTAAGGGAAATAAGAAGGGACATCTCCCATTGGCATTCGTCTCTACGACAAAAGCGAAGGGAAGAGGTTATCCTGGCGCGCCTGCGTATTGGACACACCCGACTAACTCACGGACATCTCATGGCACGGGAACCTCCTACGGACTGCCCAACATGCGGTTGCCCAATCTCTGTTAAACACATTTTTACAGAGTGTAGGGCTTATGATACTCACAGAGCACATATTGCAATTGATACTGACTTACCAACCGTTTTACAAGACAACATACAAACAACTGCAAAACTTTTTGACTTCCTACGACAGACCGACTTGTACAATAGACTATAATATTTAATCCGTTTATAAAAAGTGATTTAAGGCGAAAATGACCCAAGTGGTTTACGCCTACAAAAAAAAAAAAAAAAAAAAAAAAAAAAAAAAAAAAAAAAAAAAAAAAAAAAAAAAAAAAAAAAAAAAAAAAAATTCCAAGTTCTCTCTCTGCAAATGGGACTAGTTTCTCAAACAGGACATTAGATAGCACTCTATAAGAGAGTAACACAATTCCCCTATAGTTAGCGCATTGATTTCGGCCCCCCTTCTTGTGCAGGAGACATATTACACCATGGTCCCATTCCTGCGGCATCCTTTCTTCCATCCAGATATCCAGTATGAGCTCGAGCATTTCCAACTCCTCACCTCTGTGCTTCAGTAGCTCCGCCTGGATGCCATCGATGCCAGAAGCCTTGTTGTTTTTGAGCTTACCAATGGCGTCTTCAACTTCATCTCGGTCAGGTGGTTCTAAGTCATCTCTTCTGTGCGATATGACGGACGTGTCTGGATGCTGATCTTGTTCCTTAGTAAGAAGCTGCCTAAAGTGTTTCACCCACCTTTGCAGAACTTGATTCTTATGAATAAGAAGTGTCCCATCTTCATCTCTGCAAGAGGTGACTTTTGGTGAGAATGTTTTTCTTCCATCATTAACTCTCTGGAAGAATAGTCTGGACTCGTTAGCTTTTTTAAAATTTTCCATCTCTTCAAACTTTTTATTTTCCCAGGCTCTCTTCTTTTTTCTATGAATTCGTTTTTCCTCTCTTCTCCTCTCACCATAAATCTGAGCTGACCTTCATGTGTGTGTTGTTGCAACATTTTCATGTAGGCTTCATTCTTACAAGCTGTTGCATGGAGACATTCTGTATTAAACCATGGTGACCGAGTAGGCCTATCTTTATAACCCAAGGTTTTCGCGGCTGCTGCATTCAGAGCTTCAGAGCATTTTTTTTATTGTTGTTCAATTCCATCAGCAGATGAACGCGTCCTTTTACAAAGTTCTTCTTTAAAGCTGTTCTGATACGCAGCACAGACTTCCGGCTCTTTCAGTTTATCGATGTTATATTTTCTTGCCGATAGATTTTTAGAACATCTGGTAACGAATATCCTTGTTCTGATTTTAGCTATGCTTAAATAATGATCCGTGTCCATGTTTGCTTCTCTGAAAGATCTAACATTCATCAAGCTGGATTTATGGCGGGAGTCGATTAAGAGATGATCTCCAGGTAGCTTTATGGATCTTCATTCCTGGGAAAAGAGTAGTGCCTATGGTTAGTCCTGAGTTTGTGGCAAAACTTATAAGCCGATGACCATTGTTGTTGCTATCCATGTGTAGGCTGTAGGATCCAATCGTTGGCTTATATGCAGGTTCTCTTCCAACCTTTGCATTTAAGTCTCCAACAACAATTTTCATATCATATCTTGGGCATGCATCCATGACTCTTCCAAGGTCTTCGTAGAATTGATACTTTTCTTGCTCATCAGCCACTTCCGTTGGGGCATGGCAATTAATAAACGTAAGATTATAAAACCCTTAATTCGAAGTCTGCACAATCGGGGTGTCACTGGATCAAAATAAATGACAAGTTGCCGAGCGCGTCCCCTCACAACAAACCCAACTCCGAAACTGTGTTGAGTTTCATGGCAGCTATAGTATAGAGAAATAACAGCTCTATAAATGATAATAATAAAAACCATAATAGTGAAAATGACAAAAAGTGAACAAAACAATATGATAATAAAAATGAATTACTTCTATTAATAATATGTTTTAATTTATCAACACTATAAATATTAAGAATGTATGTATCTTTGTTTCATTGGTCACAAGCACTTGTTATATACTGTCTCCGATATCTCTCTCTATATTTTACATTCTGTACAGTGAAGAAGTATATGATACAAACTGTTAGATATGAATTGGTCACAGTTATTTCAAAGTTTATTTGTTATATGTGATAATGTTTTATTTTCCAAATGAAGTTTAATGTTTTCTTGGCTGCTGATTCTTAAACGACTGACATATCTTACATTTTGATGCTGAACCTGTAAGACAAGTAGCTTTCTTGAGTTTTGATGTTAAAATGTGATATTAGTCTATAGTATTGATGTATATTTGAGTTCAGGGCATGGCTAATGTCCAGCGATAGGGTGTGATTTATCATTTTTTCTAATACGTTATACTTGATATTGTTTAAGGATATATTAATTATGCTGTGCATATATCATGGTTTCTTATGATAAGAGGTTCGCCTTTTTCAATATCGTGATTCGATGCGGATTCTTTGTATGTTTTCACTTATGCGGAATTCTTTCGCTCAAGTTATTCGAAATTGATATCACTAAGAAGTTGAATAAGGAAATATGATTAGATAAATAAACATGGAAAACCAGAAAAGGAATTGCTTTCACCGTAAACCCTGGGCACTCCCCGGAGGCAGTAAATTTCTCTCGGCACCCCCGGACCACTATAAATTTACCACTGTCCACACTCGCCCCCCCTCCCAAATAAAATTAGCACTCGACTGGGCAAGAGTTACGGTCTAAAACACCTTTCAAACGGAATGCTTTACCTCCAATGGGTAATCTTGCAATGGCCTAAATAAAATCTAATCTAAGCAATTACTAGATGGATAGAAGAGTATCTTGCCAAAATATAAGAGTAAATTATCTGAAAATATTCATTCATGTAAGCAGAAGTTAAAAACCATCCAAAAATATAACAGATACAATGTAATAACAGTCATGTAAGCCTTTTTATTTTTAAAAATATTGTATTGCCTTAATAAAAAAGTAATCAACATTTTGCTTATTCTTAATATAATAAACTGGCTATATTTTATCTCTTATCAATAATTTAGTTGAATAATTATTTAAACATGCTTTATATATATAATTTTTATGTACGCAGTGATAAAATCATATTTTTGTGAGATTAAATATTTTTATAACAGTAAATATAAAATAAACAGACGATAAAACTGAGGTGTGTTGCCTTATGAATACAAAATGTTCCGTGGCAGACACTTCCGCACCATCTGCTTTGTTTGCATACTTCCGTATTCTTCTTTGATATTTAACTGTTTTTATCAACTTTCGTTATTAGATATATATAGTTATTAGATATTTTTTATTAACAGAAATATAAAATTATTGTTTCAAATACCCAACTTGTTTTTTTTATTTTCAATAGAATGTCTGCTAAGTGGTAAAATATTAATCATGAGATATAAATATAACGTAGCTTAATACAGTTTCATAATTATTAGTTAAACAGATATTTCAAGTTAAGGGACTTCTTCTGTTTATCGTACATTATCTTTAGGGAACGAAATGTCCCAGAATAAAAATTACTTTTCATCCATTCACTCAAAAGTAGATGTTTTTAATAAGGTTTGAAATGACATGATACTATGTATTTCCAACTTAAACATTAGAAATTTTCGTTGATTTCATGTACATTGAATGATGGATAAAACTAAACAATTAGAATATAAATATTCCAAAATAATAATTTCGTAATTTATTTTGAGCATCGAAGTCTGGATTTTTGACTCTTTTTCTCCTCGTATATATAAAAACAAACCTTAACCTGTACTAATCCTGAAGGGTTTTGGGCTCAGTACTTATAGAAATGCATAATATTTGTAGACCAACGGATGTGCAGTGACGTTATTTGGCCGAGATCACACTCAGCCGTCGAGTTTTTCCCCAATTTCTGTGTGCTCTCTTTTTTGAAGCTGGGTTCGTTCGAAGAGGGTCTCCAAAATTAAGGCCCTAACTGTGTGGTAAATTAACAGAATAAATAATATTCTGTCACAGCAAGGATTCGAACCCAGGATCCATAGAACTGTCGACAAGTGCTCTATCTACTAGATCATACATATCTATGTCTATACTTTATATTTAAGATTTGCTCTCGACACAACGAAAAAGACTCATGTGACCCATTTATACAGACAATATTTCTTAAGATCATACCTTTACCAAACCATCCACTCCTAGCTACCTTCCTATATCCACAGACCTCTGCTATTTAAATTGTGGATTCACTCCCTCGAAACAAGAACGCGCCATTCTGACCTTTACATTCCTACCTCATAGAAAAAAAACTTTTGTTCGTTCCTTTCTTGTCCGCTTCTACTACTCCCGGGACTTCCCTACCTACTCATATTCGCCATGCTTCTTCTATACCATCTTTCAAGTCCCAGTTGTTACAGTACCTACTGTCAAGACACTTAACAAGCCAGATATTTCAAATCAAATATCAATTCATAGACAAAATTTATTATTTATTGTTCACATTTAACTAGGTTAAAGGATCAATTATTACGGAACAGTTTCAATGTTTTGTTTTGTTCAAGACATTAGTCTATCAAAAGTTATTTATTTTACTCTTTTATTTTATTGTATATTTTAATCCTTTCTTTTCTTCTGATATCATTCTGAATAATCCTTTGATCTTTTGGCCAGACACATCGTATATCTCAATTGTACATAGCAATTGTTCTTATGGAACCTAGTCCCAGAATAATGATTTGTTCTATTCTATTCTATTATTATTATTTCACAGCGCTACAACCCGGTCACGGGTCTTGGCCTCCTCCAACCGCCTCCTCCAATCATCACGGTCTTGAGCCGATGCCATCCAGCTCCTAACTCCCAGCAACATGCGAGCGTCCGCTGCCACACCATCCGACCATCTCAACCTTTGTCTTCCTCTTCTTCTTATACCATGGATCGGCTGAGTGAGCAATATTTTGGGCATTTCTCCATTTTCCATCCTGGCAATATGCCCTGCGTATCTTAGGCGTCTTAACTTCATTGCCCGAACCACATCACCTTCTCCAAAAGCATTGTAGAGGTCCTGATTTGTGCGCCGCTTCCACTCCTCTCCAACTTTCACTCCTCCAAAAAATTCTATTCTATACTCGAGATTAATTCTAGTTTATTTTATTTTATCTTAAAATAAATATATAATTCTTCTTCCAACTTAATAGGCTTCCATACCGATAACATTTAATCACAAAGGTATTATAGGAACGATACAATAAGCGGGATGTGCAATCAGGAATTTTCAAAAGTCAATAGATACACTTACTTTCCTCAAAAAAAGTCAGATATTAATAAAAAAAAAAAAAAAAAATGTAATTGCTACATAATACAACCATCGTTTCCAAATACCGAGGTTGTCAGTTGCAAACAATGTTGCTAATTGCGTTTTCTACTCTCCTGATTCCTTTTTTTTTCTTTTTTACGTGTTCTTTTTTAATGTTTCATCCCCGCCGACCATCATCCTTTATGTTAAAAAAATTCTCTAGCCCTGCCGACATCTAAAAGTAATATGAAGAGGCGAGGAAGCTATTGGAGGTAATCGCTTTTCCCCGAGGAAATTACTCTTCTCCCCTGGGTTTGACAGAAACAATTGCCTCACTAGCGCCCTCTCCCCCTCCCCCACCCCTCCCTCACTTCATCCTTACTCTAATGTTTAGTCAATAGCCTTCTTCTTCTACTTTATTTTCATAGTTAAAAACTATAATGGAATACTTTCAATATTTATAAAAACTAAGAGAGTAATCCCTGATGACATGTGACATTATTTTCTTGACAGTTAGGATTTTTAAACCCATTCCTTTCGTTTCCTGTCGTTGAGATTTAAAATACTACGTAATATCTCCTAACCCAAGCTTGATACTAAGCTGATAGATAACAGAGAATTGTTGTCGCGTAACAGCCGGATTTTTATCCTGAAACTTAGTAGCATACTGCTCTTTTTAGTTACTTTTCTAAATTGCATTTGTATCTGAGAATATCGATGCCATGTCTCATAATTTTTGGATGTTTTGACTTGATATATTCAATACTTCTTATACTTACTGCGGCGTGTTCCAAAATGAGATACCGCCTCAGGTCAGAACTGAGATCCACACATCTATTTCTTTCCAGCCTCCCTCATGCAGACCTCGGCCGGCCATTTCTTCTAGGAGTCCTTCCATTCACTCGATCTTTTCAGAAAACTGTTTCCTTCTACATCCATTCGTTATCTCAGCACTTAATTACGGAAATTCTCCAGCCTCGTCAACTAGGACATTTTTTTTTTTTTTTTTTTTTTTTTTTTTTTTTTTTATTCGTAATATTACAATTTGTCATAATAGGCAATAATAATAATGCTACAGGATCTCATTCATACAATATCATCTCTAATAATCCATTTTTAAAGTCCAAACTATGGCGTATAACCTAGCATCCATCGGCAATGCTTCACATCCATATTTTATTATTAAATCGACAATAGCTGTGAAGGTACGCCGATTGTACTCATTTGAGATAGTGTTGTTCCAGAGCAACGGGAGTACCATTCTAGTTGCTTTCCTTGCCACTTTTACTTCGGACAACAACCTCAGACACCCATAAGTCTTCCAAATAGGTCCCGAGGTATTTAAAAGCCTTCACTTTTCTTTAAACCTGATCACCTATGTGTGTTAACTTTTTCCTCATCTCCTTGTGCCCTATACTCAGTATTTTGAAAGTTAATCTTGATACCTGTTTCTTCAAATACTTCCTTCAACTGGACGGCAACTATTTCCCGGAAAAACCTTTTTCTTCCGGGCCATCACCACCTGTTCGTCTGCAAAGAACAGGGTAAGAACCTCGTCGTCATCTTTTTATTAAATTACAAAAATATATATAAACTAAGATGGAAAACAAAGATCCGGGAGGAATCGATGGAGGAGCCAACGGTGGATTGATACTCCAAAAGGGAGTTCGCTTCGGAAATATTTTCCAACGGTGAAGTCCCGTCTCGAAGCTAAATAGTTCCTTCCGGACTACTGGATATCACAGTTCCTCACAGGGCAAGGGGGGTTTCGAGCTAAACTGCATAGTTTTGGCCTTCATATCGACCCTCAATGCCCAACCTGCGGAGTTCCGAAGACAGCCGAACATGTGGTCACAACCTGCACCGCATTCGATTACCTTTGAGCCAAATTAATGAGAGGCACAGGACTGTTCTCATCACTGAGGAAGACTTTCCTAAATAGTGAGTGAAACAAACTTCCCGTGGTTCAAGGATTTCATTTATGGCTGGAAAACAGCCTTGGTGGGGTCAAAGAAGAAGGTCAGTGCACAGAAGACCACTTACGTAACTTCCAGTACCTCTGGGTATCAGTTCTGTAAAGAAATGATGCCTAAATCCCGTGTAGCCTGTATAGGCCGGGAAGGGATGGATAAATAAATATAAACTAAAACCGACGGTTTATTGAATGATATTTAAAATGTAATAAAATAATAACTTGAATCAATGAGCCTGTGATCAAGTAAATAATTAGTAGCAATTAAATGTTTTATTCAATTCAGCAAAACCCGAAGTTATGGTACCTTCAGTCACCTTATAAAGTAATAATAATTAGAATAGTAGAAAATCTCTTAATATCTGATTAAAAACAATTAACAAATACATTTGAACAATAAATAGGTAGAATGAAGACTACATATGATCCTATGATTGTGCCATCCAGGCAGGTTCCTTAGTACCTTAAGCGTCCTTCCAGAAGTCAATCCGGAGTGGAGAGATCCAATACCTTGAGTCTTCAAGCGCGATAATAATCAATTATTAGTTGCACAACAATAGGACTATATGAAAAAATAAAACTATTCCGATCGTAATATCATAAACGGAGAATGTAAGATATATTTACTCCTAAAAAAAAAACGTTTATAGCTGAAAAAAATTAAAATATGCCGACTAGATCGTTATCAAAAGAACTAATAATATTAATCTTTGGAAGGTAAACATGCACGTTGGCACCCCGTTTTTCTTACTTTTAAATAATTTGATTCATAAAATAAATCATTCTAAACTAACTTTATTATGCAACATTATGCCTAAAAAGAAAAAAAAAAACAATAAAACAACTGTACAAACCATATAAAAAACAAAACAAAAAACTTTCCGCATAACAAGAATAAATAATATAATGTTGAGCTGTGGACACAAATACTTTTAATTCCGAACCCAAATGTTCGTGACCCCTCATTTTCCATGTTTAACCCAGACATATTTTTAACCTTTAAAAAGCAAAAAATAAACATTCTGCATCTGGATCCATCACAAGTTTTTATCCAGGGCTCGACAAACTTTAAAAAATTGAGTTACTCTGCTGAAAAAAGAAAAAAAAATGAATGCCCATTACCCTCCTAGGACGGATGTTGGGTGAGAAAACGGAAAGGAGCCTTACCATGTATTAAAATATTATGTAATTGAAGAAAAGCCTATCATATTTAATTTGTTAGGCGATACTCTGAGGTTATACGTAACGCAAATCCGCCCCCGAAGCTGAAATTGTAATGTAATTAATTATTCTGTTACAGCAGGAATTAAAGCTGAGAGTCATAAAACAGTAATACAGTCTCCTAGCCACTAAGGCACCGTACTAAATTTCTGAAAAATTCTTTCCGTTTTGAAACGAGGCATGAGAAGGTGTAGCCTGTGCATTCCAGTGGATTCTTCCTGCTTTTGGCCGTCTGTCGCAAACTTTCCAACAGTCATCCTACTCTCCTTCCAAAGTTTTGGTCCAACTCTTGAACTACTTTACTGATCTTATGTTGAAAAGTTTTTTTTTCTTTGGATTTTGGCTGTATATTTCGGGATCGTATAACGAAGTAACTTATTAAATTTTTTTTTTTAAGTAATACTTAGAACTATTCTACAATTATATATTTTTTCTTATGTCTATAGACTGAATTAATAGTATTTTATAATAATATTAGTAAATTTGATAGCAATGTTAGGATATATTCAAGCTTTTATTTATATTGAAAATAATTGAATAAGCCTGTCCTTATTTTTATTATAGACTAGCTGACACAACAGACGATGTTCTGTCTTAATTATGTCATACCGAATTCAGTCAAGCCGTTCACGCGTGATGCGATCACCAAGGGAAAAAAGGACTAATTTATGTATATGTACATATATAAAGATTATTATTATCTCGGGGGGGAGAGGGGGGAGATAATAAGAATAATCAAATCCGATTTTTCAAGCTGTTTCAAGGTTCTGCTGTTTCAGTGACCAACTCTGGCAAAATGTAAAGGATAGTTAAAAAAAAATTATATATATATATAATAATAATAATAATAATAATTCTTTATTTATTCTGGGACGAGTCCCTTAAGAATATAATACAGGAAATAAGCAAGGGTCTTAAGACTAGAGTCTTAGAGTAAAAAAATTAAGAATATAAAGATAAGTAAAAATAATAGCAGAATTGAATTAATAAGATGAAAAAAAAAATAAAATAACTCAAAAGACAACTTCTGATAAAATGTGAACACAAGAAAAATATAAATAAAGATATATCTATATGTTAAAATGAGTACAGAAAATAACATATAATTAAAAGTACAATAATATTATTTAAAAATATATAGTTAAAAAAAAAAAAATTACAATGCTTCTATATTTTTGTAAAATTATATGTGATTTAATCTTTCATCTTTGAAAAGATAATCTTTTTAAATAATATTTGCTACGAATGTATCCATTAAAGTTAAATAACGTATCTGTCTGCTTTATTTGTTGATTTTCCCTGAAACTAGGATCTAATTGGGATTATTGGGGAATTGGATTGACAGGAAATGGCTGAATAGACGGGATTTGAATGTTGAAAGAGTTTGGGAGTGACATATGTCGGAAGGGATGGAATTCCATAGAGATGCGGAGCGGATTAAGAATGATCTATCGAAAGCTGTGGATCGATGGGGCGTTATATACAGATCAGAAGGCCGCGAGCGGGTGTTACGAGAACGAACGGAGGATTTGAATTTAAGGAGATCAGAGATGTAGAACGGACATCGGGATTGGATTACTTGGTAGAGGAAGGATGCTAGGAAGTACTTACGGCGGAAGGAGGGGTAAAGCCACTTTAACTCTTTGTAAAATCGGGTGACAGAAGTGTCTCTGGATATCCCAAAGATGAAACGTATAAAGCAATTAAACATTATATATATATATATATATATATATATATATATATATATATATATATATATATATATATATATATATAATAAATAAACATTCACACATATGTTACCCTCTTCAACATATGTAAATAACTGTTTACTGCCAATTATTTAATTTATTTATTTATTCAGAATTACTTATTCTATTATTTCCACCGTGGAGCGATGCTAAGGTATGCAAACCCTACTTGGGCACACACAGCCTCTATGAAGTGGGTATTCGAAATTAGGGCAAATTAGGCCATTGGCGCACGAATTACTTTAAGTACTGAACCCTCTTGGGGTCTTCCCTTCATGGGTTGTAGACGTACACGGTATTTTTTTTTTTTTTTTTATCTTTCAGCATTACTTTTTTTTATCTTGGAAATATTACTTTATATACCGAGATACTCTCACAGAGTCGGCACTGATGTAAGCCCACAATGTTGGCCGAAACGTTTGCACACAATTAAATTGGTTTATCATATTAGTGTGTTTTATTTGATGACCACGAGACTTACGAATCATAAGTCCATCATTATAGGAATTTATTTATTACACATGTTTTCTTAAACTTGTTGACCTCCATACGTTCCCCTAGCACGGCGCACAATACAATTAATAATATTTCGTACAATACAACGCAAACATCAGAATGAGTACTAATACCGGGCTTAAGAGTTGCTTCTTAACATAATTAATGACAAGTTTTTCACTTGAAAGAGCCGTTGCAAAGACCTTTGTTCCAGGGTTCATCTGCCTGTAACCAACTCGACATGCGCTTCATCAAGTGGACAAAAACTATCCAAAGGATTCCTTTGACAGCCAATCGCAGGGTGGAATTCTTTTGTTTTAATGTGATGGTAGAAGCCTTGCGGAATGAAAATAGGAATTGAAAATAAATGAGATATTTCCTAACCATATCCAATACAAAACAAAATTGGAACGAAGTCAGTGTTGCAATGGTATCTAGTTAAAAAAACTTTTGATTTCTGGGATGCGAATTATCCAAAATAATGTATGATGATTGGCTATTGACGAATACTAATTGGAATATTTTTCAAACGGCTTTTTGTTTTCTAATTTACTGATTAACATGAACAACCACATATCGTATAAACAATTTTTCTGAAATACAACAATCAAACATAAATTATATAAAATAGTTGTAAACAGTCATCCGTAAAAAATATAAATCTGTTTGAAGCAGTAACGAGTCTATTTCAAATAACCTCTTTGATATCAACCAAAAACTGTGTGTTTGTAACCTCACTTATTCCTACACACAAATTTGAAAATTGAATAGAACTAAGAACCGTATTCTAAGAAAAAATCCTTTAAGAATAACATAAATTAACCAAATAAAAATGTAACTAGCTAAAAGCACGATGATGAGTGTATATGATTACGTTCAAAAGACAATAATACTCAAGAATCAAACGAAAAGAAAAAAAAATCATTTTTCTTCTTCTTCTTTTGCTTCTCTCTGTAGTGCCGTATCAGCGTAGGGGAGCGTCCAGCCACCGGCTCCAATCCTCTCTATTCTCAGCTAGGTTGCTGACCTGGCGGAAATCTTTCCCTCTTCCTCTGCATAGCCTGTCGACGTACGCCAGGTAGGACATCCTTGGTCGCCCCCGGGGCCTTCTCCTATCTGGCATCTGATAATCCATGGTTTTTAGAGGATCTCTGCGATCTTCCATTCTAATTACGTGGCCGAACCACTTCAGCTGGCGGGTTTGCAAAATTTTCTTTAACGGCGCAACATCCAGTTCCTTGCGTATCCGCTCATTCCTTACACGATCTCTTCTTGTCTTTCCCACTATTCTTCGCATAAACTTCATTTCTGCAGCTGTGACGCTGCTCTCCTGCCGGTCCGTCAATATCCAGCTTTCAGCTCCTTATAGTAGTATAGGCAAGTATACTGACTTGAAGATATGGAGCTTAACACCTCTACCCACCTCTCGCTTCCCTACTACAGAATTTCATATCAGATAGTAGACTGCATTTGCCTTCATGATTCTATTTGATATTTCAGAGTCTACCTTCCCAGATTTTTTTATTACTGTGCCGAGGTAGGTGAAATCCGTAACCACTTCCATTTCCTCTCCGTTACAGTATATATGAAATGTAATTGAAAAAAAAAAAAATGAAAATACATTTTTCCCTTAACACATAATTCAAAGAGTATTTTCCATACATTAGTGGCCATAATCAAATTAGGAAGCAAGAAGGTATTGAAAGAGTAGGGATTTGAATGAGGATAGGAATGGATCAGGACGGATGTTTGACGTGAGAGTATTCTAGAAGACTATCAAGCTAAAAAGGAGCATCATATTTTTTTGTTCTATAGAAAAGGGTATAAAGGTTTTTATGATGTCATCTGCCCGGTCTACCCGCCATATTATATTATAAATCGAATCGCTTACTTGCTAGAAATTCGTTAAAGGATAAAACTGTGGGTTTTTATTGTGTTTTTCGGTTCTTTTGAATATTTTTATTTATTTTTCGAAATTTCCATCTGATCAAAATTTAACTCTTCTTCAGACTCATTAGGAGATCTAATTAAATAAATTTTATATAAGACGTAAAGGATTAAATTGTTGTTTCAGCCCAGGGACGGGAAAGATTTTCCTGACTGGAAAAACGAAGGAGGTGGAGAGGCTGTTCCCAGAATGAGAGGCCAATTAAATTTAATTAGCTATTGAAAGGATTTACCTTGCCTAGGGGTAGCTACCCCCGCTCCACGCTATTGTCTCACCCCCCTCAGTCTCGGCTCCTATAATTAGAGTATTAGTAGAAAAATTATTGCTCGTCAGGTTATAGCTAATGAGCGAATATATTTTACAGCATTCAAGCATGTCCTGGAAAATTCATCTTCATGGCTTTTAGTGTCTTTAAAAAACAAAACAAAACTGAAACCTAAAAACATGCAAAGATCAAGACATAGATGGAGACATAAATAAAATTTAATGTGAAGTAAAAAAGAGTACTCAGCCTAGTAAACATTTTTTAACGTTTTCGACGTTTCAGGAACGTCGCAATTACCCATATCACGCAAAAACATTTTTTAAATGAAATTGCAGCAGTATTTCGTAAAAAATATAATATAACTGATCTTCACATGCATATAAATAAGCCAGAAACACCACTACACCAAACTGTGCCAAGAATAAACTTGACTATGACCAAGCTTACCAAAAAATGCCACTTATGGAGTCAAAGTTCATTCTATGCACAGATTCTCTTTCTATCCTCAAGAGCCTTCATAATATCTGCATTGATCATCCGCTGATTAATAAGATAGCCAATACACTACAGGTGAGCCCTTATCACATTCGTTATACGGAATTCCGAACACAAAAATAAATAAATCCCAAGAAAGAAAATATAAGCTTATTGTTCTTCAATTTGCTTTGATACTACCAATGTTATTCAAAAAAAATCATTCGTGGGCCGCAAACGACTTTTAGTTACTTCAGGTTTCAAAGTAAATTTAAGTACTAATAAATTAACTTAAAGTTAAAACAAGATTTAAGTTAATTAAAATTAAATGTTTACCTAGTTCCGTTGGAAACGTATGATTTAGATTAAAAAATATAACAATATTAAATTGTTTTGTATAACAATCAAGGATGGCGCTCCCTCTACAAGTTCAAGGAGCTGTGTAGGTCGTCTGTGAGCTTGGAAGTGAAGAAAAAACTCTGGATGAGAACTTTGCTACCTACCATGACCTATGGTTGCGAAACATGGGTAATAGATAAGAAGACCAGCCACAAGTTGAGAGTAACGGTCAGAGGTATGGAGCGATACCTTCTCGGAGTATCGAGACGAAATAGGAAAACAAATAAGTGGCTAAGATCTAGGACCGATCTCATAGATATTATGGAAAAAGTCCATCTAAGGAAGTGTTCTAATGATATGGATCCACCAGGCAGCTTATGGAGTGGTACCCAAGGGAGTTCACAAGGAAGCGACAGACTGGGACCAGGAGATGAAGAAGCGGAGGTGCGACCTGGAAGAGAGTGGTACTGGATAGGAAAGAATGGAAAAGGATGGGGCAAGTTCATTACTTAGTGTTCTTGCAAGAATAAGCCTATTAAAACATTCAAACAATCAAACTAAAAAAAACCTCAACTTAAGGTTGAATTTGTACATATATATTTGAATTGAACAAAAGAGGAAGTTTTGTATATATATATATATATTTTTTTTTTTTTTATTTTTTTTTTTTTATTTTTTTTTTGTTATATTTTATGTACAAATAAAGGTTATTATTATAATTAGTAATAATTTTATATCATATTCATCACTTCATACATTTAACATATTGGACTATATTTTTTCTAAAATCTTTAGCATCCCAACGATACCTCTATGTTGCTGTTCTTAGGTTCAGGAAACAAAAAAATTGCAATTAAAAGTGTTTTTTCTTCTCTAATTGTATATTAAATTTAAGTAACATTTATATTTAGCCACATTTTATCAATCCTCAAAAGATTAGTTGATTTTTTTTTTTATCTAAAAAATTAATGGCACTTTAAATGAAACAAATTTAGAATATTCACATTAAAGTCTATCGAACTATTCGAATAAAATAAAACCTACATGCTGTTAAAGCAGCATTAAATAAAAATGCATATTCTAGTTGGCAAATTTTGTTAAGAATTTAGTGAAACATCTCGGGATATAGTTGTCTTAAATATGATATTCCAGTTTCGTACGACTTTTCGTTTCAGTTCTAGACCTACCATACACCTACACACAAACAATCTGGTAGGCGGAATATACGATTTCACTTTATCACGTTGTTAAGATCATTAGAATTTTTAAACATTAGAGTTAATAAAGTTAAAATATTAGTTGATTTCAATAGAAACATGTGTTTTATTAAATAATTTATTATATTTTTATCTAAAACAATCGTTAGTTTTATCGGCTTTTCATCACTCTCCATTAATACATTTAGAATACCGTGTTTTAATATTATTTTATTCTGAAATATTTAGCTGTGCAACTGTATATTATACATCTGTGTTTCTATTCTTTGTTCAAAAACTAAAAAATTGCATTAAAAAACTTGTTTCACTTTTCATCTTAGTAGTTATCGTTGGACAGATGTAAATTTATCGAATTCCCCCAAACTTGCATATTTAACCGTTATTTATCAATACTAATAAGATATGTGCTTTTTTTTTTTTTTAATCTACAAAATTTGGTACTTTACAAAATTTAAATATTTGCAATTAAGCCCTGTCAGACAATTGCAATTTAGAATGAAACCTACATCACATAAAGCCCATTTAATTTGACATCCAAATAGCGAATTTTATCAAAATCGTTGTAGGCGTTTTTGAGAACATCGTAAGAAGGTGGAAATTGCATGGTACAAAGTGGCTCATCTGGTTAGCTAATTTTGATTAAAAAGGTGATGTAAAATCTCGACGTTGTCTTAAATATGAAATTCCAGTTTCGTAAGGCTTTTAGATTTGCTCTGACTTACCACATACACCACACAGGGCACAAAGACCTTTTCGGGGGTTATTTGCACTCATGGGTCCCTAAAACGTGTATTTCCGTTGAAACTGGAAATTCGAAAGTTTTCACGATCGCAATACTTTCCCTTACTATGTATTTCATACGTAGGTAAGTGAAAGTAAAATAAACTTTTCGCGATTTGTTTATTTGACTCAGGGTCCTAAGAGATGTATTCCGTGAAACTGGAATACGAAGTTTTTCAAAATCACAATACTTTCCCTTACTATATATTTTATAATAGATAAGTAAAGTAAAAAGAATAATGACTTACTTACTATAAAGAAGTTAACTCTTGACTCTTTCCTCGATCCGTTATCTAAACGTTGAAGACCTGGTGACAGTTAGAAGGGCACGGGCGGGATACCGTGACGGCTGACTGATGGCGGGCACACGCCTGTTTTTCCCTTCCGATACTCCGCTATTATTCCGAAGTGGCTGGGGCATTAGTCAAAACCCGGCCGTGGATAAATCAAAGCTAACTTACACCCCAACGGTTGGTTTTCTTATCCCAGACCCTCCCTCCTTTGTCTCGCCCATAAATCTTAGCAAATCATTTTATTAATAACCTACCATTTCCGCCCCCAGCCCCTGCGCCTGGTGATCCACTTCTTGATTAATATTAAAACTCTTTAATGCAGACAAAAGGGGCCATTCATTAGAACCGTTTAGAAACTTATTCAACTCAATAATTACTTGAATAAGCGGTATTCCGAATTTTGTTTTATTCTTTCGTCTGGACTTTTCTTTGTTCTCGACTGCTACAGGTGGAGTTCATTCTCAGAATCTATAGAGGTATATTTTAAAGAATATTTTTCCTATTCATTTTTGAATATTTTTCCTATTAAATCGATTTTATTCAAGTAGTTCGTTTATGGTTAGTTTGACAGGTATACGTTATTTTATTCACAAAAGTGCGTGTTTAGCCAAGTACCGTCTACAGTTCTTCAATTTCTTTGGAATCGCAATAACACTTAGCAAGTCCCAATTGCCACTCAGTTACATGTAATACAGTTGTGTTATAGTGCAAGAATTTTATATGTTGGGTATATAAATGAATCCATGGCAGGAAGCAGCAAAATGTTAGTAAATATTTCGAGACCTGTTGGGCGTTCCAGGGTGCTCTTAATATTAATAATTTTTTTATGAGGGCTGGATGACAAAACAATGTAGTACTCCACTAGAACAACTGAGTTTAAGTCAACCTTAATCCAATATCAGATCGTATAAATAATAAAAGAAATTATCAAAGGACTATGGTGCTTGTGTTAGTTGTTGTCCTCCACTTGTGGGGTTCTTGGTTGATTTTTGGACCGTTTCTTTCCTACTGATAAAAAAAAAAAAAAATAAATAAATAAAAAAATAAATAAAAAAAAAAAAAAAAATCCTGTTCCACTACAACTCATGAAGAGTCTTGAGCTCAGTACATATATATATTCGTACTGTTTCTAGGCCAAAGACCATGTAATGAGGTGATTCGGCCGAGATTACGCCAGGTTTTTCCCCCTTTTCGGGTACCCACTTTATAGAGGCTGGGTCGGCCCCGGGAGGGTCTCCATACCCCAAGATCGCCCCCTTCCCTCCTCCTCCCCTGGCCGAAATAACAGAATAAATAATATTCCGCCACAGCCGGGATTCGAACCCAGGACCCGGAGCACAGTAGACTAGCGCTCTACCCACTACAACATGCCGCTCCCTTCTTTCCTGCTGATGCCTTTAGCATTTCTGTTGGCCCAGTTGTCTTTCATTTTCCTGCTGAACTCTTTTACCTTGCGTTCCTTGGACCATTTCTTTGACGCATCGTGATGAACTTTCGTGATGGACATGAGGAAAAGTCTTGTTTTAATGGCGTGGCGTTAGCGACTTCTGACAGTGAGTGTATCTTGCGGAATATTAGCATAATGCTTCTCAACTTGTTTGATCCAAAGGGATCCTTTCATATGTTGGCTACTCTGAAGATCTTATAGGACAAACTGTGGTGGTCCATTCTCGTTAGGTGGTCTTAGAAAGCCAAACGTCTCCTGATGGCATCTGTATGGTTTTCCTCCTCTTGGTAGATTTTTATTATTTCTTTATTTTTCATGTTATGTACTGCTTTAACAGTTTAGTCATTTTTTCTGGAAAGTCCCGAGCCTGTGGATGTCAGGTACTCGCTAATAATCCTTAACCTAATGGCCAAATATAGGACTCCCTTGTATTTCCTCTATTGTTCCGCATAAAATACTGTTGTAGTCAATTCGGAATAACCTCACTCTATGTTCATGTATACTTATGTTAAAAAATATTATATAAAATAGGAAATATAATATATATGTATTATGAATTTGTATATATATTATAAATATGTACAAAATATGTAAATTATTTTTCAGTGTTAACAAAATGGAAGATGTGAAAAAATAAAATAAGAAAAAGTATATTAGTGAAGTGAAGTTCATGATATATCCAAATAATAAATGTTGAAGATAAAAATTATTTATAACATTAAATCTGCTTAATTGGTGTTCACATCTGATCTGTCGATCTAAAAAAGCAAATGTTAAATTATTGTGGATTAAAAAAAAATAATTCCATGTAAGCTGTGAATTAAAATAAAGGAAAACTTAATAATTTAAATCTTCATACTAGGGTCATCTGTGGCTTAGTGGCTAGTATAACAGCTATCTATGCCCAAAACCCCGGATTCGAACCCGCAAGGGCTATAGGATTTTTCTACGGGAGTATAAAATCCTTAGTTATGCCATCGTTGTAAAAAGGGGATGTAAAAATTTGGTCATAAGCCTAGGCGATGTCAGACATTTGTTAATGATCTTTGTTCTAATTAAACCTGCATAGGCAAAATTTAGTACTCACACTGTGGTATCGTCCGATTAGCCACAGTAACAGAAGGTGACGTTAAATTAATTAACAAATCTTCATATTGGTAATTGGTTTTTATTTTCATTTAATTTATACATGATTCTTTTTCACAGATATATTTTTTTGTTATTAAAGACTTTAACCATATAAAAACTAATTCTGAGTATATACGTCTCCCCATAATTTCAGATGACTTATCAGCATTGATTCGTGCCTGGTTTGAAACTTGCTTTTATTCGAAATCCTAAATGAAAGCAACTGTAGCTGGATGTAATGAAAGTTGACTCTGAGTTGATTAAAGGAACAAACTCAAAGCGATTAGAGAAACTTAGATGTCAACCAGTGCTTGTTCAAGTCATCAACAGATTGCGGTCGGTCAACCAGCATTGATCTGTAGCTACTTAATACAATGAAAACCTCAACGAAACCTCAAATATTAATAGTGTTTATACTTGAACTTACCTATTTATAGAATGAATGTAGTCAGGAAAAATATTGTCCAAATGTTTTTAATAGGAATTGTAAGCTTAATCACAAATTTTAGTATCATCTAAGTCCGAACAACTATCGGTGGATGGGCTGCGTTTGTTTGCTATGTAGGCTAAAAATAATAATAACTCTTTATTTATTCTGGGACTAGTCCCTTTAGAATAACATAAAAAGAAAATTAAAATAGAAACTTTAAGGTCTTTCATTAAAAAATCATAACAGTGTTTTGTTTTTTTAACAATATACTAATATTATTATAAGTGAAAAACACAAGATAACATAAAATATAATAGGTATATTAACGTTTCTATCTGTTTTGTTATTAATTTTAATTGAAATTAGAAAACTAATTAGGATTCTTCGGAAATTGGAGAGACAGGAGATGATTGAACAGGCGAGATTTGAATGTCGGAAGAGTATTGGAGTCACGGATGTAAGAAGGAATAGAGTTCCATAAGGTTGAAGATCGAATTAGGAATGTTCGATGGGGCGTTATATACATGTCCGAAGGCCGTGAGCGAGAGTGGACTGAGGATTTGAAAAGAAATATATCTCATATGTAAGACGGACGGCGGGATTGGAGAACTTGGAAGAGAAAGGAAGCCAAGAGGTACTTACAACTGTAGGAAGGGTAGAGCCACTTCAACTCTTCGTAGAATCGGGTTACAGAGGTGTCTCTGGATATCCCAAAGATGAAGCGGATAAAGCAGTTGAATAATCGTTTTAGTTTTGCCTTGAGATCCCCAGAGACACCCCCATACACCGCAGCAGTAGTCAAAGTGGGGGAATATTAAGGAACTAACCAAAAGCCTACGGGTTTCTAAAGGAAGGAGGTGACGAAGGTAATTTAGGTGTTTTAAAGTGGAAAATGTGCGACGAGAGATTTCTAAGATATGGTTTTTCCAGGATAAGGTTTGATGGAGGGTGAGTCCTAGGTTTTTAACGGTTTGGTGAAACTTTATTGGATTATCATTGAGAAACAGTGTTGGGATTGGTGGAAGGTTTTTGAGGAGAGGATGGGATCCTATCACGGTAGCTTTAGTTTTCTCTACATTTAGTTTTAGCTTGTTCTCGGCTGCCCAAGAACTAATTCGGTTAATATATGTATTGATTATTATTCTTATATGCGGAAAAACAAAATTAACCTGAAGAGATATTTATCTTGTTTTATTAATATTAAACTCAATAGCATTAGCAGTATGTCATGTTTATATAAATAAGTGCAGAAGCCCACTCTTTCTAAAAGAAACAAAAAACTATTTATTAGAACGAAAGCCTTGGACGTTTTATGACTACCAATTCCTTTTCAAGAACTTACAACTTAAAGCAATAATAAATACCAAAAGCCAAGATTTCAACAACCTAAATTCTCAAAACAACCATATTCCATATTAGTTTCACATCCACATCTTTCCATAAACCGAAACTCCATCTTTTTACAAACTATTCACATTCAATATTAATACAGTTAAATTCCACACCTAAAACATTCTCCTCGAAGTTCCATCTCATTTATTTCTTCGGGAAGAGGGGAGAGCGCATGTAGTTGTATGGAAACCTTTCTATGACACAGACAGCCTCTTCTAAGTGGGTACCTAACATTTTTGAGAATCACATGGCGCCTGAGCGAGATTTTGGCCTGAACAAATCATTTGAGGAACGTTATTTTAAAACGTTGGAATCTCTATAAATACTGAACCCAAGACCCTTCATGAGTTTAGAGATACAGGTTTTCTTTTTTAACATTCTTTAGTCGGATAATTCATTATTTACTCAAATGTTAATGAAAAGGTAAATTACGAACCAAATAAAAGATATTTTAAAGAAAGATATTTATATGGTAAAAAGTAAGTAAAATGACGTTTTTATTCTGTCAGTTTTGGTAAAAACGGTGCTGTAGCGGTCCAGGCCTTCTTTTATTATAAGTATTAATTGAATTTTACTTTTATAGAACTATTCAATATTGGACTAGACCTTCTACATAAGCTAAGTCATAAACGGACAGAGGGAAAATTTTATTTTAAAAATATTTAAACCCGTTTTGTCGTAAACCTATGACATCCTGCCCAACAGCATCCATCAACACTCCTCTTGTCCCGGTTGAACCGATATCGAGGACTGCACCTGGACAAACGTGTTACTTGGACCCTCGTACAAGGCTTTAACGACAAGAAACTGCCCGACGTATTCGACTCGTTCAACCCTTTCTGGACAAACGCTCTTAACTGTTTAAATGGAGATAGCTCAACGTACTCCATGCAGCAAGTTTATGGGACAAATTGAATAGTTCGAAAGTCCAACCAAACTGTAAATATTGTATTTGACAATTAGCTATTTATTTATAATATTTTTGTAGAAAAACTAAAAGAAATTTTTCTTTGAAAAATAAACCTACTAAACATCAAGGTATCTTAAGCTTAACTTTAGGATTACATTTAGTCATTCTGGTCAAATTCAGACATCAACATTTATCTAAATAACAATATTACTTATATTGTTAAAGAAAATATTTATAAGAGCTGTAGTAACTATTGCTCAACTTACCCCAACCCAAGTGCCCAACTGCGCTTTCTTCTTTCTAATATTTGATGCTTCCGAGTGCGATTATAGTGTTTTTGAAATATTTTAACTGACCAAGCTCAAGTAGTCTCACCCTACACTATCTATAAGTAAACGAAACAAATATAATAAATAATATATTTTTTTTTATTATTATACATGAGTAACCCCCTTCAAAATATTGGAACCTATTAATCCAAGCAGTTTCTCATTGGCATCATTCTGATTTATAAACAAATTAAAGGACATCCGATTACAAACAGGAATCCGGGAAAACAGGACCCACTCCCTCTTTAGGCTTGCCTAATTAATATTAATAGGCTATAACAATACAGAGCCGCATTAGCTACGACGCCTTAACAATCCCTCCGGGTTCGGCTAAATTGATTTCTCTTAGGGACAACTCCGTAGCGGCTTGCGGTCTGGAAGTCGCCTTCAAAGTCGCCCCTCTCCTTTAAAGGCTCAGCCTAAATTTGCCCCGTCGCTCCCTCAAACAGTTTATAATAGATTAGTTTTGTGTGTTTAGACTAATTAGCTGCCCTACCTTGATCCTCTTCTCCTCAACCCTCTTCGAGCTAAACCCTTTAACAGTTTTTAATTCAAATTCCTACAATCAGCAATTTTGTCCGGCTTAGAATACATCAAAGCTAGGGTAAGGTCTAGTAAGACCTTTGACTGTTGGATTATGTGTTTTGTAATTGCTAAATGACATCATAAACTGTCAAGTGAAGATAATTAGAATAATGAAACCTGCAGTCATTCCAGTTAAAGTCAAATCAATCTTACGAAGCATTCTGTAACATATGAAACCCTCTTCCAACCATTGATTCAAATAGGGTTTTCAGAACAATTATATTCGGTCATTAAATCATCTTTAACCAAGCGCTATTTGGCATTGAAGGTTGCCGGAAAGCTTTCCGGCCCGTTACAGCTTACATGCGGTGTTCCACAAGGAGCAGTAATATCTATTATACCGTTTTCGATGTACACTTCTAAGATCGTTGGAAGAAAGTACGACGAAGCCACTGTAACATTTGTAACATATGTTCTAATTAGTTTATTTTTCATTTATCCTTGGCCAATTGAAGATCCTTTATTATTTTAAAACATATGTTATTCTTAGAAGACTAAGTATCAGAATAAAGTAAATATTCATTTATTTATTAGTCTTCTTTTTGTTTTATAATTAAACTCATTTATTTTTCTCAACACAATTATTTTCAAAAGATTGTTTTTATTATAATTATTTCATTTTATTTTATTTGTATATTCATCCATAATTGTAAATGTTAGGTAATTATGTTAATCGAAGGATGACTTGGGGCCCACATGTCAAGATGAAAAGACAGACTCTTAACCACCGACTGAAAGTACTATACTCACTTTTATCCAAATCTTCAAAATTAAAAATTAGACAGAAACTGAATACATACACATACCTTATTAAGCCAATATGGACTTACGCTTCACAGATTCAGCAAAAAAGACTCACATACAAAAACTGCAATCATTTCAATCCAAAATTTTAAGACTGATAACGACATCCCCTTGGTACGTAAACAACAGAACCCTACATATGGACATACAACAACCAACAGTTAACCAACATATACGAACACTATATATTCGTTTTCACAGTAAACTTAACGGACACGACAATAGACTGAACATGAAACGTCAGTAGCTGAAATGCCAGTCAGAAGAAGGCTAAAGAGAGGCTGGATGAGGGACCTCCTCGGATAAAATAAAGCCATGGAAGGGGTGCTGCTGGGCATTTTCCTTCCCCATGCCTACCATGCCTGATCTCAATTTGTACAGCATATTTGCTGATTGTCAGATACATTCTGACAGGCGTGAATATAGATACAAAGAGAAAAAAAAAAAAAATTGTTCATGTTGTCTGTTGGCCAGACATGTTGTATATTATAAACTGTACAAATCTGTTATTTTTAAGAGACCTAGTCCCAGAATAGAAATTACTTTATATTTTATTCTTATATGTAAACATGTAATATCTGTGGCGGTCGTAAGTCAAAGTCTTTCATTTTACAGGTGAGCGACATAAGCTTTACGTAATACCCAAAATAGAGTTATAACATACAGCTTTCTTTCCACCTAAAATTTCTTCCACCAAGAAATTTCTTAAACCAATTTAACACTGTGTGAGAGACGGTCTGAGGGAGCGATATGTGGAGTTAACCCATTTTTGATATAACTCGAGTTATCCAGTTTTTCACGACCACCACGGATGTATAAACAAAAACGTTTTAACTTTTTATTAGTGAGAAGAACAATTATAATATTTCTAGATACACATATGTTTATTATTATATAAACTACTTTCGTTCTATTCACTTCTCTTATAAATAATGTTAGTAGTAGTCGTATGTCGTACAAGCAGTCATATTTACTACTGTCGTAAATGATATAAGTGTAACCTTAAGTTTGTTTTTGTAATGTTTTTATTTTTTTGCCATACACAAGATTCAGTTTTTGTACTTTTCTGTTATTCTTAGGGAACAGAAGGTACTAGAATAAAATTTACTTTTCTTTCTTTCTTCTTTCTTTTAATAGTATTTCCTGATAATAATGCCTGTGAGGAAATAAAAAAAATCACAAAATATCTGTCAAAAGATAGCTTCAGAGCTAAAGCGAATAAATGTAGAAGTAAATCCTGATAAAATAAAAATTATAGTTTATTGGTTCCAGAAAGATAAGAAAAACCTTCCGTTAAGTGTTAATTGAAAACAATACGAAGTTAAGCTGTTAAAAAAAAAAAAAAAATTGTATACCTCGGAATCACATTCCATTGATACTTAAAATCGGTAGAGCCATTTATGAGGAAATCCTAGAAATATGCAAAATGCTAGTATTATCTTGGCTCTTTGGTTTGCTGATTTTGTTGAAACATTTACTGTAGCGTCTCAGGCATTTACGCATGTAAACTATGAAATATCTGTTTTATAGAAACTATCTCTGTCAAGCTAGTTACTCACAAACACAGTACATTTAGCGGGTTTTGGTGAATTGGACTCTAAAACATGTATTTTCTGTGGAAACTCGAATTTAAAAATTTTCAGAATCGCAATGCTTTGCGCTTGCTGTATGTAATAATAACTGTTTTTTGTTTTTTGGGGCTTTTTTTTTTAATGCAGTTTCTTTTAGTATTATCAAAAGCGATAAATATTAGTTAATTATATTGTCACTAAATGTATTTATTTCTTAGCATTATTTTTATTTAATTATTTAGTTTATGTTAAATATATTTTCTTTATTTTCAGTTATTTCCCTATGAGTTATGTATCTTGACCAGATGTGAATATTTTATTTTATTTTATTATTTTAAAGTTTTTCTTCTTTTTCTTGCTAAATTTTTCATACATAGGTATGTGAAAGTAGAATAGTATAAAAATTGCTAAATTTAATTAATGATTTGGAAAATTAACGCAGCTTATCGATTGCTTAGAAATACATTTTTTTGAATAATACCCAAAATGAACATTTGAACTTGAATTTCCATTGGCTGAGGGCACAAAATATGAAATTTATTCACGAAAATGAAGAGAAAATAATGGCTTAAAACAAATGGCGGTTAGTGTGAGTTCCTTGGAGAGGGGATATGAATGAATGATGCGGTTGGTGCGTGTTAGCGGTAGACCGCAGAGGGATGGACACTTTAATATAACACAGGAGTTCCATTATTTGAGCATGGGGCCCTGTAGCATCCCTCCTGTTTGACTGGCGTACCCTACTGGCCCTTTGTACGGCCCTTCCCCACATCTCTCGTCCGATTTGTACAGCGTCAAGTCCCCGAGGTTTTGAGTAATTAGCTGAGAGTAGTCTCTGATTCAGAGCAATTTGATTTGCTTATTATTCTTCGTGCACTGTTAGGATAATGAACGACTATATATATTTTAAATCGTATTATAATGCTTTAAATAAGAAATATTCTATTAAAGTATTTACATTAACGATTTGTTTAGATACCAAGATAACATAAGATACCAACATGCCGTCCAAAGGAACGTAAAATGGTGTTGCAAAGCCTGTGCTATGTCAGGCGAAGATCCTTATCCTAATTAAACCTAAATAGCGACATTTTAGGACTCTCACTATAGCATCGTCCGATTAGTCAGTACCATTACTAACATTAAATGAATAAGAAAACATGACCTTGTTGCAATGACGAGATCGCGATATTCATAAAATTTAAAATTAGCTAAGGGAACTACCACTTATTAATAGTTAAGATTTGTAGTTCGTTTAACCGCTTTTGCTTACAATTTTAAATTGTGGTTTACATTATTATACTATGTTATATATGTTATGAGAGTAGTCTTCTGATTCAGAGCAATTTAATTTGCTTATTATTCTTCGTGCATTGTTAGGATAATGAACAAAAATATATATATATATATATATATATATATATATATATATATATATATATATATATATATATATATATATATATATATATATATAACGCACGAGTAAACTAGCGGACCGCCCCTGCTCCGTAATTTGAATGGGGTGTCATTTATATTTAAAAAAGCTTTATCTGGCCAATTTAGAGTTTATCGGTTTTGGAGTTTTAGTTCATCGTAAGAGAAAGTGGAATTAGCATGAAAATATGTCCATTACTATATTTAATCGTCCGCAGAAATGAAAACATAAATCAAAATTGGTTCAGTTTATTTGTGTGTTATTTTTAAGTAGATGACATAGATCACATATAAAGAAACTTGATTGCAACGTATGTTTTCAAAAACTGTGCAAATAACGAAGGTTTCTATACTATTAGGTTTTATTGTTTATTTATTTAACGTCACTTTTTGCTGCTGTGGCTAATCGGACGATGCTACAGTGGGAGTCCTAAATTTTGCCTATCCAGGTTTTATTAGGATAGGGATCTTTAACGAGTACCTGACATCGCACAGGCTCGGGACCACCTTTTAACGTCCCCTCCGAAGGACGGCGTAACTAAGGATTTTTTACTCCCATTAAAAAATCCTAGGACCACCTGCGGGTTTGAACCCGTGACCTTTAGCATGGGAGGCTGTTACGCTAGCCACCCAGCTACAAGTGATCCCTCTATACTATTAGGTTTATTACTACTTTATATTTTAAATAAACAATTCAAAATAAATTTGAATGATTTAATTTATTTTCGATAGGAATCCCATTCATTTACAGTGAAAGATCTGTTTTCGTGAAATTATTTAAAAGTTGAAGTAATTAATTACAATGTTGATTTATAAATTTATTATAACAACTTTGTTACAATTATTTATGTAATATTTTTTCTATAATCTTGTGTACTGAATGACAGGATAACCTCCCTCTTTACATATGTTCATAAATTTATGAGCTTACAACAAATGTATATTAGCTTGTACGATTTATTTTATCGCATATTAACTTTCCTAATATCTTGTGCTTCCCAACGGTATATTATACGTATTTTCAAGTCACTACTCATATTTCAAGAATACTCTGTTGATGACTCGATTACAGAAAATTAAATTGTAATGTATTTTACTAAAAAGATTGCCCTAAATAATGGTGAAAACCATATCAAAATCAGTCTTGTGGTTTAGATGGAGTTCGTGAAAACCAAAATCGCGTTATCATATTGTATATTTAGAGTATAAATACACATATTTTACTTTGATATATTTCTATTTATTATATTTTTATTTTATTTATTTGCGAATTTTTCTATATTTTATTTGTTGATAATCAGTATATATGAATGTGAATGGCAATAAAGCTGATGTGGCGTGATAGGCATGATGGGGAGAGGATGCCCTGCGGCACTTCTTTCTGCCGTGTTTCCCAATTCGCATTTAGAATACTAAATATTCTGAGAATGGGTCCCATAAATATAACAATTATGTACAATTAAAATATTTAATATGCCAGGCCAACAGATAAATAAAAAGCTCAAGTAATTATGGTTTTCAATGTTAAAATAAGGAGAAATATTTCACAACAAAAACTAACGAAGAAATTAAGAAAAAAAGAAAAGAAACCTTCTTAATTTTGCCTTCTGATGTTTTTTTTTTGTTTTTAACAAAAAAAAAGATGGAATTAGAGACAAAATTGAAATTTGGGCGGTAAATATTTTTTTATCATTCAATCAATGTAGAAGTCTATAATTGAATTATCACATTTCTTTATTGTATATTTTCGATGACAGAAGGTATCGGCACTGATGGGATTCGAATGAGGATTAAGCAGCAACATGGCGGATATGGGTTGGTTGAGAATTCCAGAGGGTATTAGAGAAACGATCATAAGTTTTTTTTTGTGGGTAGGAACGTAAGGTGAGAATTTAATATTGTTTCAAGTGAGTGGACAAAGGATTTAAATTAAGACTCTGGATGTAGGGAGGATTTCGGGAGTTGATAGTTTGGTTTGTTTGTTTATTCGTTTAACGTCACTTTATAATACTATGGCTAATCGGACGATGAGTGAGAGACCTCAATTTTGCCTATCCAGGTTTTATTAGGATAGGGATCTTTAACGAGTACCTTACATCGCACAGGCTTGGGACCACCTTTTAACGTTCCCTCCGAAGAACGGAATAACTTAAGATTTTTTAATCCCATTAAAAAATCCTAGGGCCACCCGCAGGTTTAAACCCGTGACCTTTGGCATAGAAAGCTGTTATGCTAGCAACTACGCTATGGGTAACCCCTGTTGATAGTTTGGTAAAGATATGCGTCTAAGAAATGTTTGGGTTGTGGGAAGGAGCCACTTAGTAGGCAGCATGAGTCATCTTTGAAGTGCCGGAGACAAATTTAAGAAAATCTTCAAAATGCACTTCAATCTGTAATTTACGGTAGGAGATACCTCATCCAACTTCTTTTCAGCCTCTGTGGGTGTTGCGGAGATGTTGCTAGTGACCTTGTTTTGTATTAGTTATAAAGTAGCTATTCTGTTTTACCGATATTTATAAAATGTTGCTCTAACGTTTCGGGTGTACAGTTGTCTTAAATATGAAATTTTAGTTTTATACGACTTTTCGTTTTTGTTCTAGACTTACTTTAAACACACACACAGCATTTTGGGCAGCTCGGTTACTTGGACTCAGGGTACCCTAAAACATGTATTTCCGTTAAAAACTGGTTAAAGTTAAAAATCGCAATACTTTCCTTTACTATAATTTTCATTTATTTATCCTTTAGCTAAAAAAAAAAAAAAAAAATCGTTCAGTCAGGTGTACAAATGATAAAAAAAAAGAGATTAATCTTTGATCTTGTAGTTTATCACTTTTTTAATATCAGTCATTCGTTTATAGATATCTCTGAGTTTCTAATGCTTCTCTAGTTCACATAAAACATTAAGTTTTACCTCAACAAGAGCTCAGCATTTTGTATAAAATATTTCCGTGGTAGTGAAGAAGTGTAAATGTGACAACGGGGTGTTGGAGGCAGGAGGAAATCCCGGCCGGCAAGTGTGGAATATTTGTTGAGGCAGATCCTCTATCCCACAGTTTACACATAACGGACAATGGAAACCAGAACCAAACTCTCCTCTGTAGCCTTTTTTATCCTTTTTTTTTTTTTTTTGTTTATTTGGAATGGTTGTTATTTTTTGCGATAGTTCCCCGAGGAGGGAGATTCGGACGAGGTGAAGCTAAAGCTCAACAACTGTAATTTGTAACTGTTTGTATGTGTATTATATATATATATATATATATATATATATATATATATATATATATATATATATATATATATATATATAATATATATATATTAAATATATTTTTGAAATCATATTATATTACTTTAAATAAGAAATATTCTATTAAAGTATTTACATTAACGATTTGTTTAGATGTCGGTATAGATAACATAAGATACCAACATGCCGTCCAAAGGAAACGTAAAATGGTGTTGCAGAGCCTGTGCTGTGTCAGGCACTTCTTAAAGATCCTTATCCTAATTAAACCTAAATATCGACATTCTAGACTCTCACTATAGCATCGTCCTGATTAGTCAGTACCATTACTGACATTGATTGAATAAGAAAATATGACCTTGTTGCAATAACGAATCGCGATATTCATAAAATTGAAAATTAGATAGAGAACTACCATTTATTAATATTGGGTTGAGTCACATGAAATGTCCGTTTTCAAGGTAAAGGATTTTTATTAAAAATACATATGACATGAAGATAATTTTATTCGAATTATTTACCTTTTTTTCTACACATTTTTCCCAACGTGACACCAAAATTTCCATCCCCGAATGAGAAACTCTGAGCTTTGAAGTAAAACAAAATCTGAAAACGCATTTTTCACTTGATCATCATTTTAAAAAAGTTTTCCTTTGACGAAGTTCTCTAATTTCTTGAACAGGTGGTAATCTGTTGGAGACAAGTCGGGAGAATATGGTGGGTGCGGAAGAACTTCGTAGCCCCGTTCTTTCAATTTTTGCACCATATGTTTTGAAACATGGGGTCTTGCTGCCGCTCAGTGAGATCATGAGGTACCCATGTATCGAGCTTTTTTACTTTCCCAATACACTTTAAATGTCTGGAAACGGTAGATGCACTTGCATTTAGTTGTGCTTAGAGTCCTTTAAACTGTTTGGTAGGGGTTTCCTTCTACTGTATGTTTGAGGACATCGGTTGTCTATTACGGACAAGTTTTCCAAGTCGGTATCCCCAGCTGAAAACATAGCAAACCAACAGCGAATGGTCCGTTCATTAACAATCCCTTCCCCAAACGCCTTGCAAATATTTCTAGTGGCCTCAGCTGCTGAATGGCCAAGTTTAAATCGCACAAAAATATTACTCGAAAATCGCGTGTTTCCATGTTCATATTAGGAGGTAACTAAAAAGTGGGCAATTGATTGGGAAGCTAATGTTTATAATACAAAGGTAGAGGATTAGTAACTGTTACTTTAAATATGTAAACATTCGGAAGAAAAAAACAGAGACCTGCAAAATCCTTTATGTATTTCAGAAACTATAAAAACGAACATTTCATGTGAAACAACCCAATAGTTAACATTTGTAGTTCGTTTAACCGCTTTTGCTTATAATTTTAAATTGTGGTTTACATTATTATACTATGTTATAGTAGATATTCAACTTTTTTCGCTAATTTTGATTCACAGGTTTGATTCACCTGGTAATGTTTGCAGGTGTCTAGACGCCATAATAATAATATTAAGTCCTTAATTAATAAAAACATTGGGTTTAAGAAGTGGTCAGGCGCAACGTTAGAAGAAGCCCGCAACATCTTTCAATCGTGCAGGAGGTATTCAACTGCCCGTGTTCTAATAAGTTATTACAAATTTTACTTTCAAACAATAAAGATGCATTTTTGGTGGTCCCGCAAATCTGAAAAGTATAGATAATATATTTTTACTTCTTATTCCTAAATTAAAATTCATCCTTAATTTATAAATTACAACTTTTAAAAAAAATCTATTTTATATTGTATGCTATTTGACCGTACGGGCTGAATTAATGCTCTACTACAATTTTTTTTATTTTTTTTTTTATTTCAGTAATCATTTGAAATATTCCCTATCTCTTATATTAAACCAGATAGAATTTTTTTCTTTCTTTGAATATTAATTCGCACCTGTCAGAATTAGCAATTAGCAAATTAGCAAATGTGCTAGTTAAAAAAAACAAGCAGCAGAAATGATAGAAATGGAGAAGGAGATTGCCAAGCAACACCTTCTGAGGTTAAATTTAGCAGACGAGATCTTTCATCCAGCTTCTCTTTAGCCTTCTTTTAACAGAAAGTTTCGGTTATTGACATGTCGCTTATTGTCGTGTCTATGCAGTTTGCTATGAAAAGAATAAATGTTTCGTGTATGTTGGTCAACAGTTTGTTGTTTTTAGTACCTAGGGCTTTGTTTGCTTACGAATCAATCTGTTGTCGTTACGAGTCTTACAATTTTTTGTTGAAATTATTGCATTTTATTTTATTTGAGTCTTTTTTACTGAGTCATTGATATGTAAAGCGTAAGTCCATATGGGCTTAACTAGGTATGTGTATGTTTCTGTCTATTTTTTAGTTTTGATTATCTAGAAAAGAAGAGATTATAGTACTTTAAGTTGTTATCTATTAATTTATATTAAATTTTGTTCAACAAAATATTTTCTAAGATTTTTTTATTTTATCATTGTATATAAGGAAGCGGCGTGGTCTAGTGGATAGAGAGCTAGTATAATACAGGTGCGAATCTCGGCTATGGCAGAATATTATTTATTCTGTTAATTCAGTCGGGGGGAGACCCTCCTGGGGCAGACCCAACCTGTATAAAGTGGGTACCCAAAACATTTTGGGAAAAACCTGACGGCTGAGAGTGATAAAGGCCTTATCACCTCATTGCACTGCCGTTGACCTAGAAACAGTACGAATCTCTATATGTACTGAGCCCAAGACCCTTCATGGGTTGTAGTGGTGCAGTTTTTTTTTTTTTTTTTTTTTTTTTTTTTTTTTTTTATATATTATACATTATTAATATATTATCTGTATATATATATTTTGCGTAATTAATAATTAATTATGTTCCTTCTGTCTGTTGGCCAGACTACAATGTATACTACAACTGTACAAACTGGGACCCAGTCGAAGTATAAAAATGATTTTCTATTCTATTCTATTCTATATATTTGTGTTTTATTTTCAATTTCATAAACTTTTTGGGTCGATACCCGCATAAAGAGGCTAATTCAATCGGAATCGTAACTCTCTATTGAGGGGAGAACCTCCTCATTGAACCTCCATGTTATCATAGAAAATAACATTTTATATTTTATTTGTTTGTATTTCTATTTTTATTATTTTATTTTTTGTGATTATTGTTTACCTGGGGAAGTACGAGAGATATAGAAATAATGTTGTTTTTTTCTATCAGGTAAGTGACTTAAAAACGTTCCGGTATTAATGTCCTCTAACCGCGTGCCCAGGAAGGACTAGAAGGACTTAAACTTGACCAGCTCAAGAACAACTTGTTGTGTCCAAAATTAAGTGCGAAGGCACATAACAAATTTAGGTGGAGCGTGGACAGTGAAGTAGTCTAAATTCAATTAGTACCCGGACTGTTGCTGTAATTCCAGCTGTCTAGTCCAGGCCGCATCGGGTTGCGCTGGTCTCTTGTCGGCTTCGACCCTTCTCTTCCCCAACTCAATTCTCTTTTTATCTCAGGTGTCTGTTTGTTAGTGGAATATTTAACCTGCTATTTTTTGATGTTCCACGGTGCGCTCAACTAAAGAGTAGGACTTAACTTACCTCCTTTGGTAAAATTAATACAAACACTTTCAAATGAACTTCAAAGTTCAAGAATCATACTGACAAGGAGAGGATCTCAAATGTATCCAACCGATTTCGAAAAATTAAAAAAAAAAAAAAAAAAAAAGCATTAAACCATCAGGCTGTGCACACTATTAGAGGACAAAGCTTCCTAAGAGTCGCATTTGAAAATCCTAGTGAAGGGAAAAAAATAAGTTTGCTGTCATAATTACCATATTTAATACGGAACCATTAATAAAAGAAGCTATTAAAATAATTTAGTTTTATGCTTGCTAAAGAACAAGCATTTGATCGAGTCTGGCACCAGGGACTGCTTTACAAACTCCGTCAATTCCTCACCCCTACATATTTCCTATTAATGCGTTCCTACCTTACTGGCAGAACCTTTAAGGTAAACCACTTTTCCTTTTCCTACTCATCCACATTTTCCCTATCTGCTGGAGTGCCTCAAGGTAGTATCTTAGGTCCTATCCTCTACTCCCTTTATACAGCTGACATTCCACTCCATCCTCGCACTGTCCTCAATACTTATGCTGATGACACGTGTGTCTTATCTGTCCATAATGATCCAACTACTGCATCCCAAACCCTTCAGTCCCACATCAAAGCCATTGAAGAATGGTGTCAAAATTGGAGGACTAAAATAAATCCCAACAAATCCCACCAAATCACCTTTACCCTTCGTCGCAAACCGATGACTTCCTGCCCCCTCCCCAGTATCCTTTAATAACATTACCCTTACTTCTTTTAGAACAAATCCGATACCTAGGTCGGATATAAATAATATTGGCAAAGGTTTCTTAAAAACTGTGCTCAGATTAAGATACCTTACTCCTAAAAACAATTGATTAAAATTGAAAAAAACAAGATATTTTTTGGGTAAAAGATCGCCCCTATAGAGTATCCTATAAGGTTTTTAAAATACCAATTGAAATATATCTTCTGCCTCACACGTACAACGCCGGAACTTCGCACAAATTTACATCATAACATAAGGTGCAAAGAAAAAAATTAACATTTTCTAAGATAAATACAAGTATGCCTTATGAATAAAAAACCATAACCATGGTTTTTATGTTTGAACAGCTATTTTTAGAATAAAATATCGTTCCGAAAATAAATTTTGAATGTTGTTATATTCATAAAACTATTTTTTTTTAAATCTTGTGGTTTATCTTTAAAATCTGTTGTTGGCTTACGCAAAATTTATACCTAAAAATTGGAATCAGTGTACAATTCTAACCATTATTCAAGCCTGTGTTGTGGCTTTTCGAAACCGTCAATACATTGCCGATCAACATATTTGATTTTCATAATTTTTTTTAACTGTGTTAAAAACAGTTGATATATTTTTTTTTTCTGGTTGATACCTTTAGTGTTGCATCCGTTTTGAAGCAGCTTTGCGACTAAAAAGTCGTGTTCTGAAAATCTTTCTGATTCTGGTAATTTTGTAGGTATTAAACCAAAATTAAAACTAACAATAAATTAAGAATATGCTTTAGAAATTTTGCCCCCACAATTCATCAATTAAATAGTGAAAAAAGTGGTTTAAATTTTTTTTTTTTTTTTTTTTTTTTTTGAAATGACCAGTAAAAGAGATTTTTAGCACGTCAATAGTTTATAAAGGAAATAGACTCACCTCTGATTATGTTTTTATTTTATAGCTTATTCATAGTCCTAGTTACTGTAAGAAATTATATCTTCAGAATATTGCAAAATTATGAATAAACTAATGGTGAATTGCAAACTCTATTTCAATTAGGAAAAAAACATAACTAATAAAGGTTGTTAGTTATGTTTTTTTTTTTTTTTGCATGTTCGTTTTTGGCTACTTCACCACTTAGGTACTAAACAAACGCTCAAACCTGCAACTTAAATACAGAAGACTCATCTACATCTGCAACCTGGACTTGAAGAATTGATCTTTGTTGTAGTATAAATATGTGCTCTATAAATCATCGAATCGGATACTATTGGGATTCCTTTAGTTTCCGATCCATACAATCGAAAATCCTCAACGATCCCTACTTTGTCACGAATAAACCATTCCTTGGACCTTAGTGTTTTACATGTTCTAATCTGGCCCAAACCAGGTAACTCTTTCAACTAACTCCATTCACACTCCGGTTATAATAATTCAAGGTTTCTAAAAAGAAAAAAGTCCAGAGACCTTCTCGTATAGTAATTTTTTTTAGTGCTTTCCACAGATTATTTCTCTAAAAGAGTGATGTAATTATTTAATGTATTCCTTATTTTTTTTAAATTTATTTAACAATAAAATTGTAAATTTCTTATTTCTTCTTAATGAATTCTTAATGACATTAATTTCTTTTATTTTTTCAGGTAAGTCTCAGTTCACTTCGATGCTTAAATACGTACGTAAGTGTAAAATACATTATAATTTCTTCTTATCTATCGAAAAATGAAAGTCTGATTAATCCTATTGATTGTAATCGGAAAAATATTATTTTACGTCATGAATACAAATTTTTATTACATATAAACGTTGTGTGAACTGGAATAAATATATCATAATATTTAGGAATAACTTGAAAATCAATAATATCAAACTTTCAAGAGCTCGTGACATCATGATGTTTCTTTTCTTTTTTTTTATGTTATCAAAATTTAAAAGAAATATATATTTCCTCTATAATTTATAGACTAGATTTTTTTTTCTAATATTCCAAGTAAAAAAATTCATAAATAATATTTTCTTTTTAATATACCTTCCTTGAGAAATATTCATTAAATCCTAATTAAATGCCTCCTCTTTTGAAACAAAGGTGTAACGGCACTCCCCTCCCAACATTTAATTAGTACGAAAAACAAGGGCAATATTACTTCAATTACGCTTTGTTTTTAGTAGTGTTTTTTAATAATTTTCAAAATATTTACGTTGTTTATTATATTATTAAAAGATGCATCATAGAAAGTTACTATTTTAAAAATAATGCAGAATCATGCCTTTAAATATCCAGTAAACTTCTATTTACAGTTAGCAAATTATAAATAATTTAGTTAAGATGCCCTTTTGCAACCGATCCTATTATTTATATTTATAAAGAATAAACTATAATTACTTTTATGATTTCATTGGTTACACATATTTTTCTGTCTTTCTCGATATCTCAAATATTAAATATTAACTTTTTATATTGGTTTGTTTAATATTTAAGTGAAAAAACAAAACAAAAACACTTGAAATTTAAAAATTCATTCAAATTTTACTTTCTTTTTCTATACATTTTTTTTCTATTTTTATTAATAAATCACAGAACTGAAAAATTTAGAGTTTTGTAAATAAATAATATCAGAAAAGGCGTTTTTGGCCAGCGAATCATTTTCAAAAATGTTACAATTAAGTAAGTTTTTAGGTTATTATACAATTAATTATTGGTTATATAGACGAATATCGCAGTAACCTGACATTAAATCTCTATGCAATATTTTCTCCATTTTCGAAAATTACTGAGTTATGGGCGTATTAAGGGTTTTTTTTTTTATTATATTGAATTTTACAATTGTATATAACATAAATTACATAATAAGTAAAAGTGTTGAATTATAATAATGAGCGTGAAAGGACTAGTGAGCCCATCTTTTGTCTTCAAGGGTAAAATTTCATTTATTTTTCTTTTATCTTTTTTTTTTATTTTTTTTTGTTCGTGACAGTGTCCTGATCTTAAAACTGCATACATTATTTTCTAGAGTAATTGTTTTTTTCTTAATAATTCGTCGCAGTTTCTTGATCAGGAAACTTTTAAAAACCTTTTCTGTATATACGAAAATATCAGAGTAATTAAATTACATTATTTTTAATCCAGCGACATTTCAAAACTGATCGGCTTATATCAACGCCTAGGTATTAGGATCATTGTCGAATGCCCTGGTATTGTTGTACTAAATTTATTAAACATTTGTCTAGTAGCGTCGATGAAAAACTTGGTACAGTGGAAAGACGAGTATTTTTGTATTCTTTATTCTGGTTGTACGTATCTTAAATACCTCAAATTTCGAAAACGAAGGTGTACTTTTTTTTTTTAATTTTTTTGTTGTCACTAAGGTTTATTATTGAAAATAATAAACTAGAAGCTATCATTCGTTTCAGATGATAATGGAATATTTGAATTTTCTACAAAATGTAAAAGAGAAATATTAAATTTTGAATTCTAATGCTGAAGAATTGTTAAAATCAAGAACGGCTGCCTTATTTTAAAGTCAAAAAGGCTGCTGACAAATGGACTTATTTGCCCTGACACCAAAACCTGTAAAAACGAAAAAAAAAAAAGTTTTAAGTCCTATAGATACGGAAACTTCCTTAAAAAGGGAGGTGCCAAGGTAAAGTATGGGCCCTTTCGCTTCTTTTAGGTAAAAGGGAGAGTTGAATACTGTTTGCTCTTTCCTAAGGAAAGGAAATATGGGCAATTACATTGAAACAAACTTTTTTTTTTTTTGTAATCAGCCAATTATAATTTTTGACAATTTTTAACAATGATTTATTAGCTTTTCATTGTCGTAATTGCTGGAGAGAAATTCCGTTTAAAGCAATTTATTAATAGTTAATAATACATTTATTTAAACATATAAAATCTTAACATACAGCTAAACATTTTTAATTTGATGGAAGAGACAAGAACTCAACCGACGATTCGGACAGTTATACCGACTACTCAACAGAAAATCTGAACTTACAGTTGACAACAAATTATTAATCTACAAGACAATAATGAAGCCCATCTGGACCTACGGACTTGAACTGTGTGGGACAGCTAATCGTACTAACATCAAACGCATTCAATCCTTTCAATCCAAAGTCCTCCGTACAATAGTAAATGCTCCTTATTATGTCGCCAACTATACCTTGCACCACGACCTTAATGTTCCATTTATTTCAGACCTAATTCCATCTAAATTTTCTAAATTCCACCAGAACCTAATTCATCATCCTAATCCTTTAGCTCAATCCCTATCCAGCTCCACTCATCCATACAACCCACCTAGAAGGTTGAAACGGCAGTGGCCCCGCGACCTTTTGTAAATATATTGGAGTTCTAGCACTGGCTAGATTCTCCACTCAATGTGATGTATGTATGAGTGTGTGTATGTGTATATAGGTATTAGTAAATTCTAGACTTTATTGTATTGATTATTGATTATTGATATCATTATTGTGTATATATTTTATTGTAATTTTATGCCGTGTAAATATTGTATGAATGTAGTATGTATGGTATCTCTCAGCACTACTGTTGATGTCCGAATTGGGACAGATTGTAATTATACTCAATAAAAATTGTTGTTGTTGTGATGATAAAAGGAGATCAATCATTTAGCCTTTTTCTATTCTATATAAATTCTACCATTAAATTAATTCGTGATAGGTCTTTTTTTTTTATTCATTTTAGTAAAATAGTAGTCCTCATACCAAAATTAATTTATTATCATTTATAATATTTTGAACTTTTTAAATTTATTAATGATTTTAATTTATTAATTTAATTTTTTAATTAAATTAAGCCTCTGAGACTTTGTTAAATACATATTTTTCCAGTTCTACGTATAGATTGATAGATCTATTTGAATAGATGAATAGATTTAGATTTTGGAGTTATTACTGTATATATATATATATATATATATATATATATATATATATATATATATATATATATATATATATATATAAATTCGATGTATATCTGTGGGATTGTTCCTAAAAATAATCATAATAATATAAAATCGTAGATCACAAACGATGGAATACGGTTTTAATACATAATCTTAACCATCAAAAACATAGCTCTTATCTGACACAATAATACTTTCAAATTTAATGTAAATATATAAATTTTAGATACAAATTTAAAAAAAATTTAACTGATGTATTTAAACAATAGTTTATATTAGTATACTATATACGTATTTATTTGAGTAATAGAAGAGCGCACAAAAAGTTCTGCGAGTTGAAAAAACATCCAAACATTTTGCTTTTAATTTAAAAAACAAAAATAAATAATCAAGTAAATTTTTTGCTATGCAGGAGATGAAAACAAAGCATATAATCAAGAAAACAAAATCAGATTGATTAAAATTGATATGAAATATGTATATAAAAATCGATAAACAAATCATAGATAAAGGAAAGGCTACGTATTCTTTCCAACTCCTTCATCTTGCATTTATTTTTTTCTCATGGTACAAGTGATAATGTATCAAAATTTTCTTTCCTCCTTCTAAAGTTTTTATATGTATCTATGAATGTTTCTTTTAATTGATAGTTAACTGTATTAGCAAACTTGAATAAAACAAAGGGGAGCCCGTGGCTGAGTGGCTAGCGCGCTAGTCTCTCATGCTACAGGTTCTGAGTTCGAATCCCAGTCCCGGCGGGGCTTTTATAAGGATGTGAAAAATGGGGATTCACAACCTTTTCCCCGGGTATGTGAGACCCTTTAGCCATAGGATGGCCACTCACAAAATTAGTCGTAGGGAGTGATGATCCTACACTAAAAATAGCATCGTGAAACGTCAGTGTAAACTCGCAGGAGTTTGCACCGCGAGGCCTATAGCCTATACGGCCTGTCGCGCCACTGGAAGAAGAAGAAGAAGAGTACAACAAATATTCCTTCTTTGCAAAATGTTTTTTTTTTTTCTCAGATATCTAGCTATCAGCTTATAGATAAGTAATGCTGTTATTGTCAACATACAACCAACTTAGTTACATTCAAGGAACTTTAAAGTTTAAAAAATTTCGAAGTTAAAAACCACGCGGAGGGCAGAGAGAAAAGGGAAGTAATGAAATGCAATGAAGGCGGGCTGGTAAAAGATTAGAGAAGTTGCCTAATTGCTAATGACTGATAATCGTTTAAGTAATTACGTGAAAACCCAACTGAGAGCATAATAACAATCTTCTCAGTAATGAGCCCCTGCCCCTTCCATCAAACCTTCTCCAGTCAGCTGGAACAGTAACTCCAGGGCCCTACGCCGTGAATTTTATGATTAATGGATGTGGAGTAAATAATTAATTATCAGTCTTTCAGAGAGAAAAAACTGATCAATGTAATCATGAATATTTAACTTGAAGATATGTTTTCTCTGTGTTTTATTTAAATAATTAGAGCTTTTAAAACGTTCAAATCTGAGCTGTGCGGTTTTGAAATTTATTTTGGGTGACTTTAAAGGAATGACTCTCGACCTTTATAATTTGTGGAATAGCAAAAAAATCCTATAGAATAACTTGTCCTCCTTGCTATATAATAAAATAATTGAGATTAAATTTCAGTTGTTTGTTAAGGGTTTTATTTTATTATTTCTACATTCATATCATACTGTTAGTGCTGACAACAAATTTCCTGACATTGTTTTTGTTTTTAAATTATTTATTGATTTTACAACTGTATAGTATACAACACATTATTAAATCAGCAAAAGAAAATAGGAATTAACAAGACATGTAGAGAAGCTACAAGCAGCACTCTTAAATTCCTAAAATTTAAAAATTAACTTACCATCATCTTTTAGATATTATTTTTTCCCCATTAAATATAAACGACGAGGCTATTTCTGATATTGTCTCAAGATACCTGGACTTTTACTTGGATCCAGGGAGTAACGCCTATGTCAATAAAAGGTCACTAACAGAAAATATTTTGACGGTAAAAATATTAAATATCCCGACCAGGAGAGGATAGAACATAGTCTACTGTTCTCCGGCTCTGGGTTCGAATCCCGGCTACGGGAAAAAAAATGTTTTCTGTTAATTCAGCAAGAGGGCTGACCCTTGGGTATGGAGACCCTCCTGAGGTAGACCCAGCTCTTTAAAGTAGATACCCAAATTGGAGGAAAGGGGGAAAAAAACCTGGTGGCTTAGGTGATAAGGCTTAGTCACCTCATTGCACGGCCGTTGGCCTAGAACAGTACAATCTCTATATGTACTGAGCCCAAGACTCTTTATGAGTTGCAGAGGTACAGCTTTTTTATTTTATATATATTTTATATATATATATATATATATATATATATATATATATATTTATTTATATTTATACTACCCTTTTTATCTTTATATCTTTGTATATTATTTAAGTATATATAATTACATTTTTTATGAGTAGTTACGCAGTAGACATTTAAATTTTTCTTTTATTTAATCAAGTTATCTTTAGTTGAAATTAATAAAACTACAAAAATATTAACTTTTTTTTATTTTTTTTACAATATTATTATTTATTTAAATGTATTGTATAAAAAGTAAAATAGTGGTAAGATAAAAATGAAAAAACAGAAGGTGCCCCTAGCATTTTAAATTTAAAATTAGGATTTCATTTCAGACGCCTCAGTTATCAATAAAGGAATTAACTTAATTGTGGGAAATAAGTTGTGAAATTATACTTTGGGCAATTTTATCACTTTATAAAATAAACATTGGAAAAATTAAAAAAGGATCCCGTATGGAAGACCATAGTCTAAATATGAGTGAAAACTGATTTCTTTGTTTAAGCGTTACTAGTTAGAACAGAGCTAAGAGGATCTCCGAGCTCATTGTAGCAAATGTTCAGCACTTAACCTCACATAGAGATCCACCTCCTAACTCACAGTTTAACTGGCGATTTATTCTTCCCCTTCAGATTATAGTTTTACAAAAGGAATCCAAAAGGCATAAATTGATTTTAGTTTGGGGGGAACAATCGACTAAAAAAAACATTTCCCATAAACCAGTTTTTTGGAAAAACATTTAATTAATGTATAAAATAATTAACTATTGATTAAAAAAAATTATTTCAGTAATTATCATATTCAATCGATAGACTTAAATAAAAAAAGTTTTTCTTATTCAATATTTCTGAAATTAATTCTTTAAACATTTAACGATAACATGTGTTGTAATCGTACTATCAACTTAGAGAAAAATTCATTAGTGATAATTTGTAAGCTTAGGTTATAAGATTTTTCCGACTGAAAAACCACGTTAAAAATATAATTTTAAAAAATTTATAAAGAAAAATTATAAACATATACCATAATTTTTTTTTTTTGCTTTTGATGTTATTTTTTTTTTTTTTTTGCTTGATGTTGCTGAAATAAAGCATGTTTCACTCACTATAAATTTTGAACAATTTTTTTTTTGCAACTTTTTTTTTATATATCAAATTTCACAGTAAAAAAATTATAATATTGTTAGGATACTCCCTTACCAAAAAAACTGATAAAAAAAACATTAAATAAAAAAAAAAATTTCAAAATAATTTTTAAACGTAAATATCTTGTGTAACATAAAACCAAACATTTTCTTTTTTTTGACCGAAATTCGATGAGACCCCGAATATGTCGTTATATTTTTATATATCGACGTTGTGCTTGTGATGAATAGGTTTGTGACCTCTTCAAAGTTTTCAAATTTTTTTTTTGCAACTTTGACGCATTGTCGAACCGATAACTAAATGAGATCTCAAGTCCATTCACTGAAGGTCTAAAATTCGTTCAGATCTCTCCTTTGTTGAACAAATCACAGAATCTCAACTAAATAAAACGACAGAAAAACTTTGATCCAAATCTACAACTAAACTACAAAATTCCCGAAACGAAAATTTACCATTGATATAATTCATTTTCAGCCCGGACTTTCGGTAAACTGACTAGATCGTAAATTATAATTTATAAATAAGTCTTGCTATCAAATGCCAAAAAAAACTAATGTTTTCTGGTTATATAAATATTCAATAATTTTTTAATTTTGCAACTTTGCGGCTTTGTAAATCCGATACTATCAACTTTAGAGAAAACATTCATAAGGATAATTGTTAGAACTCTTAGGGGGGCCAACAGAACTCCGACTAAAAAACAACGAATTCAAAAAAAAAATTTGCTCCGAAATTTTGACCAACTATTACAAGTCCGAAAGGGGTATAAAATTTAACCGAAAAATTTTTTTTTGACCGGAGTTCCGGTAGCCCCCGACTAGATCTAAATATAATTATAGAGACATTTCCTCTGAGATGCGAAATAAGAAAGTTCTGGCCTCTCAAACTTTCAAATTTATTTTTTGCAACTTTGCGGCCTTGTACGTCCGATACTATCAACTTTAGAGAAAACATTCATAAGGATAATTGTTAGAACTCTTAGGGGGGCCAACAGAACTCCGACTAAAAACAACGAATTCAAAAAAAAAATTTGCTCCGAAATTTTGACCAACTATTTCAAGTCCGAAAGGGGTATAAAATTTAACCGAAAATTTTTTTTTTGACCGAAGTTCCGGTAACCCCCCGACTAGATCTAAATATAATTATAGAGACATTTTCCTCTGAGATGCGAAATAAGAAAGTTCTGGCCTCTCAAACTTTCAAATTTATTTTTTGCAACTTTGCGGCCTTGTACGTCCGATACTATCAACTTTAGAGAAAACATTCATAAGGATAATTGTTAGAACTCTTAGGGGGGCCAACAGAACTCCGACTAAAAACAACGAATTCCAAAAAAAAAATTTCAAAAAATTTTAAACGAAAATATTTTTAACATTAAACCATAAATTATTTTTTTTGACCGGAGTTCGATGGCCCCCCAACTAGATCTAAATATAATTATTTGAACGTTTTGCTCTGAGATGCGAAATAAGAAAGTTCTGGCCTCTCAAATTTTCAAATTTTTTTTTTGCAACTTTGCGGGCTTGTAGGTCCGATACTATCAACTTTAGATAAAACATTCATAAGGATAATTGTTAGAACTCTTAGGGGGGCCAACAGAACTCCGACTAAAAACAACGAATTCCAAAAAAAAAAATTTCAAAAAATTTTAAACGAAAATATTTTTAACATTAAACCATAAATTATTTTTTTTGACCGGAGTTCCGATGGCCTCCCAACTAGATCTAAATATAATTATCTGAACGTTTTGCTCTGAGATGCGAAATAAGAAAGTTCTGGCCTCTCAAATTTTCAAATGTTTTTTTTGCAACTTTGCGGCCTTGTAGGTCCGATACTAATCAACTTTAGAGAAAACATTCATAAGGATAATTGTTAGAACTCTTAGGGGGGCCAACAGAACTCCGACTAAAAACAACGAATTCCAAAAAAAAAAATTTCAAAAAATTTTAAACGAAAATATTTTTAACATTAAACCATAAATTATTTTTTTTGACCGGAGTTCCGATAGCCCCCCAACTAGATCTAAATATAATTATCTGAACGTTTTGCTCTGAGATGCGAAATAAGAAAGTTCTGGCCTCTCAAATTTTCAAATTTTTTTTTTGGCAACTTTGCGGCCTTGTAGGTCCGATACTATCAACTTTAGAGAAAACATTCATAAGGATAATTGTTAGAACTCTTAAGGGGGCCAACAGAACTCCGACTAAAAACAACGAATTCCAAAAAAAAATTTGCTCCGAAATTTTGACCAACTATTACAAGACCGAAAGGGATATAAAATTTAACTGAAAAATTTTCTTTTGACCGGAGTTCCGGTAGCCCCCGACTAGATCTAAATATAATTATAGAGACATTTTCCTCTGAGATGCGAAATAAGAAAGTTCTGGTCACATACATATTCAATATTTTTTTTTGCAACTTTGCGGCTTTGTAAATCCGATACTATCAACTTTAGAGAAAACATTCATAAGGATAATTGTTAGAACTCTTAGGGGGGCCAACAGAACTCCGACTAAAAACAACGAATTCCAAAAAAAAATTTGCGCCGAAATTTTGACCAACTATTACAAGTCCGAAAGGGGTATGAAATTTAACCGAAAAATTTTTTTTGAATGGAGTTCCGGTAGCCCCCCGACTAGATCTAAATATAATTATAGAGATATTTTCCTCTGAGATGCGAAATAAGAAAGTTCTGGCCTCTCAAACTTTCAAATTTATTTTTTGCAACTTTGCGGCCTTGTACGTCCGATACTATCAACTTTAGAGAAAACATTCATAAGGATAATTGTTAGAACTCTTAGGGGGGCCAACAGAACTCCGACTAAAAACAACGAATTCCAAAAAAAAAAATTTCAAAAAATTTTAAACGAAAATATTTTTAACATTAAACCATAAATTATTTTTTTTGACCGGAGTTCCGATAGCCCCCCAACTAGATCTAAATATAATTATCTGAACGTTTTGCTCTGAGATGCGAAATAAGAAAGTTCTGGCCTCTCAAATTTTCAAATTTTTTTTTTGCAACTTTGCGGCCTTGTAGGTCCGATACTATCAACTTTATAGAAAACATTCATAAGGATAATTGTTAGAACTCTTAAGGGGGCCAACAGAACTCCGACTAAAAACAACGAATTCCAAAAAAAAAATTTGCTCCGAAATTTTGACCAACTATTACAAGTCCGAAAGGGATATAAAATTTAACTGAAAAATTTTCTTTTGACCGGAGTTCCGGTAGCCCCCCGACTAGATCTAAATATAATTATAGAGACATTTTCCTCTGAGATGCGAAATAAGAAAGTTCTGGTCACATACATATTCAATATTTTTTTTTGCAACTTTGCGGCTTTGTAAATCCGATACTATCAACTTTAGAGAAAACATTCATAAGGATAATTGTTAGAACTCTTAGGGGGGCCAACAGAACTCCGACTAAAAACAACGAATTCCAAAAAAAAATTTGCGCCGAAATTTTGACCAACTATTACAAGTCCGAAAGGGGTATGAAATTTAACCGAAAAATTTTTTTTTGACTGGAGTTCCGGTAGCCCCCCGACTAGATCTAAATATAATTACAGAGATATTTTCCTCTGAGATGCGAAATAAGAAAGTTCTGGCCTCTCAAACTTTCAAATTTATTTTTTTGCAACTTTGAGGCCTTGTACGTCCGATACTATCAACTTTAGAGAAAACATTCATAAGGATAATTGTTTAGAACTCTTAGGGGGGCCAACAGAACTCCGACTAAAAAACAACGAATTCCAAAAAAAAATTTGCTCCGAAATTTTGACCAACTATTACAAGTCCGAAAGGGGTATAAAAATTTAACCGAAAAATTTTCTTTTGACCGGAGTTCCGGTAGCCCCCCGACTAGATCTAAATATAATTATCGAGACATTTTCCTCTGAGATGCGAAATAAAAAAGTTCTGGTCACATACATATTCAATATTTTTTTTTGCAACTTTGCGGCTTTGTAAATCCGATACTATCAACTTTAGAGAAAACATTCATAAGGATAATTGTTAGAACTCTTAGGGGGGCCAACAGAACTCCGACTAAAAACAACGAATTCAAAAAAAAAATTTGCTCCGAAATTTTGACCAACTATTACAAGTCCCAAAGGGGTATAAAATTTAACCGAAAAATTATCTTTTAACCGGAGTTCCGGTAGCCCCCCGACTAGATCTAAATATAATTATAGAGACATTTTCCTCTGAGATGCGAAATAAAAAAGTTCTGGTCACATACATATTCAATATTTTTTTTTTGCAACTTTGCGGCTTTGTAAATCCGATACTATCAACTTTAGAGAAAACATTCATAAGGATAATTGTTAGAACTCTTAGGGGGGCCAACAGAACTCCGACTAAAAACAACGAATTCCAAAAAAAAATTTGCTCCGAAATTATGACCAACTATTACAAGTCCGAAAGGGGTATAAAATTTAACCGAAAAATTTTTTTTTGACCGGAGTTCCGGTAGCTCCCCGCCTAGATCTAAATATAATTATAGAGACATTTTCCTCTGAGATGCGAAATAAGAAAGTTCTGGTCACTTACATATTCAATATTTTTTTTTGCAACTTTGCGGCCTTGTACGTCCGATACTATCAAATTTAGAGAAAACATTCATAAGGATAATTGTTAGAACTCTTAGGGGGGCCAACAGAACTCCGACTAAAAACAACGAATTCCAAAAAAAAATTTGCTCCGAATTTTGACCAACTATTACAAGTCCGAAAGGGGTATAAAATTTAAGCGAAAAATTTTTTTTTGACCGGAGTTCCGGTAGCCCCCCGACTAGATCTAAATATAATTATAGAGACATTTTCCTCTGAGATGCGAAATAAAAAAGTTCTGGCCTCTCAAATTTTCAAATTTTTTTTTGCAACTTTGCGGCCTTGTACGTCCGATACTATCAACTTTAGATAAAACATTCATAAGGATAATTGTTAGAACTCTTAGGGGGGCCAACAGAACTCCGACTAAAAACAACGAATTCCAAAAAAAAATTAGCTCCGAAATTTTTACCAACTATTACAAGTCCGTCAAAAAAAAAATTGAAAATTTGAGAGGCCAGAACTTTCTTATTTCGCATCTCAGAGCAAAACGTTCAGATAATTATATGTAGATCTAGTTGGGGAGCCATCGGAACTCCGGTCAAAAAAAATAATTTATGGTTTAATGTAAAAAATATTTTCGTTTAAAATTTTTTGAAATTTTTTTTTTTGGAATTCGTTGTTTGTAGTCGGAGTTCTTTTGGCCCCCCTAAGAGTTCTAACAATTATCTTTATGAATGTTTTCTCTAAAGTTGATAGTATCGAACCTACAAGGCCGCAAAGTTGCAAAAAAAAATTTGAAAGTTTGAGAGGCCAGAACTTTCTTATTTCGCATCTCAGAGGAAAATGTCTCTATAATTATATTTAGATCTAGTCGGGGGGCTACCGGAACTCTGGTCAAAAGAAAATTTTTCGGTTAAATTTTATACCCCTTTCGGACTTGTTATAGTTGGTCAAAATTTCAGAGCAAATTTTTTTTTGGAATTCGTTGTTTTTAGTCGGAGTTCTGTTGGCCCCTTAAGAGTTCTAACAATTATCCTTATGAATGTTTTCTCTAAAGTTGATAGTATCGGACCTACAAGGCCGCAAAGTTGCAAAAAAAAAATTTGAAAATTTGAGAGGCCAGAACTTTCTTATTTCGCATCTCAGAGCAAAACGTTCAGATAATTATATTTAGATCTAGTTGGGGGGCCATCGGGAAATCCGGTCAAAAAAAATAATTTATGGTTTAATGTTAAAAATATTTTCGTTTAAAATTTTTTGAAATTTTTTTTTTTGGAATTCGTTGTTTTTAGTCGGAGTTCTGTTGGCCCCCCTAAGAGTTCTAACAATTATCCTTATGAATGTTTTCTCTAAAGTTGATAGTATCGGACCTACAAGCCCGCAAAGTTGCAAAAAAAAAAATTTGAAAATTTGAGAGGCCAGAACTTTCTTATTTCGCATCTCAGAGCAAAACGTTTAAATAATTATATTTAGATCTAGTTGGGGGGCCATCGGAACTCCGGTCAAAAAAAATAATTTATGGTTTAATGTTTAAAATTTTTTCGTTTAAAATTTTTTGAAATTTTTTTTTTGGAATTCGTTGGTTTTAGTCGGAGTTCTGTTGGCCCCCCTAAGAGTTCTAACAATTACCGTAATGAATGTTTTCTCTAAAGTTGATAGTATCGGACTTACAACGCCGCAAAGTTTCGAAAAAATGTTAAAAACTTTAAGGTCCCAGAACTTTTTTATTTGTAATTACAGAGCAAAACTTCTCGATAATTTTTTTTAGATCTAGTCGATGGAATACTGGAACTCTCTCTAAAAATTTTTTTTAATCAATATTTTTAATTTTTTTTGATTTTTAAATTTTTTTCAAAACTCTTTTTTTCGGAAATGTTTTTTTTTTAGTCGGAGTTTCTGTTTGCCCCCCTAAGAGTTCTAACATTTTTCTATTTGAATTTTTTTTGTAAACTTAATAGGAAGGAAGTTATAAGACCGCCAAGTTGCAACACGTGTGAAGTTAGCCCCCCCGCTACTTGGGTCGTCATTTTGAGTGGCTTAAACTACAGAACTATTTCTAAAAATGGTCGAGAACTCTAGAACTCTTTGGGGGGCTACCAGAACTCTAAAAAAAAATCAATTTTTTCGACTATGGGGGGCCAACTTCACAGACGTAAAGGAATCGTTCAAGTATGGAAGATTTTCCAGGAATTTATGATGACGTCAGGAGTCTGGGGTATTCTCCCTCCTATTGTTGAGTTGTTTTCGTTTTTTTTTTTTTTCCGTATTATTTTATTTTTTTTTAATTTTAATATGTGTTTATCAAATTTGAGTAACATGCATTTAGGTTTTGGACATCAGATTTTTTATTTATGGCGCGATTTTTATATTTCTCTATGGTAATCATTTCTTTAAAATTTCGTTTGAAGCTGTTTTTTTCATAATGAATAATTTTCGGTGAGTGAAATTTAAATGAATGTCCCGTTTTTCTGAAATGAGTAGTGAGGGCAGTTTGGTCAGGTTTATTTGGGTCTTTTTTAATTGAAGTGCAGCTATATTTGTGTTGGTATACTCTCCTTTTTAAATATTGTTCCGATGTTCCAAATAAGACTTTCCGCATTTGTCTTCACAAGGTTATTTCGTATACTACATTTGATTGAAGGTCTAGTTTGTCGGAATCTTTAGTTTTTGTAAATAATTTTGCTAAAGTATTTATATTTTTGTACGTAATGGCAGAATCACTATTATTTCTGTTAATGTAAAGTGCTTTTGCAAGTTTTTCGGAAAGTGTGGGTATGTATGGGATAGTGTAATATATTTTAGTGCTGTTCTCATTGTGTTGTTGTTTTTGTGACGTTGGTATCTGTTTTAGTAGTTTACATATGAGTTTGTGTGGATAACCATTTTCTAAAAGGAGGTCAACTACTTTATTTTCCGCGATTTTTTGGTATTTTTTTGAGGTTAATTTTCTCGCTCGATCTATTAAATTTTTTGCTGTGTTGATTTTATACCTATTAGGTATAAAATAGATAAAATATTAAATATATATATAATATATAAAATATTAAATATAAAAATATTAGGTATAAAATAAATTCTCGAAACGTCGCATAGATAAAATTGTTTATTCATTGACTGAAACCTAAGAACAACACAAACTTAAACTATCAACAGTCGAGAACTGATCAAACAATATATATATATATATATATATATATATATATATATATATATATATATATATATTCATTTTATTTTTAATTTGTCTTCAGTCCTCTACGGCCTTCCTTTATTCCCTTTACTATCCTTTGGTATATAACCCCCCCCCCCTCCCTTAGTTTTAGAGGGAGGATCATAATGTTTTTTTTTTTTAATAAGTTGTTACAGCAGTAAGAACCGTATGTCCTTAATCCTTCTTTTTTATTTTAAATAAAGTTTTCTTTATTCTGAAATTATGCAGTGATTATTTAACTATCAAAGTAATTTTTTTTTTATCACTTTAAAATAAAATAAACATTGGTTACACTTATTGTATTAATGACCAGGATCCCTACGGAAGACACAATGACCGTAACATATCGACGTGATAAACTATTCCTTCGTGAAAGCCGAACTAAGTTAGATGAGAGCTAAGCAGGCAACTCCTCCCGGGCTCATGCAGGGCTTAACTTCTCACCGCCACTTACTCTCACATAGAGTTCCAGCCCTCCAGACTCCAGTTTACTGGACCGATTTATTTCTCTCATCTCAAGATTTATGGAAGAGGTCCTTTCGGCCAAAAGTGAATCCGTAAACACGTGCTAAGTTGAAGTTTTCATGTTTGCGCTGAAGTTGAGAACTATC